>JACDJE010000305.1:180922-470132 GCA_016647715.1 Pavo muticus
CCGGGGGGGGTGGCGGAGGTGGGGGGCCCCCGGACGAAGCAGGGATCACTGAAGCACCGCTGGGATGGCCGGGTGGGAGAGCTGGGCCTGAAAGGCAGAGAAGATGAATTATACACCAAGAGCCATCTCCTCCAGCTCGCACACCATGCCACATTCCCTCTCCCAGGGCTGCAGCCTGATAGCACAAGTAACCAATGCAAGGAAGTGTCACACACAAGCAGAAGAGTGGGAAACAGTGGATGCATCAATGGCCAGTCAGCTCTGGCTGTGTCTTGATCGGGGGATGCACCAATGCTCTCCTAAATGGTTGATGCATCAATGGTCTATCAGTGTGACTGTGTTCTCCCGCAAAACCACGTCTCGAATAACAAACCTTCCTCCTCTCAGCTAGTACTTTATTCTATGCTGAAATCAAAGCACGGACAGCACTCCCTAAGCAGCGCCTTTCATTTGCTCCTCTTATAGCCTTATACATCAAGACTACAAACTGCATCAGGCAGCAACACGGACTTCTGTTGACACCAGCCTTCCAGCAGAAGCATGGGCTACAGATGCATGCCCCCTTCTGTTTTATGGCATATGTGTGTTTCGTTGTACAGTCTCAGCCAACGAAATGCAGAATAACAGTGGAGAGTTCAGCCCCACCACACCACAGTTCAGTAAAGCCCTCGCTGGCTGCAGGGGCTGACCAAGGTGGTTAATCTCAGTGCAGTGCTTTGCCTGTAAAGGGTCTGCCGAATGCGTACACTATCAGGGGGTTATTTCCCTACATCATGCTCCCAGAAGAGGCTGATCTTGATATATAATCACAGGTTCGATTGTTCAGTAAGTGTTACTTCGTAAGGCAGGAGGATTTTAACTGAGGAATGCTTAAAAATTAACATTAGCAGTCTGGTTTTCTTCTTATCTAGGGTTTTTTATAGCACTGCCTAATTTCTGTGGTTAGTTCTGTATTATTTCACACTCCCAATTTCATTCTTGAAATGAACCATAGCTGCTATTAGAAATGCATTAAACATTTCAAGCCCTCTTTGGTTCACAAACATAATAGTAATTCATCATGGGTACAGTTAATTGTAATTGCAAAACGACACCCACCTAATTAGAGGCTAGCCTGAGGCAAAAATTGAACTGAGTCAAAATAACGGACTGATGTAAGTTTAAAATAACTTTATTGAACTAAGTGGATTTCAAGGACTTATATGAGCTGATGGACTGAGCCTCCAGTGGCTGTAGTAATATTTTTAGCAGAAAGTGGATGGAAATGTCTCAGTTTTCTATCTTCTCTAGACATATAATGCTTAAATAATATGTGGCTATTGACAGGAATGGATCCAAGACACAAAAATTGAGATCTGAATTGCAAATAGGCATTACGTGTAGCTGCTCTAATTCAGCAGGCTTCAGACAAGCACTAGGAATTGAGACCATATGCAGAGGGCAGACCCAAGCTCTTGATCTGCCTGCATTGAAAAAGGTTTGCCCTCAACTATTAACGCAGCTTACAGTGGGAAGACAGTTTTTAGGAGCAAAGGAATTATATAAGTGCAGAAGATTCTGCTCTAACAAAATCTGTGTTGTATTTTTGCTGGTAACAGAAATACCACTCAAGTAAAATAATAAAAATCACATCCTCTCTGATTGCCACACAGACAACAAGTCTACTGCAGACCTGGCCTCTAGCTTACAAGAGCCCATTCGCTAGGTCTGGACCAGCTGAATATAGGCTTTGTACGAAGGTCACTGCCAAATGCAATTGGGCTCTGCCAAACAATACAAATCTCCTCCTGGGCTAATACACTAAGAGCATGCATTGCAACAACTCAGCTATAGGGCCCTTATGCTGTAATTCTTGTTTTTGTCCTGCTTCTAGCTTCAGAGGTCCTCAGCAATCTGAGTGCATTCCATGCTTTTCCACCTTAGTTTCAGGTGTTACACAAAGCAGCAGTAGTTCTGGGTCTCGGGTCTTTCTCTAGCAGTCCTGGACAGTGTGAATGCAGCTTTTTATACAGATCAAATTTACGGCTTTTTACAGGTCACAACTTGTTCAAAATCAGTACTTACGCAAGTGGGAAATGGCTGATGAAGTCATGTAAGGAAGGGTCCTCCTGGGCATAGTCACCTCAGGCCCAGCAGCGTAAGGGGGAGGCAATGGAAGACAGTGTGACATGGGCTGATAGCAGTGCTGTGGGGGACGATGGGGCGGAGAGGACAGGGAGGGGGCTTGGCCCCAGGAGCCAGGAGGGCTGGCAATCGCAGGCAGCTGGGAGGCAGGTGCAGCCCCTAGGCGCAGCAAGAAGGCCCCCACCACGCTTCTCCTCCGGCTCCTAGAGGAGCCCACAGCTTCAGGATGGCCATTCAAGGGCATGTTGGGCAAGGTTTCCTGCCCTGCTTTGTCTGTGGGTCCCCTGATACCATCGCATGGGGCAGCAATCACAGGCAACAGGGTGGGACCGCGCGGCTGCAGGCCATCAGCCCTCTGCCCCAGAGATGTGTTTGTGATGGGGGCTGCAGAAGGCTGAGAACCACAGAGAGAGGAGCGCCTGAGGGGCTGGCAAGAAGCAAACAGAAAGTGGGAAGAAGGATGAGAAGGTGGTGGGGACAGCGAGGCCCTCCTGACCCGTGGTAGGACAGTCCTGCGGGCTGGGCATGATGGAGGAGAGGAACCTAGGGTTGTTAACAGCTCAGAGGCTGAGTGTCTGTGCAGGAGCTGCAAGGGCTCTCTGTCTCTCCACAGGCATTGCAGAGAGGATTTACCAGGGAGCTCAGGGGCAGCCAGTGGGGCAGGGAGGGCACTGGCATGGGGTGGTGGCAGAAGGGCAGCACCAGAGGCAGGGGAAGAAGGCTGGTGCTGGGAGGGGGGAGAGCACATGTTTATCTGCAAGGAGGAAACTAAAAGAACAGGGAAGACAAATGAAAAAAGAAAAAGATGGGTACGCAGTGAGGAACAAAACCAAGGCAAAGCAACGTAGTGAAAAAGGGACCACAGAATAAATGCAAACAGAAGCTCAAACAAAGCCAAAAGGAGATGGTGCAGGCACCTGCCAAGGGGCTTCCAGCCCTCAGTAGAACTGGGGCTGCTTGAAAAAACAGCCCATGGTTTTGGAATGAGCTATGTGCTCCAATGCCAACAAGCCCACAGGAACCTGTTGTGGTTGTAAGCATCAACCTCACACCAGGAGAGGAGCAAGGGACATTCTGAATACAGTAGTTGCTGCTCTGCAGCCAGGAGGAGATGGCCAGAACTCCACAGAGGCCATATCCCACTCCCTGCAGGTGCCCAGGTGGGATTTTGGCTGTGTTCCCTGATGCAGAAGAGCACATGATAACCTCTGCCCAGACACAGCCCAGAAACTACTGTCACTAGCTAAGGTATGTGTGTATGTGTCTATCTCTGAGTTAGTTTCAGGTAAAAAACAACTGAAAAGTTATAACAGCTGAGAAAAAGAATCATAAATGTGACCAGATTAACTGAGAAACTCTCTACAAAACAAAAGACCAAACAAGACCATCTTGGCTTGTTTGCTGCCAGCCTTCACAGAGGCCAAGCCATACTCTATACCTGTCATCTCTTCACTCACCCTTGTGCAACTTAATACATTACAGAAGATTTTCATAAGCTCATTAAATATATATGTATTTTCCATTAAGCACACAGAAGACTCCTCACTTCATCACTACAAAATCCCCGCAGATGATACTCCAGGGCTCTCATTTCCTCTGTGCTGCATCCAACTGCACCAAAGAGTAATGGGGCAGCCCAGAACTGGCACTGCCATCCCTTTCTGTTGATGTCCTCTGGAAATGAGGTGTTACTGCTATGTGACCATGTAGCCTTGGCAAACCAAAAATCCCCCTCTGCTTACCAGCTTTGACAAACCCCACACTTGTCTAACTCTACCCGCACGCCTCATTGCTGCAAACGCTTTAAAATCAAATCATTGCTATAATCCTCGTTCCAGCATGGGCACAGGATGCACACAGAGGTTGTTGAGACTTCCTCCTTGGAGACCTGGATGTGGTCCTTGGCACTCTGCTACAGGTGTCCCTGCTGGAGCAGGGGTTGGAGCAGAAGGACCCAGAGGTGCCTTCCTACTTCTACCATCCTGTGATTCTGTAATTTTTAACCATGTATATGAATCCATGCAAAACCCAACTACAGCTAGAGGACAAAAGCAGGAAGAGACCATAGCTGCTTTGTTTGCAGGTATTTTATACATACCTGTGGTAGAAGTTCTTCTTTCCAGAGATTCTTGGCGCTGTTGCTGCTGCTCCATCACTTGTCTGAAACAGCAAAGAAAAAACCTCCAGTCGTTATGTACTCTTTATAATTTTTCTTAAGAGCTTTATTCACTGTGAGGTCCTCAAGATGTATGCATTGGGTAGCATGAGCCAGCCCTCACAAACGCTGTTCCAGCAAACAGGCGTGGTTTTGGTTTCACTCGCCCTGACCACAGTGGTGCCAGGTGCTGGAGATGTGCAATCAGGACGGGGACTGGCACCTGCAGGACACCACAGATGCTTGGGCAAGGGGCTGCCTGATCCATGTCAAGAAACTCCACAATGGGTTCTGCAGGAGACATGGCCACAAGGTTGGTTCTATAGGTACAGGAGGGCACAGCAGCCATGCATGTCCTCAACTCAAAGCACATCAGCATCCCTGGGGAAGAGAAAGGAGCATCTCTCATAGAATGGCACACTCTTGAGACTTTCACAGATCAGGAACCCAAAGGACTTGAAGTTAGAATGAAAATATATTACGTCTGTGCTGTGTTTAGCTGCTGACTGTACAAAACCTGGTGTGCCCTGCTGCAGGGCTGTCCCTTGCTGGCATAGCACAACTTTGCAGGTGAGCAGAGCCACCCTGCTGTGACACATGCCCATGCCAGGAGTACCTGGAGCTCCATGCATGCTCAGCACTGAATTACATCACTGCTTTTGTTGTTTTGCATCCTCAGGAGCTGCCAGCTCCCAGGCTGCCCAAGCAGATACACGCAGTGAGAAGCCTTTTCACAGGCTTCACTTTCCAGAGACATGCAGTTGCTAGATGCATCAGCAGAGGGCTTCTCTCGCACGCTATAATACTGCAGAAACCACCAATGCTGTCCTTGTGACAGGGCCTTCCTGCCATTCCATGGTTAAAACGAGTGAGAGAGAGCTAAAACAACCAAGTGTTTTTTAACATGCAAACACTGAAGGCAACTCTGAAATTACCTTTTTTTTTTTTTTCCTTGCAAGAACTTTATTTCTTGTTCTGTACAGTAAGGCAAGCTTAACTATAGGCAACACTTCTTTAAGGATTCCTTATGCAATATCTTAGAAATGTCTCCTCGTTACATTTTTGCTCTACTCGTACTTTCAAATGAGTCTGCAGTTTTCTTAGTTACATAAACATAAAAGATATTTTTTATGGAAAAAATATCAATAAAGTTATGTTGTGTAGGAACAAAAAGAATGTCTTACTTTGCAAAAAAATCTCCCTGTGTTTCAATTCCAATTTAAGAGATGGATTGGGAAAATCCACAATCATAATTATTCACAATGGACAGATCAATCTTAAACTGGTATTATGTTCAGGTCATGTGATCCAGCAAATACAAGCAATTTCTAGGAAATCATTACAGGCATCTGGAAAAATTATTCTATGTACAAAGTGTAAAGCGGAAAGTTTTGAGGGACAGCCGTAGTTGGCCGAATCCAGTGGTTTCATATCAGCTAGAACAATCTAAACCAAATAGAAATCAGCACATATCTTGGCTCTTAATGGATAGCTATGTACTGAACACTGATACTACAGCATCAGTTTCACTGCTTAAATTCCAGTTCTAAATGGACATACTAAGAATTCCATAAGCATGCTATCCCTTGCAATAGTTTGGCACTTATTAGCAAGATTTGATGATGAAATACTTGATGTGTACTCTCCTCTTTAAACCTTGGGCAAATTCTAGGTTCATCTGGAGAATGGGCGTGGGAAAGCTCCAGAGGTACAGACCTGGAAAGGAAGGTGGGTAAGCGGTATCCAAGTCCCTTGAGCCCCTGAAGCAGATGCAGGAGCCAGGTGCTCCTCAGAACAAGGGTCAGAATGGGCATTTGAAGTCTTTTGGGCTCATGCTAGCCTTGTCTGCCCTTGGGCAGGAGCAGCTTGTACCAGCCAAGCACATCCTCCCACATATGCTAAAAGGAGAAGTTCTTACACTCTAAGGAAGTCACATTTGTTCCAGTGGAACTAAATAAAGACCGAGATTTGCACAAGGCTGCTTAAGGAGTATACCAGGAGTAAAGTACAAGAAAGGACAAATTGCATCCTCTGACATAAAATGTGTTCTTTAAACATTTGTATAAAGGTCTTTAAAAATTCTTTAAAGCAGACAAATTGCACGGCATTTACAATAACTTGATTTCCTTGCCTGCTTACAAGATGTTAAAAAAACAGAGGCCTAAAATTAGGCCTGCTCTATGCTTTAAGAGTGCATTAGCATAATTAAAGCTGAAAATCCTCTAGTGCAGATTCAATAATATCTAAGTGCATATACTGGCATAGCTTATTCCAGTCCAGTGGAGCAAAAGAAGCCTTCCCAGAACCATGTGCCCTGTGGCAGGAGAATAATATCTTCTCCAAGGGCTTTTACCATCTCTAAACAAACAAACAAAAAATCAATAATTAAAATCTTTAACTAAAGCTGGTTACGCGTTGAATGTACAGACATAGACACCTGAATGTGAGGTCTGAATTTTGTACAGCCTGCACATTCAGCAGCTCCCACTGGCTTAATCAGCATTGGAACACATCTTCCAGCCAGGCTGAGTGGCACACAGGCACAGAGCAGGAGCTCTCCCATCACCTTTATGATAGCTCAACTACCAGAGTAACCCTTACCAAGCCCAAGTGACATATCATCACACACTTAACAGTCACCTGTAAATCCTTGTTAAACCCCTCAGGCCAGTTAGGGTTAGTCACAAAGGAGCAAGGAAGTAGTTTTCCTGCATTTTCCCTGTAATTCTTGCAGAATGGAAGAGAGAATCACATGGAGAGTTGTTTGCTCAGAACAGGACAAGTATGCCTTCTGCTGGGCAGGGGTAGCTGAAGATACCGCTGCTACAGGAGTCTTGGCTGAATCAGCAAAGCTGAAATGAGATCATCCTCCTAGTTTGATTATGGAGAAGGCATCGAAGGAAGGACGTTCCTGCCCACCTTCTTCCTTTGACTTCAAGGAGACTACTGCTGGTGGCTGGAGAAAAGGCTACATGTAACAATGGCACTAAGTTGAGACATGCGCATAAGGCGATGGGCATGATTTTGTAGTTTCATTTGTTAGCCTGTTTAGAGCAAGGCATTCATAAAAGGAATGGCATATGATTCTGGAAGTAATCATATGACAAGCCTAAGTTATTTCTGACAGTGCATGTAGTCCATTGGATGCTTCCTGGGCAACATGACTAGCAACTGCCAGTAAGCAACCCAGAACAGGGTATGGTTAGGCTTTCTTAATTTACTTGAGAAACACACACACTATGGGCTTCTTTTAAACATGTTTTATCGTTAACTCTGAACTTAGCATGCCTCACACTTGCCTTTGAGTAAAGAGTCTACCTAGGGCTTCAGTTCACCCTTTATACATCATTACAGAGTCAATATCAGTAATTACAGAACACTCAAAATCAACACAAAACAGGTATGAGTAGAAAGAACGGTACTTATTAGCAGGCAAGAATTGCACACACATCTCAGTTACAAACTAGAAGCCTACCATAACTGACCCAACTCACCTCCTTTGTGCTTCCATCTCATCTGGAGATGGCCCATTCTGGACCTGGCGCTGGGCAGCTGGACCTGCAGAGAAAACAAGAGAATGCTTTGGGAATGCAGCAGTTGATGACTTTTCCAAAAAATGCTTCTCAAGAGGGTAAGGAGAGATATTAAGTCCCATGCCCAATTTGTGGAACTGGACCAAATTCCCCAGTTTGTAGTGTCACTTGACTGGACCTTTAGTTTTGGTGTGAAGCAGCTGCAAGATTTTCTTGTGCCCATACACATATACACGAGGTATTTCAATAAGCAGACTTGTGATGGAAGAATTTCAGGGTTTAAGTCAGTTACTCCTGTCATTGGCTAAAAAATTCCATCATGACAAGCCTTAGCCATGTTCATCACAAAATTTTTCCCTCATTTCATCAAAATAATTTTTCTCCTTTATTCAGAAATGAGCTCCATGCATTAGTAGCCCTTGTTTTTATTTTATGTTAAGAACCCTAGATGATTGTTTCTGTTGGCAGCATTTTGTTCTTGGTTACAGTGAGAAACGTCCTTAAAATGAAGCACATACTTAAAGTTCCCAATTATGCTTTGAAATTGCAGATTTCTCCACAGTTTCTATACAAATGTCCTCCTCTTTTGACAGAAAAAAAAAAAAAAAAAAAACAAGAGAAAAAAATATCAGAAACAATAATTCAGACCCAAATAAGTAAATAATTGACATTCAGTAACTCTTTACAGAGCTGGTTGACAAAACGCAGATATTTTTATTTGCACCTTAATTTAAGAAGCTGGACAATTTTCCAGATGCACACGGTACATGATTCCATGGACCCCAAAATGACCTAATTCTCTCTTAGCATCTTCAGATGTGTGATAGTTGTTTTCTGAGTAATGATTAATTCCATTGTTTTACAGATTGAGATTTCTTACGGAAATCACCACAGTGCAGCAAAATGTCATTTGTTTCTATTCTAACTCTTTTCTAAATTCCTTTTTCTTCTATTTTACTGACTTCTACACGTTCATTTTATTTAGCATGATTTTCCTCTCCAAGTGCTTTAGAAGTGGAGTACTCCTAGAAGCCAGACAAAAGAAAGCAAGCGTGACTAGAGGAGGAGGAGGAGGAAGGTTGTTCTCTCTGTGAAACAAGAAGCAATGGCGTGAGAGCTGATCAGATAACGCCAACTGAGGGAGAGCACCCAACCCATTGCATGTAAACCAGTTGTAGAGGTCAACCACAGTCTGTGGCACAGGGATAACTGTTCTGTGTTACTGCAGAGACCTGCAGCGATTGGAAGTGATTGGAAGAGAGTTTGAGGAAAGCTATTTGTAGCACTGTCCTGGGACAACAGGGTGTTCTGTTTTCCATTCATTTTTGTTATGCTCAAGTTACCTACAGCCATAAGAAATAACTCCTTCTTACATCTTCCCTGTGATCTTATTGAAAACAACCTTTTTTGCTACAACAGCGTGCAACCTTCATTCTCAGACCCTGAAGAAGGTTAGACGCGCCCTGTTTCAGCAACTAAGATTTTGCCGAGGCTGGCTGACATATTTACGAGTCCAACCCAAGATTTTAGGTCTGTTAATTACCAGAAACACAAATGTTGGTAGATTTTTTTTCCTACTCTGGAGCTCTGGGCAGACTCAGGCAGCATCTGATGCAGTCTGCAAACCGCTTAATGCTCTGCAACAGCAGAGCTCCCTGGTTCTGTCATCCTTGAGCTTGCTTTTAGCACGCTCAGCCACAGCTCACGCAGATACTGAATATAGTAATTTTTTGCTTGGTTTCACATGTGTGTTCTGTGGGGTACGTACCGCAGCCACCTGTTTGATTGAGGGCTTTTTTCAACTCAAGTGGACTTTTCCACGCTTAACTTCTCTCCAACGCTTTCAGGCATTTCTCAGACATGAGCAAGTATGACCAGTAAGCTCTCCTGGTAATGGCACCCTTATTTAAACACTCTGCAGGCTGCACCGCAAGCTGCCTCCTACTCTGCCAGCCTTTGGGAACAGCACTTCTCGTAAAACTGAGAGACAGTTCTGCTTCTGACCCATCCACGGCTCCATTGCTGTGGCAATCTGCATCTTTAGCAACTAATTAATGCAGGAGATATGCTGCAAACATCCCATCTTTCCTCGCTTCATTGCTTTGTAATAATGAACCGTGCTTTATATAAGCAACTTTGCACTCAGCTCAAGGCAGATTCTGGGAGAGCACTGAAGTTTTCCCTGTTTCCTTTTTCTCCTCCTGCTTATTGGAGAAGGTTTGCAGCGCTGAGCACCATCCCCATGGCTGGAGGTGACTGAGAGAGCTCCCTCCAGTGGGTGATGGTGGCTGGGTGTTGGTGGCAGCTTCTGTCACCTCCCACACCTCTGCACCCTGCCACTCACTGGAAATAAAACTTCTTTTTCCTTTCACTCATGCTACAACTGCAAGTACCTCTGCCTGAGTGCATGCAAGAAAATGGTCACATGAGGTCCATTTCCCCGAGCAACCTGGGCTTTGTGAAAAGCCCAATCTGAGCACTTACAGGTTTTCATTCATTTTAAGCACTGGAAGCAGAGCAGGGTTTCTGCAAGACCTATAGCCTCATGGTGCTCAGAGACCAGTGTGGCAAATGTGCTGGGCTAAGGAAAGGGTCTGCTGCAAGTGCTGAGAAGGAAACAGAGCTGAGACTGAAAATTTACATTCAGCATATGAACAGAATGTGATGATTTTGTTGGGAAAAAACCTCACAGCAGACCATGGGAGGAAAAGAGGTGACAGACAGACAGATGCCTCTGCCTGCTGCTGGATGGTTTCTGCATGTGCTTGGATGGTAGGAGAGTCAGGTTCAAGCACCAGGTCTGGCCCATCACCACACATCATAGGAGTTTGCACAGGCTTTTTTTTTTTTTTTTCCCCAGTCCAAACACTCCTTGAGCTCCAGCAGATTGAATCCATGCCCACCACCCTGTGGAGCCTGTTCCATGTCCACCACCTTCTGCTGAAGAACCTTTCTCTAACCCCCATCTGACCCTCCCCTGACACAGCTCCATGCCCTGTCATGTCCTGTTGCTGTCACCAAAGAGCAGAGCTCAGCGCTGTCCTTCTGCTCCCTGTGAGCAGCTGTAGGCTATCCAGGTGCAGACAGCATGTCTTGGAGATGTCCTGGCATGGCCAGGGGCCACCAAGCTTTAGCCACCATGGCAGCCAGCGCAGGAACGGACAGCAACACTGCTCTTAGACTCATTAGCACAGGCAATTATCCTGGACAAAGCACTGACCTAATTAGTCTAGATAAAGCATGTAGATAAAGAAAGGTGTCTACAACTGCTTCTGGGACCCGAGCTGATGCAACCAGCGTTGGACGACACAGCCTGCCTAGCATGCCATGCAGACCTAATGTCTGTGGCCAGGTAAGGACTGTGACAGAGAACCGCAGTGGGCAGAGCTGGGGCCCTGAGAGTTGAGTTTTGGTATTGACAATTCAGGAGAGTGCGCAAAACTCCCTTCAGAGCACACAAAGTCACAGGAAGGAGAAGCACCCCATGGAACAAGATGGAACACAGCCAGCAGGGCAGGGCTGGACTCAGACCACATTGCCAGCTCTCATGCTACATTTACCTCCCCTTTAACTCCATTAACTCCACATAGGTAGACCTTCAGAGAGTGCTGTTCACAGGCAGGGTGCCTCCACAGCCTTTATAACATAAGATGTTAACTACCTTCTATAACACCATTGACAAATTGGCCAAAGTTTACCTCCAGAACTGCAAAGAGCTTTACCAGCCTTAATTAAGCTTCACCGGTCCTAGGAGGCTAATGTTAAGTAACTGAATTACACCCAGCCCATGCCTGCACAAGTAACATTTGTTTGCATCAATTTACCTACAGGTGAGACTTGCAATCAACAGTTAAGGTACTCTTAATCTGAACATGCCAAATGGTGACTATCAGTGCTACAAGCCTGGGGCAGCAAAAAGTCAAACGTCCTCCAAAAAGCATTCCTAGCAATACGGTACACAACTTCATTTTTACCTGATACAACACTGAATTTTAGGAACCTCCAACTTAATGGCTCTTAAATGTGTCATTCCCAATATTACAATTGCTTTATCTTTCATCCTTTCACCTGTAAGATTACTTTAACCCAACATAAAGCACATCCTTCTTACACTGAAATAGGGGTGTGAACACAGGAATTCTTCATGAAGTCTGTTCATTCAAGATAAAAACTGATATACCATTCACTGGTGAAATTCTGTGGTGTAGATAAGGTCTAAGGAAAGTGCCCGAGCTGGAAAAACAAGCCTGGTATTTAAAATGGGAGCGCCCTACCCTAGCATTGGTCCACATCTCTTGCAAGCTAACGGGTTAACAAGTAAAGCTGCTTTGATAACAGCTGTGTGTAGTGTGCACAAGTGTTTTGGGTTTGTTTTGTTTTGTTTTAGGACATCAACAAATGGAACTGCAGGGGCTCCTACATGCACAGCCACATGCTTGTGCTTGCTCAGTAAGTATAATGGGAGAAATGAGATGCAGAGAGGATTTACCCAATAACACTGTCACGCAGAGACCCCGTGCTGCAAGGTGATTAAAGAGAACCTGTCCTCAGTGCACCAGGAGTGCTAGTAAGCACATCAGCAAGAAACCAGTGCACCTCTGAATCCACTGCTAAAGCTGTTAATTCAGCTATTTTGCATAAAATATGATGGTAATTGTTTGGTCCTGTCTCTTTATCCACTGTGGCACAGTATTTATAAGCTTTCATGCTGGCATCTCAGTTAAGATAGGGAAGAAGAACTTACCTTTTTCTGAATGCAATAAAGATGACTCAGTGCTAAACTCTGTAAGCAACTGCACTCTGATAGCCAGGATCATATTTAATATATAAAGGACATGGCACAGGTGCACTTCATCTCAGCATCAGGAGCACAGTTTGTATTACCATACACATAAAAGATAGTTCTAACGGCTTTAAAAGAATTGTAAAAGTTGATACAGGTGATGGTGTGAAGGGGAGGTATTCCACAAGGAGACAGATCCAGGGCTAGCAGGGACAGCATCTCCCCTACTGTCCAAAAGCGGCAGGAGCAACTATTTTTGCCTTAATTCACACTTTCCATTGTTACTCCAGTTTTCACTTGATCTTTACATACTTTCCTGAAGAAAGTTTTTAGAAATATTATACCCAAAGGGTGAGCATGGGTGATGTGTGTCACCCCAAGGGGAACCCCGACGGAGGCAGTATGGGTGAAGGACCGTGGAGGTCACCAGCTCTTCTTGGAGCAATACAGTTTTCTCTCTTCCCTCTCTCCTGTTCACAGCACCTGTGCTACTGTGCATTATAGTATTTGATATTTAGCAGGCTGGAAAGCAGGTGCGGGTAGTGCTGACTGCAGCCCAACGGGTAGTTCAACAGGGATGGGATATCCATATGTCTTGTCTGGGGCTGTCTGTATTCTAACCAGTGACTGACAAATGCAAAACACAGCAATTGCATGGGAACTTGGAGTTATTTTCTCCTTAGGAGCTAGAATAGCATGAGCTGAGAAGCAAAAGCTGCAGATTCCTAGGCGGAGGGTTTGGTTGAGCCATGGCTTTTCTCTAGGGAAGCTTTTCTATCAGCAAACCCTGTGCAGGACCATCCAGGAACAGGTGAGCCCTGTTCAGCTTTCCAAGAAAAAGAGCCTGTAAGGTGAGTGCAGGGAACATCCACACAGGGCAGGGAAAGGTGGCCCTGGGGCATCCCGGGGGGTTCTGTTTGCTGCACTGAGCCCAGAGCCAGTGAGAAATAATTCAGTGAGTGCTTCATTAGACACTAATGAAACAGGTGGATAAGCCAGCCACCTGCTGCGGTAGCACCAAAGTGACGCAGGGACATCTCTGTGCCCCACAGGCTGCTCGCCTTGCTTCCAGAGGCAGCTTCATGGCACATGAACATCATACTTAGTGAGTGACTGATTGCTTCTGGCATGGGAGCTGCCTCTGGTTCTGAGAAAACAGTGTGTGCATGAAAAACTATGGGACTAGATGTCTTTTTTTTTTTTTTTGT
Organism: Pavo muticus; assembly: GCA_016647715.1. NCBI lineage: Eukaryota > Metazoa > Chordata > Aves > Galliformes > Phasianidae > Pavo > Pavo muticus. The sequence continues at coordinate 194,726 of JACDJE010000305.1, forward strand.
GAGGAAAAAAGGCAATGCTGAATTGCTGAGGTTGTGATTCCCATGTTGTTGGCTTCATAACCATACATGGAGGACATGATAGGAGGAGATGGCAATCAGTTCCAGAACTGAAAAAGTCATCTGTAAAATTCAGAATGATGAGGCTAGCTAAAAAACGTATTTAAAAACACATCTAAACAAGCCCACAAATACTTCAGTTCTTACTTTCCTCCTTTTTTTTAAATTGCTTTCACAACATGCATCAAGCCTATCTTCCTATTTTCGCATATAAACTTTTCAATAAAGATCAAGATCAGCTCATAATCTCATGCCTCTAGGCAGTAATGAAGCTTTAAGAAAGATGTCAAATATCATCAAACTCTTGTTAAAATTAAGAGGATTAGAGATACCCCACTGCCACTGCATAGTGATCCAGCTAACTCCAGAGCCCAGTCAGTAGATGCTACAAGGAAGCCAAGGGGATAAATCAATACTCTCCATCATACAACATATGACAAAGATATTTTCCTGAATGTGGTTTTAATGAGGTACTGAACTGTTTTGCTAGGTGCTGTCCCAGCAGAGCAGGTCAGCACAGGCAATGCCAGGCTTTGCCCTACAGGAAAAGCACTGTTGGATCCGCAGAGCACTTTCCCACGGGTTTTAAGGACAACGCCTCAAGCCCCACGTGTCTGTCTTGTAAAATATCAACCGAGCATCTTCCTTCAGCTGAGTGCCACCAGGTGTGTATTTGCATATGAACACACACATGTACCTGTTTATACACACGTCATGCTTACAATTCCTTTCATCAAATAACAAGCTCGAATTCATATTCACACACTTGGTTTGTCAAACATCATCTCTAGTTTTGTTTAACAGTAAGAATTATGACACATTAAATTAGAAATATATCTATACTTAGTGTAGCCTGGTGCAGCACCCAAGGAGCCTGGAGCACCACAGTCTGTTCCTGGCCCAATTCCCCATACAACATTGCAAGGCCCCCCCCCCNTTATTTTAAGTGTCTCTTCCCTCTTTCTCTCTCCAGGGAGGCAGTAAGCTCCCCAGGGCAGGTTTTCAGTTTGTACTTCCATGGAGAACAGCAGGGCCTCCAGCCCCACATGTGCATTGAAGCAACACATACACACAGAAAACACCACATTACAAACACTCAGTTTGCATCCAGTTAATGGTTAAGACCCAGACAAGAGCCACGTTAACAAGATTTAAACACCAATGCTGCTGTATGCCAACCAGAATGGATGTCTGTACCTGGACAGTGTGCTAAAAGGCAGAGGACTTTTCTACAAAACATAACTAAATGCGGATATATTTGGGGATTTATAGAAAAATGTGGAAAAACAACATTAGCAACACTTAGTACTCATTGATAATAAGAACACCAATCTAATAAATTCAATGGAAAAGCAAAAGAATACAAATGCAGTGCCTGATCCTGTCCACACTCACACGAGAAGCCAATCCCCTTGCTTAAGGGAAGTGAAAGCCCCAGCAGCTGCAGGACCCAGAGTAACCTCCTCAGCCTCCGGTCTCATGGCCCAGTCCTCACTTCCAGGAGGACTGACACGAGCTGACAGTCACAGGCAAGTCCTCATGGAGGAAAGAACAAGTAAACAGACACGTAACTATAGAAAGTACAAGCACTGCCCTTGTTCTTAGCTATTTTTTAAACTAGTAACTATTCCATGAGAATAGATGCTATTTATTAGCAAGTAAAGACAGAAGCAACCCAACATGTTCATTCACAAGTCACCAATCTGTATTTCTGCTGTAATGACTTCTGATTTAAGAGCCTTGACTAATGCTGACATCACTTGGATCTAATGGGTTTTGTCTTTCAAACAGGAACTCAGCATCCTACTGCCCCATCGCCAGAGTTAAAAGCAAACAAAAGACAAACAATCAGTCGATAAAATACGATTGCAAGCCATCTCCTAGAGCGACCTGGACGGAGGCACAGAGCATTCCCATGCACAAAAGCCCAGCATCCACAAAACCAAAGCTCCCCCTCCCTCTCCCACCAGAGCGCGGCATGCAGGGAGATCTGTTTCACCTACAGGACATCCTGCACAGGACGATGCAGTCACAGTGGCAGAGGCAGAAGCAGTGCCAGATCCATTCCCTGCTGACCATAGTATGGCAGCAGCCTCCTCAGCGCACTGCTCTCCCCACCGTCCTCATGCCCAGCACTTACCGCCCACCCTGCCGCAGGCCGGGTTTCATCGAGTGTAATCTATCCCCTGCTACCTGCACAGCGCACCCAGATGCTTAAATATTTAATCGGGCCCTCTGCTTTGCCTGTTGCAGTTCTTCAGGGTGCCCGGATGCCAGGCTTCACTGTCTGGCACATTGTCTGGACAAGAAGAAGCACTCCTGAAATAATAACATGAAAGTCAGAAAGAAATTCCATTTTCTGCCCCTTGCCCCAATTAGACACCCATAAGGTCGCTCAGATGGAAGTAATTAGTTCTGCAAGCAAATGCAGAGATGTGAATAATAAGGAAAATGTTAGCTTGTACTGGGAAAAAATGACTGCAAACGAACACGTACGGGATCAAGTTCACTGGAGGGGTAGCTGCTGAAATCAAAGGATTACACCAGCGATGAGTGCAGAGCTCTTGTATTAAAATAAAAGTGTGAATGTGCTGGATTCAGAAATAAATATGTATGGCTTAGAATCCCCACCTACTGTCTTTCAGTTCTTTCAACATCCCATCATTTTTGAACTCCCATCACTTTTCTCCCTTTCTACTTTCCTCTCTGTTACGTAAGCATGGCAGGTTTCACAGAAGGCCATCTAGTTGAAGCTAAGGGACAGCTGGTATGAGGAGAACACAAAGAGTATTTATTCCCTGTTATCTTTGCCTTATCAGTAGCTCTTCCATCCATCCCTTTCCCTTCTCCTTGCGTCTGTGTTTCTCTGCCCAATGGTGACTTCATGCAGCCCCAGCTGCCCTAGGGAATGTATCTCCATAGCCCCCGTAGTGAAACGACTCTGATTTAGAGCACTCCGTGTTTTGGCTCACTGAACTTAGCAGGTAGGTATTTATCTGATACCTAATTTCTGGAATAGCTGAATAGAAACTGGAAGGCTTTGTACAGTTAGAGTGGGTGAAACCCCAGGTGGAGGTGGGTTGCTATCTACCTTGAGATATATCAAACAGCCACGCCTGCCCTTCATAAATAATACAAATTCAGCATAACTGAGTAGTTCCTCCCTCCCTGTTCCTACTTTCTACAGCATTAAAAATTCTCTGATACATATTCTAATAGAAAAACTGCTTATCACATGCTTTCTAATGCTTGTTGCTATGAGTTATTTATGCCCCATTTTAACACTATAGTACTGATATCTCTTAGTTGTCAAATACAGAAAAATATGCATTAGCTAATTAATATTTGAGACAGTAAAAACGCTGTTAAAAGCAAACTACCTTTTTCACTATGGCACACAGATAGTCTAAGTTTTACCTGCATATGCCCATTTTTTCTGCTAGCTGGCATGAGAAGTACATCATCAAACAGAAGTGTTACACTCAAACTCGAGTGTAAGTTCAGGTTCCCATAATTCTGAGAGTCTTATGCGATTACTTTCTGAGGGCTTACAAAAATCCAGAAGTAAATGTAAAATATTGCCATTGAAATAATGAAATTATAGCCTATGTTTTATCAATCAGACTACAGTTTTTTCAGTTCTTCTTGAGAAAAAGGTCTGTTAAACCATTGCATTCCATGTTTCGAGAGTGCTCCAAATCCTTTTTGTTCTCCTTTGCTTTCCTCCTATATCATATGATGAAGGGAAACACCTGGCTTCTGAAATGATCTCCAAAATGCTGACATGCCCTGCATCACTATTGGATCCACTTTTAAATAGCTCATTCAAGCAGAGCCAGTATCACCCTATGACTGGGAATTCCAGTTACACTTAGATGGCACAGCATGGCTCTGGGTGATCGCCAAGGAGAGCTCACATGGATGGAGAAGTTATTTCAGGGACTCAAGCATGTACTCCTAACTCAGAAATTAAGAATCCACAAACACATCAACAAGAAAGAGATCCTTTGGAATTGGGAAATAACATCACAGTTCAAAGGGAAAGTAAATAAAAGAGCCTGAGAAAGCAGCTGCCTCAGAAACTATGATGCAAGCCATCACCTCAGCTTCCTGCTTTGGACGAACATGCTTATGATTTGCTAAATATTAATAAAATTTGTATAAGTTTGAGAAAACAAACTAACAAACATTGAGTTCAAATGCTTTTATAAGACCTATATTGCTAATTAAAAAATAAAAAAAAAAAACAAAGCAGAAATCTCACAATTTCTAACTATCATTATCTGACTCTTCCTCACAAAGGTTACAGGCCAGCCTGCCTGTGGCAGCACAGATGATTCCTGAAACTAGCAGTACTTGCAGTTGCTGTGCAGAGATTTTAAGTAGCAATTCAATGGACCATCTCTGATGGTCCTACATAAAAAGCAACCTTGACCCTATTATAATCATGAATCCATCCCAAATGGCTAGAAGGCAAACTCCCACAACTAACTTCTCTTGTAATCCATGTAATAGGAAATCAATTGCACAAATTGCATTTTGACAAACATACATCTCTAACAAGTCCACCGAAAAGGCTGAGAGTCGCTTGTGATGCCCCACACTTACGTGGTGCAGCAGCCCTCAGATAGGAGATGCACCAGAAAAATGTGTTTTGTTTTATTTTTAAAACAGAAGCTGGCAAACTGTAACACTACAATCCACAGCAGTGTAGGTAATGGACAGCCCTAATCCTGCAAGCGGTAGCAGGCAGGTGCGTGGCTGTCCTACATGAAGCTTACTGCAGGAACACTGTAATTAGCTGTCTGAGCAACTACTGTTTATATCTAGTGATTGAGTGCGTAGGAGCCAATATGCTACTGATGTAACTGGTGTCGTTTTAATTTCTGTACATTTTGCCCTTAATTGGAAAGGTTGCTTTCCCTTTTTATTCCCAATATTCATTTTCCATACTTTGGGAACCACTTAACAGCTAAAAACACAAAAGTTGTGCCAAAACTGAAATAACACTATAAAGTGAACAGAGTGCTTGGATTTCTGATTTTAGAAGCATCTTTATCCACTAGCACTCTGAGAAGTCTGTACTCTAAAGAGCTCTGGAAAACATTCAAGAAGGAAAAGTGTAAACGTCTATGTTTCTCAGCTGGACAAAATATACTAAAAGAGCCAGGGTTGTCCCATTATAGTCCTGTAGATAGCAACTGGTTTCTTCTATAGAGGATAAGTGCCAAATGTTTTGTCCTATTTGCAGAAGCTGCGTACACTGGACTAGGTTTAACCCTTGCTTTTGCCCTTCTTTGCTCTCAAACTCCACTCCCAAAGGACTCCTGGCTGCTGTGCTGAGGAGAGCTAAAGGGCTTCCCAACAACAAACCATGCTCATGGGATGACTGTCACTCTACAGACAGCACTTGAATCCTCAGCAAGTTAGCTGATGTGAGATTGCATGGAGCAGACCTGGAGGTGGCACAAAACATGCTGCTCCCCTCCACATGTGGTCTCTCTGGAGCTGCTCCCTGCAAGGGATCTTGGCTGAGCCTGCAATGAGCTGGGACTCCTGCATAAAGCTGATGGATCCTCTCCCAGATTTCTTTGCTGACCATCAGAAGCCCATGGCACGGTAAGAACAGCCACTAGTAACATAACCTGATTATAGCACAGAGTTTTCTAAATCGTCTTCTACATAAAATTTTAGTTGATTTAATTGATTGAAAATGTTGAAGTCTATGCCACACAGCTATTAAGATCATTCGGTACAAAGGAAGTGCTGTCATGGACTCGATAGTTCTCAGAGGGCTCAACTTTAATTAATGTAAGCTTACACACTGACTATGATTCACTTGAAAATATTCACAACGTGCATCCTGTTCCCTGAGAGTCAGAGCAGGCATTTTGGGCAGACTGTGATGTACATTTTGTACGAAGCAGAAGCCTTCAGGAAAACCTCAAACCTGCCGAACTCCTGTACAGAGGCAAGCAAGAGCAATCCAGAAAAAACTCAGTTTTGTGAACACGGCTGCATCACCATCTATCAACGCCAACCCTATTGAGGGATAAATCCTCCCCTGGTGGTGTGTCTCTGCCCAGCTTACAGGAGGAGCCTGGCTTTGACTCCATGTTTAACTTTCAGCCTTGTAAATATAGCTGTGATGAGTCTTATCCTCAGTGACTAAGCCACAAGCTCTCCCAAAATACCCACAGATCCAGGGAGGGTTTAGAAACCTGAATATCACCATGTGTTGTGGCTAGCTGCTCAGTGCCCATGACTCACTGCCGGGTGCGCCTCTCCTCTCCAGCCCAGTGCTGTGAGCAAACCTGTCATCAGTAATATACTTCTGCTGGGCTCTGTCTTGCCAGCCACAACGGGACCTCTCCTGCATGAAACAGGCTAAAGGAGGTTTAATCATCGCTTTGCTTTTGGATGAGCTCTCTGTCCCAAAACCTGGCTTTCCCTATTGAGAGGAGGCTGGTATGGTTAGTGGCTGTGAGACACCTGTGACACAGTGTGTACATGTTCCCTCCCAGCACAGGAGTTAAAAATATCTGCTTAGCCTTGGAGGCTGAACTCTCTTTGAAATGCAGTGAACAAGACTCAGCTGCCACCTCTAATACGATGGGCAGCTCCTACAGTCTGCTCTCTGTCACAACAACTGCTGCCCTGCTCTTTCTTCTGCTGCTTAACTTCCTTCCATTTGAAATTGTAAGTGCTTTGCATTACAAGGAGAAGCTTGGAGGAAGAGAGAGCAGATAAATCTTTTAAACTATGTTAAACCCAGCCTTACTCACAGCAAAATGGCTCTCTGAGGTTATTCTTGAAATCTCTGGCAGCCCTGCCTTTGTTCCCACATCTCTTACACTGGGGTTGTTTCTATATCTGAGCACCCCCCCTTAGCCCCACTCTGAACCCCCACCCAGAAGTGGAGCACACCAGCAGCATCCTGACCCACCTCCAGGTGTCCACACACCATACAGCAATACCAGTGAGGAGAGGAGCATTCCCAGATGCAGTGTTTGGCAGTGGTGAGTGACTCAGGAATACTTAATGGGCAGGCAGTATGTTCTCTATCCCATGTAGATTTGTGGCTTTGTGAAATGTTCTAGCACAAATGGCATTATGTGCTTGGTACAGAATCTGTGACAGCAGGACACTGCATGCCTGCGCTGTGCACGGAGGTGAGAGCAGACAGCTTCAATGAGCTCTTCTGGATCTAAAAATCAAGGAATCTAGCATCACTGGTTATCACTTCCTTACACCCAAGATCTGCTTCACTCTTCTGGGAATTTGTTAGAGCTCAAAAGCCTGCCAAGCTGAGAAAATTACCATGATATTTCCAGCTGCTTTCCCCAGAATGTTACATTAAGCCTTCCTCAGCCCCAAGAAGCTTTGCCTTGCTTTCCTTCTGAGCAGCGTGGTGGGGCTGCTCCTCTCCGAGCTCCCCCTGGCCCCGCTGTGTGTGTCCCTCTCAGATACTCCCACTGAAGGAACTGGGAAGCTTTCCTTGTTGGTTCCTGACATGGGCATGAACATTTCTTTGGAAGCACTGAACTCAGAGCCACAATTCACTGGCTCAGCCAAGCAGAGCCTACCAGGCCCGCAGTCACCTTTAAGTTCCTGATGTGATACTCTAAACAGGAACCACACTCATCATAAAGCTGGAAAAATAACAATGTCTGACATCAGAAGCACCAGACTGGTGATGCATTTGCTCTCTGGCTGCCAAGGATGGGACCTGGCTGATCCCTGCTTCCCCACCCCCAGCACAGCCAAACACAATGGAGGGGAGTTGAGAAACGTGAGCAATTCTGCATCATGCTGCTGAAGCTCCTCATCTACGTGTCACCCAAGCTGAACTGCAAAACACGTCTGCCTGGCCTAGTTATCAAATGACCTGAAATTCAGCACGCTCATCTGCCCAACAGCTGCTTCACTGACGGAGGCAGGAGCTCCTGCCTGGCCGCTGGCGTGGGGCCATGATGGAGTTGGGGCCTGGCATGCACACCTCGTGATGCTCCCAGCCCTGCACGGTGTGGCCTCAAAATGTCTGTAAGTCTTCAGTTCTGCACAGCAAATCCTTCCTTCTCCATATTTATTTCTCAATTGGATCATTAAAAAGAGATTGTGCAGAGACCTGGCACTTCAAAGGGGGAAAAGCGATGAACCGTTCTTCCCTACCAACTGAAATGAAGGTGAGGTTGGATCTTGTCAGATTTACTTCTTTCTAGCGAGGGTGCTGCATAAATAATAAGCAGCACTAACAAATTCACTTCATTTTAGGAAAGCGACCTATATAGAAGCATAGTAAACAACACAAAAGCGATTGTAAGAGTAATTGAGTAAGCTTTGTGCCTAATGTAGCAAACTTAGTGAGATAAATAATTTCAACAGATACTGTGAATTCCATTTTTAGTAGCGACACATTCAAATACAGTGACACTTTGTGAGGTTGCTTTGATGTATAGCACATTACATTTTTCTATGCTATTGACTAAGTCTAGCAACATATTAGTAAATCTTTACAGTATTTTTACTGCAAAACAGTATCAGTGATATCTATTTTGTAATAGAAGAAGCAGAATGAGATGTTTATACTATATTCTAATACCATTGCTTTTGTGCAACTATATTACAACTACATTTGTGCAAGGTAATAGCTGCTAACCTGAATCTGGACTGTGATATTGCCTGGGATTATTTGGTCTGCTGGGTAAACAGCATTTCTCATTCTCTAGCCCAAGTGAGAAATGAGCACCACACAGGTTCTTAGTGCTGTGTCTCAGTACTGGAAAGTCGATAGTTTCAAACTGCTAACAATGTGCCAAGGCAGCATCCATCTTTTTACAGCTGGTTGTAGCTGCTGCTATGGTGTCCGTTTCTGCATTAAGACGACCAGTGCTTAGGCCTAACACAGGCCTTGCTCTTGGCGTAATTCAAAGTATACTCCAGAATCATTTCTTTACCAGGAGAACAGACTGTAAGTGAGACTACAACCATGAATATTTGATTAGGGACACATGAAAAGAATCTGAAATCATGTGGTACCAAGAGTTTAACTCGAGTATGCATGAGCAAGCAATGTAACTAATATTAAATGTATGCTTGTATTTTTCTTGTTCTGCAGTGTTGTCTACATATCTACGTGAATTAAACAAATTGAAACCCCCCAGTGAGCAACATCAGATCTAATTGTAGTGCAGAATGTTTCCCTAATGAATTTCAGTTTTCATATTTTCTCCTACAAATGGTGTTATCGCATTACTGAATAAAAGAAGATTATTTATATGTATGGTAATTTATATTAAACCACTTATGTTTGGCTTAATTATGTGAAAAGGCTATTAAAAACATTTTAATCTATATTAATATATTTTCTACCTGTGAGCTACCATCATTGATGCTTTGGCTCTGTTCTTTCAGATGCTATTTGCTAGGTGGAGTGCTAACTCCATGCATCACTAACATGCACAGTGTTACTCACTGTCCTACAGAGATGATGAACAAGGCCAACAAGTCTTGATCAAATCATGGGATTCCTGTTTGCTGCATAGGGACACCCTCCAGCCTCCAGCACTCATTCCCACTGGCAGACATCTCCCATTAGACACAATGAATGAGCGCTGCCAAAACCCTGGGCCTTGATCTGTCAGCCAGATACAGTCACAGAATACATCCAGCATGGCTCAGTGGCACCGATAAACACGAGCCTTCCCAGAATAACACACCGTAAGTGGGAGGTGAAGACCCAAGTCTGCAAAGTGCTGAGTTCCACATGAGAGGAGCCTGCAGCACCTACTTGCATCACTAGGAATCATGGGTACATTCCTGCGGTGTGTTCAAGTCAGCACCATACAATATCAACTGCTCCACAAGTCCTCCCTCCTGTACATCTTGATTATCCTAAACTCCTCTAATATCTTGAGGATGGTGCACCAAAGCATTGTTTTAACCTTCTCTTTCACTCACTTGGTGTGCCTGAGCAGAAGCAGGAACTCTGGTACTGACACTTGGACAATTTAAAGTGTACTGCAGAACACACTGCCTCATATCACTTTTGCACCTTTCTGGAGCACTTGCTAGACACTTCTAACCACAGTTGAAGTCAGATCATTTTAATTTTGGCCTATGATCTTTTTTAAGGTGATTTTTTTGGCTGCACTAATAGAAGGTAATAATAATGCCATTAACACAAAGTGTTTTGCAATAAAATAATATTCAATCTCGGTGCAATCTTAAAGTGTTGCTCTGTGAACTACAGAAAAATTAGTGAGAAAGGCCAGATAAGATATTTGGTTTCCAGCTCCATCACAATGGACAGCTAATTAAATGCTTTGCTAATAATAGCATTCTATGTTTGAGGAGATAAGACTAATTACTTGTTGAATTTCAGTGAAGTTCTGCAGACATGATAACAGAACAGCTAAAATAACTTCTGCTAAGCTGTACAATTTGATCTCTTTTCTATTTCTCTAGTTCTGATTTATCATTAATGAACATGAAGCATCACTGGTGGGAAGAAATAAAGGAATCTGGGATTTCTTAGCAAAAATTCCATTACTATACAAAACATAATTGTCAAATCAACACAATAATGGCAGACAGTCATTGTATAAAACCCTCAGGGAAGGCAGTGGAAATCCCTCTGTCAACTTAAGAGAAACCAGAGAACACCTAGGATTGTTGTCATTAAAATATTATGTTTGCAATTTGAATATAATCTGTGGTCCCTGCAATACTGCAAAGTTCATTAATTTCAACACCTTGTCAGTGACTAGGGAAACCGAGAGGCTCTTCACTTCCTAGATTCTCTGGAGAATACTAAGAGTTTTACCAGTGCTGAAGCTGTTCTTACATCAAGATAGCAGAGTTTTAGCCCATGCACTCCATGCTCTCAGCAAGCACAGCTGTGATTTGGAGCCATAGTGTGCAGCCTAAATTAAAAGAAATGCTTCTTATTCCTGGGGCAATTGTGCTATTGGTTTCATCTCCTCAGGGCAGGGCTATCCATGGGGCAGGGCCCTGCTGATAAGGTACGTAGCCCAGGTGAGATAAGTAGGCAGAGGATGAGCACACCACCCTTACCAGGAGAACTGAACTGTATGTTAGCCTGGAGAGGAGAAGGTTGAGGAGTGATCTTAATGCTGGTGCCAGTGCCCAAATGAATCTACGGGAATGGCACGGCCTTGGAACAATGCGGAGGATTCTCCATCATTGGAGATACTCAAAATTCAATGGGACAAGTCCTTGAACAACCTGCTCAAATTTTGAACTTAGCCTTGCTTTAAGTATGTGCCTGAACTAGATGATCTCAATAAGTGCCTGAAGAATTCTCTGTGAAGACATTGTGGAAATTAAGGAAGCAAATATCACTAGTCTCCACAGCACCTGGAGAGCAAATAAGGGAACTTCATCTGACCACGCTTTTCACTACAAAATCAGTTATTTGCTGATGCCGTGGGGTCCACTGAGCAGTTTCTTAAACTTAATTACGGTAGCTACTGCAAGGATAATTCAGCATTTAAGATCTAGGAGTACCTAGTACTCTCCCAAATGCTTTCCTGAATTTAAGCTCCACTGTTAGAGATGACCTCACACAAAGAAAAAGGGACCAAAAAGTAGAATGCTTAGTATTAAAATTTCCAGCAGCTCAAGATCCCTAAAAGGTACAATGCTACTCCATGTGCTACAACAAATTAGTCAAAGTCAAAGGGTTTATCTTCATTCAATAATGAATAATTTCATGAGACTGTCACAGCACAGGAACACTGTCTGTGAACTTCAAAATTTGCAAATGAGGTAAGTGTCCTAAATGATGACAACTCAGTGCTACTCTGCTCTTTTTGTGTCAAGGAAGAGTTCTAGATGGAAGCTTATGATTGCTCTTGTAATTAAAAGGGGTTCTGGTCCAGGTAAGTGTCCGTGTATGCATACACAGATAGGAAAAGAAAAATGCAGAGTTAAAATGGATAGGGATAACAAAAGGAAAAGGCACGATGAAAACAAAAATAGCTACGGGCTTAATGAAACCTGACTGAACTGCATAAATAAACACTGCTACAGCTTCTTGCAGAATTTAGGAAAACGCCCTGAGCACACGAAATGCAGTGGTTACCATGGTAATTTACATACATCAGACAAATGCTGTAGCTCTTTTCCTGTTTAAACTCCCAACAAAAAAATACAGGATGAGGTACAGACAAGCAAATATCTTGTATATATTGGTGAGAGATTACTCACACAAGTACTTCCCCAGGGGTTGGCTCTGTACCTGTAGTGCGTGACTGCTCTTTAAAAGAGCAGGGGTCACAGTCTGGGAACTTCACCAGCTGGATGCTCTACACCTCTCCTCTGCCTCCCAAAAAAAGGGCTTGGGGAGGGTGAATACTGCATGAAAATCCTCTCTTTCCAATTTCCAAGTGCTATAATTTGTGAAGGGAATAAAGTAAGGGAAGGTGGGAAGCAGCTGTGATGCTGAGATAGCAGAGTGTCCACCCTGTCCTGCTCCTCTCCCCTGCATGTCCTCAGCAGCTGAATGCGGGCAACACTGCTGCCTGTTTGAAGACACATGGGGGACCAAGCAATTCAGCTGTGAAAGCCCCAAGCAGCCCTGCAGTAGCTTCAAAGGCTGCATGAGAAAGAGTATGACCCCATAACAGCACAGAAAGAGTTGATGCATCTGGACATGCTCTGATGGGATGAAAACACAAACAAAACAAGAAGAGGTTATTTTCAGGTCTGTGCAGAGAAGGAAAGTACTGGACAAAACGGTACACAGGTGAAGGCTCTCAGCTGCGAGGAGTTTTAAATGCAGACAGACAACAGGACGGGTCACCGATTGCACAAGACAGACTGCCTGGGTATGGCGCACGGAAACAGCAACTGCACTTAGGGAGACTCTTCTGGAGGGCATCTCTGCCTGTGGTCTTTCTTCCTGATGGATGCACACAGCGCACGCAGCTGCTCTGCTGGTGCGTGTGGTCTTGGAGAGCAAACAAAGGTACACTCGACTGAAGATGGGAACAAGAAATAACAAATGACAAGGAAACACGGAATCAGGAGTTGCCTTGATGATAAAGGTCTCTGTCTGCCAGAGATCACATTCCCATCAGTAACACTGCAGAACTGCTGAGGCTACAATTTCCTCTCAATGAAACACTTCTGTAAAATACTTCTTCCCTCTGATAACACAGCTGTGTGCTGAACTGCACCATTTGTGCCAACAGAGTGCTGCATGGACTTGCTGAAGACAAGGTTCCTGCCCCGGGGCTCTGGGAAACCCAGGAAGGAAGCTGGCAGCATGGCAAGTTCTCTCAGAGCACGGAGGCTAGCACTTTGCTCCTCTGCACTGCAACACTGCAGTACCACTTGGGTCCTGCCACAAGGACATGGGCACTGCTTGAATGTGAAGTGATGGACAGTGCCATGGGATGGCCAAAGGGGCTTCTGTCAGCCACATGTTCAGCTGCAATTCCAAACCTGGGCTGCAGTGAAAGCAGAAGTGGTGCATTTAACAGCAGACCTGGAAGCCTCATACTGTTTATCCACTTCAACAGCTGAAAATAATTCATCCTCAGAATATGAATGTCTGCAAAATGTTGCTTCTGTGCAATGCACAAAGTAATTTATGAGACTTTCTCCATCTGCAGTTTCTTACTGTCCTAAAAAGAGAGCAAATGAGATTGTTTTTACTCCTTATTTTCTACTTCACAAAGGCTCCTTCTTCTCCCCCTCAAATGGGGAATTCCAATTCAAATAAATACTGGCAGGATAATAAATTTATTTAAATATTTCATTGTTTTCCAGAACATCTAGTGCTTTTAGGGCAATTGAGCTGGAAGCCTATCATTCTCATATTTGAAAGGCTGGCTTTGGAAAGACTGCATATATTTCTACTTCCTGACTAGCTGATGTGCTTTAATCATATTTTCCATGAATAAATAAATAAAAAATAAAAGAAATCAGGACCAGCCCCAAGCTGACAGACTTTACCTTTCTACCACCAGAACTGGCCACAGGGATGCACGCTGAGGACCAGCAAAACCAGATACACAAGCAGGACTGACAAGCTCTCAGAAGGTGAGATGGGGGTTGGTTTTGAAGGGCAATGAACATTTTTAACTCCCAGTGCAGACAGAAAGAGCTCCTCAGCTCTTCTCGAAAAACTGCACAGTAGTAACACACTCACTCCTGACCCAGACTCCTGCCTGGACTGATATTTGAATAAGGGAACGAAGGAAAAAAGTTCCAATGTTAGACACTGCTTTGCAAGGGGCAGACAGACCTCTTGCAAGTGAAAGAAGCGCCCATCCCCATTGGCAAGGGAGCAAATGGGCACAGAGTAGCAGTGAAGGGCTCCACACCAGGACTGCAAGAAAAACAGAAAATAGAAAAAGCTCTTTTGCAAAATCTCTCATTTCGCTTGAGTGTCCTTTGCAGCAGTACTTAGGTGCTGAGACACAAAGATCTTACTTGCTCCTAGCCCGTTTTAGCAAAGCGGTTCTGAGGTCTGTAGCCACATACTGCACCTCAGGCTGCACTGCAATCTCTCACCCTGTAGCAAATGACACACACTGGAGACAAGTTTGACATTTAGGAAGAAGTAATAAAATGATTATATTACAAACAGAGAGGAAATTGTCACTTGTAGCATTAAACAGTTGTAATGAAGCCCTTTTACCCACAGGGACATCGTGGGCACCAAGTATTTATGTCTTCTGTAACAGCAGGATCTATTTTTAAAACATATTATTAGAGATAAGGAATACTTTTTGTTTAATAATTAGTTCACAATTTTAACCCTATTCCAATACATAAATACATAGATATCTCCTGAACATTTTTTGTTTGCTTCTGAGGGCTGCCCCCCAACAGAAATATTTTCACTCCTCTTGCCAGCAGTCGCAGCAGCACATGTACATAATGAAAAGCAAGGGACCAGGACCAGGTGGGACCCATCTATTAACAACACTTCAAGGAAGTTCTGGGGGACAGATTTGCCCTATTAGGAAAAGTGAAGCAGAGACAGCTGAAATGTGGATCTCGCTATCGTCAGTCCCACCCAAGAAGCCCTGGCTGTGTTTATGAGCTGTGCAGTCACTCACATGTGGAGATGTGGGAGCATTTTGCTTTCTTTTCTAGCTAATGCTTCTTCCTGTTGAGAGCTCAGCTTTCACCAAAACAACATGGAGCCTGTTTTATGCTATCAGCACGCTCCATCTTCCCCTGGCTGAAAATTACATTAACATTTCATCATCCTTCAGCCCATGAAGTCTGTGAGCTGCAAATCCACTTCCTTCACAGGAATTCTGTTTCCTGACAGCAGCATAGCACAGGGCAGTATTGGCAGCTTCCACAAAACACTTCCTCAGAAGTCTCTCCTGGTAGGAACCAGGGCTGCCCTGAGGCTGGGGTGCCACAAACTTGATCCCACACTGAATTAGAGCGACCATGCGTTTCTTTGGAATAAAAACCCACGTGGACACAGTGCATTATTTGCATGTACAGTGCGCTATCTATTGTTATATCTGCTCTACTTATGACAAGATATTGACATATGGTAGCATGCACTGTCATCTGATAAAATTTTACTGGAATTCAACTAGGAAATCCAGCAGAAAAACTCTTTAACTCTCATAACTACTATCTGTGTTTAATCCACACAAGGAATGGCACTGGATCTTAATCTGACATGCAAATGAGTATAAATCCTTCAACAGTACTCTCTATACCCAGCAATCACTGAAAATGTGCCCTCATCTTTATTCCCCCCAAACAAACTTCTGATGCAACAAAGCCCTGCCAACAGCTTCTGAAAGTCAGTCACTGAAAGTCTTGAATGCAAGTCAATCCAAAGGCAAAAGGGCTGCATTGCTTGATTTCTGCAAGGCATTCCAAGCCAACAAGTTGCAGCTGTTTGTCCTCCCTTCAATCCAGCTTCATAGAATCATAGAATCGTTAAGGTTAGAAAAGACTTCTAAAATCATCTAGTCCAACCATCACCCATCACCACCATACCACTAACCATGTCTCTCAATGCCACAGCTACACAATTCTTGAACACTCTCAGAGCAGCCTGTTCCAATGCATTACCACTCTTTCTTAGAATAAATTTTTCCTAATATCCAACCTGAACCTCCCCTGGAGCAACTTGAGGCTGATACCTCTTGTCCTATACCACCAGCTGTCCGATACTCTTAAAAAGAGCCTGACCATGTGATACTGATGTAAAGATTTTGTTTTTTCCCACCTCCTATGAGCTATGTGTGCTAAGCCCTATAAAAATATACCACCTATTTCTAGTGGGTCCTGAAACATCTCCTCTTAGTGGGACTGCTTATGTCATCAAAAAATAACACCCCAAACTATCAGAGTCCAAGAGCTCAGACATTATCAAAGGGTCGAATTTTGGGTTTGCTCCTTTTACAGAAAAGAAATAAAATCATTGATGACATAAACAGTACTCTCAAATATAAGCAGTGGAAGATCATTCTCTCAATAGTAGGGAGGAAAAGGTCCGAATTTAAATTTACCCAAGCCAACTACCCGTGCTGACAAACCCATCACAAGCAACTTGGATTATGATGCCATGAGCCGCAGAGTGAACTCTTAAGCATTCTCCTACTAAAAAAACCTACAAACGGAGAACTAGATGCTCTAACAGAATAAAAAAGAAAAGAAAGAAAGAAATTGAGGTGTAATTGTACCTATTCTCTAGGCACTGAGATCAGTACCGCTTAATGTGGGTGAGGAAAGCTTAGTAAAAAAAAACACTTAAAAGTCTCTAAACTACGTTAAACTAGGAAAAAATATAATAGAAAATATATCTAATTTTAAAACACATATGAAGAGAAAAAAATACAAATCAAAAAAACTGTATTAAAAAACCTACTGTATCTGTTTCTGACATAACATGATAAAATGTTGGTTTAAATTATGTAGTGTGAAGGCTGACAATATGTTTTGCAGTTATGTTTAAATAACTACTGTTCTCACATTAGCCATAAATGAATCTTAACGCTAAAAATAGCCCATTAAAAATAATGTGCAATCCAGTTATTCAAAGTACTGCTGACCAGGAATCATTGCTGCAATACTTCCTCTACTGCAGAAGTGGAAAAGACATGTAAGGTAAAATCTGAGGTTTTAATTGAAAAACAGATAATTATAAACAAATTATGGATAGGCACAGAAGTTTGTGCGTTATTGGTTTCTGATGAATAAAAGCTAACTTTCTTTTAAAAAATCACGTTTCATTTTAGCATTTAAAACAAAATGATTTTGTTTTCAAAGCATACCTTAAATTTGAGCTTTAAAATGGAAAGACAAAAGAATGCTTAGTTCGAATTTCTCTACATTTTGATTTGGAAAGCTGGGATTTTGTTGTTGACATCGAGATAACCAAACACGGTATGTTATATGATGTACCTTTGAAGGTAGAAGTGAAAAGAAAGGTAAGTCCAGAATGAAAAATATACTTTGTTTTCTCAGGAGGGCCAAAACTTCCACTTTTGTACCAGTAAAACAGAAGGTGTTATCGGATGTAATGGATTTCTGGGAAAAGTTTTGGTTTTCATTGAAAGTATCTTTAAGACTCTTGAAAACATTACATATATTTTTTTACCAGTGCTGATAAAATGGTGACACACACATAATGCTCATTGCAGACCTCCCAGCGAGTTACCCAGGCATGGTGCACCTCAAGAATGATTCAGAGAAACACACAGGTTGGCTGTTACTTCATCTGTAGTTTCGAAATGGTTTCTCAATGCATCAGGATAAAAATGCCTTCCTTGTGTATTAAGGTTTGCTGACCAAAACGCCCCGTAACTCTCACAGCACAATTCAGTGGCTCTCTGCCCTCAGCTTTCTGCACAATTTGCAGCGTCAGGGAAAACATTATTTAAAACATGGCGGTGCTGAAAGATCTGACTGCAAAATAATGTAGCCAAGACAAGAAATATATTCAGCACAACTCTAATTGGGTCATTTCTGGACATGGCAGTATGCTCTGAAAATCAAAAGGAAGGCAGCTTGGGGCTACATCTCAGGCTTATGATATAATGAAAAGCCACCCAGGGGCGGTATCCATTTGCTTGTATGGAAATCACTGTAATAACAGCCAAATAAAATGCAGTTCCTGGGCTTAGAGGGATATTGCCGCAGATAGCAAAAAAAAAAGGAATCAAACGCCAGCTAGCCTGAAGAGCAATGTATCTGTGTTTATTATTCAAGCTTTAACCCTCAAGTCTAAATACTAAATTTAGAGCGATCAGAACAGTCAGAAGGATGAGGAATAAAATGATCCACACGAAGCACAAGCATGCTGCCCTTTGGATCACTGCCTTTTTCCACTTCTTAAAGCCACCTTCTCACAACCCAAAGGTAACACGTCATTTCTCTCCCAGAGTCCAGCAACCTGTCTGCACATTTTGGCCACATGTCCAGCGTGCTCCCTCATAGTGCTGGGTGCCCATCCTGCAGCATTTTGCGTGCTAATCCTTGCCAGCCTTTGCATTAGATGTGTCATTCTAGTTAGCAGCAGCACTTAATGCGTTAGCAGGCTCTGGTGGACAACAAAAGGCTCCTTGCTCTTCTCCAGAGTTCATGAGTCTTGCTGTTTTGCTGATTCAAAGCATTTTCTTTTGCATTTAGCAAGGCCCCTGTAAGGTGATGCATGGAGCCCAAGCCCGGAGTCATTTATATTGTGGATGCTAATACTGATACACCAAAGAAGAAAGAAAAAAAAATCACATAAATTAAAATGCTTAAGTTGTTACTGCAGTCACTGCTAAAAGAAGTAAATGTAATAAATGAATAAATAAATATATTTTCTCCTGAATGATTGCATGTGACAGAGGTAAAATAATCTTGTGCTAACTAGAAGCCAACTCAGCTTGTGGTTCTGAAGAATACTTTTGGGGAATAAGCATAATTTCACATTTAAAAATACAACCCCTTTTCAAAGTAATGGTTGAAGCAACAGTCCAGAACTGCACAACTGCTGCATTTCAGGAGAATCCCCATCCAGATGGGTCAATTTCTAACATATTCAGCCTTCTGAACCCCTCTTGCCCCCCATAAGCAGCAGTGTGGCAGTTGGGTACCTGCAGTCCTGCTCCTCACCCCACTATGCCACAGGAAGCAAGCTGCTTCACAAGAATGAACAATTCACATTTTGCAAGTTCAGGCAGTCACAGGAGGTGCTAACTAATCTCAATGACTTGTGACCATGTGTATTTTTAAAAGTGTAACAAAAACCCAAGATACTCCGCAGGCAACACTGAATAATATCTGTGCTGAACAGACAAGTAACACCACTGCAAACATGCACAAATGCTGACCGGGATGGTATCACCTGCTGCCAAAGCACTGTCCCATGATGCCAGCACACCAGATGCCATGTGGTCAGCTATGTGTGTATTTAAAACTGCTCCTTGATAGCTCAGGGTAAAGTAACCTGGGACATTTGCTGCCAGGTTCCACTACTTACACACTGTAGTTCAGTATTCAGAGTCTGAACTCACCAACTGGAGCCTATGGCCATGCAAGATCAACAACTGAACCAACCTGGAGCAAGATCTTCACCTGCACTGGCCAAGAACAAGGGATGTGCAAACATTTTTGACCTAAGCTTAGCACAGCTGGCTTTGAGGATCCAGGCACTTCAGCAAAGATGAGCAATGCCCTCAGACATCCACATAACCTGCTCCCTCCTGCCTCCCATTCCTATCTCTTAAGACAAACAACATCAGACATCCCCAGCTATCAAACTTCTAAATGACAAGCTTCCCAGCACGGTCAATGCACATATTGTCAGTTCAAATACTAATATAACAATCGATTTGTCCCTAACAACATTTTTATTCACAAAGTTTTGTATTTCTTGCAGAAAACCACTTACAATGATTGCTGCTAATTTGCCTAGACAACATTATGCAAGAGAATATATGCTTACAAGATGACAAATCATAGGTCATTGTCACCTACTGCAAATAACTGTTTCCGAAATTCCTGCTTTACTACATATATTGAGGCCATATCTCCTGCATACCTCATCTCAACACCTCAGAAGCCCAAGTGTGATACAGCTTTACCGCTGCACCTCCTGTTTAACTCTTGCATTAATACTCAGAATGTGTTTTAGGAAAGCACCTCTAAGCCAGCTGCCTCTTGCAGCAGCACTCTGCCAATTTGCATAACACCACTAAAAAATGCAAATAATGTGATTTGTAATTCCCTACCTCCAATCCTCATTGCTTTGCTTAACATCAGAATGTCTTCCATACACTGTATGGTTGCCCAGAGAAGTGGTGGATGCCCCATCTCTGGAGATGAGCAAGGTCAGGCTAGATGGGGCTCTGAGCACCCTGCTCAAGCTGTAGGTGTCCCTATTCATTGCAGGGGAGTTGGACTGGATCACCTTTGAGGGTCCTTTCCAACTCAAACAATTGTATGATTCTATCACTCTATGGTCTTAGAGAGAAATAAGCATCTCCCCATTGTACAAGCATGATAGCTACACTGATATGCATTAAGTATAATCATAGAACCATAGAATCATAGAATGGCCTGGGTTGAAAAGGACCAAAATGATCATCTAGTTTCTACCCCTCTGCGAAGTGCAGGGTCACCAACCATCATCTATGTATCTGTTGCCCAGACAGCAGAAGTTCACTAGACCTCTGTTGTCATTGGCCTCCAAGTCACAATCTTCCTATGTGGGGTAGAAACGGAACTTATCTTTTCCACAGTTAAGATTAAGAAGAGAACAAGATGGGCCTCTCAGGTGAGATTTAGTGAATACTGGAAAAGTGGGCTCATTTAAGCACTTGTTTTTCTCCCTTTGCACAGAGGATAGGTCTGCATTAAAACAGAGCAAAAGAAGCACAGTAAATGACTACTGTTATTTCCGTTCTATTTAGGAAACGAAATAGGGCACATTTCTCCTTTACACTGCTATGCTCACATTATCTATCCCCAGCAGCGCGCTGTATGGCACAGACAAGGATGCACACAGCTTTTCAGGTGATGCATTAACCACCAGAGGGAGTCCCTGGAAACCAGTAGTGGAGGAAACAGAATTAAAATTGATGTTTTACAGGGTGCACTCCAGAATACTAATCAAGACTAACACATAAATCAATCCATGCAAATCAGATTGACAGTGATTGCTTTGCAGGGTTTGGCTTTTTGTCAGTAGAACTAGAGCAGATTTTTAAATGCAGCTCCCAGACATGAATCACGCTGACTTTGCTTCAGCTGTGCAGCCGAGCACGTACAATTGGAAAGGCTGCGTGCACTTTGTGAACCAAAATCACCTCTTTGCAGCTGACTTCCTTCCTGATCTACAGAACGATCTGAGCCTGTTCTACGTCATTGCAGCCATGGCTTGCTTCCCACCGTGCCACAGGGCTGGGCAGCTTGCTGAGCTACCTTCCCTCAACACTACGGTCACCTCCAGGTGAGCTGATGTCTGCCTGCAGAATGTAAAGAGAATGTACACAATTACTGTTGCCCAGCTTAAAATCCCATTTTCGGATGGATCTCCTCACTGAGATCAACTGGAGAAATGACAGCTTCCCATCTCCACGTGAGTCCGAGGTGTTGTTTGCAGAATGCCATCCAACCTAGAACTCCTGGCTGTCTCGGTAGAAAACAAGATGCTGGATGACCGCGTAGAGTCCCTTAAGAAGGCAATTAATAGAATTTGTGTGAGCTCCCTGGGGATTACCAGCCAGCAGCAGAAGCTGCTCTACATGCTGTGCTGGCGGCAGCATATGGCGATGCACTCAGCACTGTGAATTAAACAGCAGCTTTGCTCTCAGATCAGCCTGCTGTCAGAGGGCTGCATGGCTCTGCCCAAACTCTTCAACTGTACTGCTCTGTGCTGTGGTCCTAAATGCTGTGTGCTTTGATCAGGAATGCATTTGTATTGAATGCTGCTCCTGCAAAAAACTGTGGTATGAAATGAAAGCATAATTTAAAAAAATAAATTATAACAGTATCAGTTTTATTTCAGTTAAGTGTGAAAAATCCTCTCAGCCCAGCAACTTACTCCTATCCATATACTTGTGAATTTCTTACCAAGTTCACCTCTGTATAAAACACAGCAATCTGCATGCACAAAGACCACCTGCTTGCAGAGCTCAGGCAGCCAGCGAAGTGATAACCTGATGAACATTGTTCATGTGAATACACACTAACACACGTATTCTTGCGAGTTCTCACTAACTGTCCCAGGGAGATCCATGGAGCACAACTAGTAATACAGTTTATGTCCTTTCACTTCAAGTTCTATCGCTTATTATTAATTAAATCAGAAGTTTAATTATTCTAGTAATTACTAATTAATTATAGCTGTAATTAGAATTAATTATTCTATTAACTAGGAAGTTCGAAGAGGATGACAGCAAAGTTGTCATATACCAGAGAAGGGCTCTTCTCAGCAATCTTTTACTAGTAAGTGAAGGAAATGGAGAAAAAATAGGCCTTGTTTTGCCAACAGGGGCCTGGTAGAGGCACCTAAAGTACATATCCAAATGTCCTATGGCATCTATGTCTTTTCCTTGTCCACAAAGACAGCCTTGCTCAGATACAGAAGTCTGTACTACAGGTGCCTACACTTCCTCTCCAGTGAACAGAAGGACTGTGGCCACACAATTATTACTTGTTTGGAATGAGAGGTAGCTAAGGAAGTTAAAGAATTATTGCAGAGAGACAGGCTATTGTAGGAATTGGCACCAAGCCGGGAATTCAGAATATCTACTAAATAAAGAGCTGCCAAATTTCTTGCCAGTTCATCAACTAATAAACCAAAACCTACTGTAACCATTATACACTTCTGTCTCTCATCTCAAGTTAATCACTGATATAAATAAGTTAGGTTCTTGGGTGGTTTTTTTTTTTTTTTGCTTGTTTTAAACACTAGAATTAAACATCTTCATAATTATCAGAATATCCCATTTTTGCAAGATGATTCAAAATGAATACAATATAATATTCCTGTGTTAGGTATACTTAGATACCTACTAATGTTGTAGAATGTTGGAGATGTCATGCTGAGTACAATAGCTTGGAAGTTTCAATAGTTTACTTTTCCAAAAATAGAGAGTACAGGAGCTCAGCACCGTCTTAAAAATCAATCCTTTTTTGGTTATTCAAGTTAGGAATGCCTATCAGTTATCACTTCCTAAATTTGGATCTGTGTAACTACCATCAGAGCAGACTGCCTGGCCATTTTTTTCCTTTAAGAATAAGACTATCTCTCACAGCATTTAAAATAATTTGTTTTCATTGTTGTTTTTGCTCTTTTCTTGTATTGAGAGCAATTTCACAGAATGTCCTTTCCAATATCTGGCTTTAAAGTAGCGTGGAAGAGTGCAAAAACAGTGGAGTGGGCTGTCAGCATACATGCAGAGTTAGAGACAGCGTCATTGTTTTGAGTGGAATTACAGCACATCTAGCCCATGCTGGGTCTGAAGAAGAAGAAAAACCACCTTCCTCAAATGCAGTTCTTGTGATAGGAATGGAGTCATATTAGAATGAAGCTATTTTAGAGACTATCTTAGGACACTAAAATATCGAAGCACTTTCAGAATGACAGAAAATGAACACAAAGCTGAAAGTTTACTAAAAATATCAAACCTTTCCCAAGGGGCAATTTCTCTTTTACTGAAAGAAGAGAGATGTCCAATCAATCAATAAATGTCCCATGATCTACCAGTGTTGAACAAAACAAAATGCACTGAGACTTGATGTTCCAAAGCACAGCAAGGGAAAAGGTAAATAGAAAAACACTGTTTCCATCACAAAACACCATTTTTCCTTGCACAATAGAGACTAGAAAGGACAGATCAGGAAAAGAGTGCAGCACTCGGGTTGGGATCCTGCAAGGGACCATGGGAACTTGTAGCTGACATCTACCACCCTCCAGCACTTTATGACATCCCACTATGCTGTCCTATACCAAAGTCATGCTTAGTACAGGAGGAGCAGGCAGATATTCCTCCTTCTACCACGCTGTCCCTGGTGAGAGGATGAAGAGGAGGGAGAGTGATGCAGTGCTGCTTCTGAGTCAGAGCATCTCCAAGGGCAAGGCAGCTTTTGCACTTGGGTGGCTCAAGGCTAAGCTCCTGTCATGGCCACTGCTTGACACAGGGCACGGTGTGTCCAGAGTCCAGGCCAATCCCAAAACAGAGCCTTTGCCAGTGGGGAGGATAAAGAAGCATGTTAAGCAAGGAAACATCCTACAAATAGTCTCCAAAAGAACAATGCCCAAAATTTGGCCTACACTGCTTAAAGGTAAAACATTAGACTTCTCAAATTCTTGAAATAATTTTATTTTCTAAACTAAAATATTCATCTACCACTTACTAGGGTCTAGTAAAAAAGCCACATTACGTCTTTTACCACTGAGCTCTGGAACTTTGCTAGTTTTGCACCAGTTTCAGAAGAGCAACGGTTTGAGGGCAATGGTGCTAGCAAATATCGCTAGCAGGACTCTCTCCTCTCAACATGCACAAGTCTCCTTTAAATCTCTCAACAGTTTTCTCCCCACACAGTTTCCTTCCTGAAGTGGTTTTCATTTAGTGCTGAAGATTTCAGTACAGCAAAAACATCAGTGAGAGCCTCAAGAGCCGTTAGACTTGTTATGCTATTCAAAGAACAGAGGCACCTCTTGTTGCTCAAGAAGGGTTGAGGGCAGCTGCGCTGCTCTATGCAAGGATAGGAGAATCCTGCAGAAAGCAACTAAGACGTTTGCAAGCAACATGCCATGGGGTTTTATTGGCATAACACTGGGAGAACACTTCACTGCCCAGGAAAACGTTCTCCTGTAGATGCCTATCATTAGGGGATTTAAAAGCTGAAGAAATAATGCCTACTTCTTAAACAGCAGAATAACAAAACAACGCTTTGTAATCCCAGATAGATGGATTACAGCAATGATATTTACAGTTGTAATGCTGGAAGCAGTCTCCAAGTCCAGTTTACCTGTCAGGAGTAAAGCAATCCACTTCCTGTGCTCCACTCAGCTGGAGCCAACCTAACAGCGGAGATTAATGGGTCCTATTTGGCACTTCTTCTAGCTGGAACAACTTCCAGCTCTGGGTGAACCATAAAGGTAACATTCAACACACCAAAGAATGTCTACTTTTCTTGTAATGATTTTAAACACTTTTCTCTTAATGTGGGTTCAACTTATGCAGTGTTCTCAAGTTTGTAAAAATTCATAGAATCATACAATATCCTGAGTTAGAAGAGACCCACAAGGATCATCGAGTCCAGCCTCTGGCTCCACACAAGACCACTCTGAATTCAGAGCATTGGACCACCAGCTGGAGAGTACTGCTCACTGGTTGCTCAAGAAGATTCACACTTGTTGCTATGTAACACCTCAACTTCATCCAGTCCACAAATGATCATCTGAAGGAATCTATTCCTTTAATAAGCAATATTCTACAAGATTATTTATCCCAAGTGGATTTTTCCAGAACAGTCCCAGTGATAAAGCTATATAGCAGATGAAAGGAAAAAGGTCATCATCTTACTTGAATTTTCTTTCTCTCTTCATTGACTTAATTTAGCACAGTAAGTTTGATTAGAAATTGCCCCATCTGCAGTGCATTTCTGAGCAGCTGAAACTTATAGTGAAACTGGAGAAAGCATGAGGCTGGAAAAATTATGGAATTTGTTTATCTAAACCTTTCTTTGGCGCTTATGGAAGATGTCAGTTGGGTAAGATTTATTCTCCCAGGAAAGATTTGGTTTTTTGTGCACCAAAAGCTTTTTGTATTTTTAAGATGCACCCAATTAACCATTGCCTGTGGCTTTCTATTTTCGTTAGCGCTGGGCATCTGACCACATGGATCATACTTACACTAGTTAAGTTTTAAAAGTTTGTTATTTACAAGCTCTAATTGCCTGCATCATAAATAGGAACAACTTCTAGAACTATTTGGTCAAGACCAGCAGCATAACAACATGCTCACAGTCCAGCAATGCCTACATGATATGAGGTTATATTAGTCTTTAGATGCCATTAGCACACTTAAAAGTACAAGGTGCACAGAATAGGCCATTTAGCATTTTCTGATCTGCACCATACACCTTATAATGTGGGAAAGCAGCCTGCAGCATGGAACATGAAGCACTTTGCATCGGGCACGAATGCCTTTATACCAGAAAGGCTTTGGAACCAGCTAGCTGCAAACAGGGATTGCGCTCTGTGGTGGGTCCTCTCCATTATTGATGAGTTATTTTATATATTATGCAGCACTGTAATGAAGATGTAATCTTTTGTCTTCTCACACTGGGTCCTCTGTGGTGCTGGGAAGTCTTGGGGCAATATTATCATATAAAACAGTCACTGCATTGTAGAAGATGAATACAGCTGACTGACTTTCCCAGCAGTTAAACTTTAGTGCCACTGAAATATCAACAAAGATGCAGTACCAGCTAGAAAAATTCTAACAAAAAATGAACTGAATATAACATTACAAAATTATATCCAAAAAAATCGCATGGTCTTTTGTGTGAAATCTGATGCACCATCATCACCACACACATCCCATACTGACAGAAACACTACAAATACTTTGGGCATCTAACCAGTAGAGAGAACTTATACTATATACTGACAGTTTATTGTTTGATAAATCAGTGCTTTCCTCTGTTTCTACCCTTATTTTGGAGGATTTAAAGTGCTTTAACAGCAGCTTCCTTCCAACAATACGGAAATAGTTCACTCCTGAATGAGGAGATGAGTGGAACTGAAGGAATTGAAAAAGACCTCAAACTGAAAAATGTAGTCAAATCCAACTCATGGGAATGTGAACTGGAGAAATATATTGCAAATAGTCCAAAGTGGTGAAGAAGAAAAGCCAGGAGATCTACAGATCAGAAGAAAAGGAGTGAGGAAGAACCCTCCTGACTGTCCCAACGCCCTCCCTGCAGAGGTCAAGTTGGACACATGCAGC
The DNA here is from genome assembly GCA_016647715.1 of Pavo muticus. NCBI lineage: Eukaryota > Metazoa > Chordata > Aves > Galliformes > Phasianidae > Pavo > Pavo muticus. Next base: position 221,752 of record JACDJE010000305.1, read on the forward strand.
TCCACGCTAGAAAGCACAGAGCTGTGATCCACATCTGTATTGTGTGGTCTGTAAGACATTTATACTCACAACAAAAAAAAGGCTTTCTTACAAGAAAATTTAAAAAATAAAATAATTTATTTTGACCCCCCCCCCCCACTTTCTTTTCCATGCTTTCCTCCAACTTCTCCCTAATTAGTCAAATAAGGCATCTGACCTCTTTAACAAGCTCTGCAACATTATCCTCTGCATAAGGCTTTCCAGTACATGACAGTTACATTTAGAAATACAAATGATGTTTTTGTATTGTATGTAAACAATACCAGCTCAAGCCCCCACAACAAAGACATCAAAAGAAAACCAAACAAACCCATAATATATAACATTGATTATGCAATATGCAGCCTACTGGAAAGTGCTGCTTATGTCAGACTCGCCATTCTTCTCCAAGAGGTACTAAGTCTTTAAACCATAGAAATCCAAGACACTTACCGATATCTTCACCTCATGGCCTGCTCCAATAGCCATGTTATGCCATCATCTGTCATTGCATTTGTTAAATCTAAGAGGATGTAAGCCCTGAAGAACACAAACCCTGTCTGCTTAGCAGACATCAAACAGCCTGCGAGCATTATCCATGCAAAATACAGGGAAAGAAAGGATACTGCTCTGTCCCCAGTGAAATCCAGCTGCCGGTGAAAAGTGGGCCAGAGATACTTCTTGCATTAAGTAATTTATACCAGTAAACAGGCTTGCCTTCACAGAGTGGACTCCCATGGAAAAGAAAATAATAACAGGAAGGCATTTGTCATACTAATGGCCTTAAATATGACACCATTAAACAACTCTAAGCAGGAGATGAGCAAGTCAGTGCTATCATTTGTTCTCATTTCGCAGGTTGGCTCAGAACCAACTCCGCATTTTTTATTTTAAAAGAGGACAGATTAAAGAGACATGTAAGGAAATCAAAGTAATTGGGCATATAGACAAGCTAGCAGGTAGACAGTTGTGATTCAGTGAGACACATGGTACACATTTGTATTATTACTTTCTTCTTATTTTATCTCATTTTTATTATTCCCAACTCAATCATTAGCATCCCTACACAGCACACGACTGAGATGAATGCTGCATTCAGTTCCTGCACTGTAAGGAACTTTCTTTACCCCACCCAAGGGCACAGCTCCCATCGCATCACTGAGAAATTGGATGGCCAACCTTCTGTGAATTCACACCTGCAGAAACAAGCCTCAGCAACAAGTTCTGACTATGTCTTTTCTCCCAGCTTCCCCAAACTATGAGCCATCTGATTCCTGGGAGGAATCGTTCCCCTGGGATCATCTCAACACCCAACTTAGATTAACATAGGCTTGTGAGTCAGCAGCTAGATTTAGGATCTGATTCAGCCCAATTAACCTTAGGCACTGAAAAAAGCACTTGGCTTAGCATTCACTTCTGCTTCATGCAACCAGCACAGAACAGAGATGGGCTCTCGTGGTGAATGAGACTCTCAGGAAGAAGTGGGACAGCGCAGTGATTCTCAACTCTTGTTCATAACTGTACATTCATTTGAAATGACTCATTCATTCTAAAGTCAGCACCGCCTAGACATTATCTCCAACTCCCCCAAACATGGACTGCTACCATTTTTTAAACTTCTCAAATTCAGCATAATGTGCTGCTCAAGAAAACCCACGCCACTGCTTCATGAACAGACTTTTTTCCCAAAGTCAGTCTAGCTACAATATCCTGACTCCACGTCTGCTGAAGGTATGATGCAGCCTCAGACTTTCTGCTGTAATCTAACATGATTCATTTCAGTCTCTACAAATGGGCAGTGAACTGAAGGGAGATGGAAGCCAGAACCAGAGCCCAGTGGCTGGCAGATCTGCGCTGCCTAAACACAGTAGTGTCTCAGCGAGGATATATGAAACAAGTAAACAGTGGAAATAGTACATCCAAAGCAGCACAAATAGCAGATCCCAAATTGTATAGCTAGCAAATAGCTATGGTAGGCAGCTTTAATGATGAATGTGCCAGAGGGAACCTCTGTTTAACTCTGATTATGGCTATTTTATTAGTGTGTGAACAGTTTAATGCATAAAAATACACTCCTCAAAGCTGGATTCTGCCTCCTGAAGCACAAGACACTGTAATACGCAGGTGCATGGATACAATAAAGGCTTTTTTTTCCTAATGATTTTTACATGTGAAAAATCAAACCCTAATGCAGCATGCAGGCAGCAGAATGGATGGCAGAGGCTGTGCCTGAAAAAGTATACAAATACATGTGTCTGTGTGAATTCCTCCTTGCATTAATTCATGCCCACAAATATGAGCAGTATCCAATACTAGCGTGGCCAGAGCAGATCTGAAAATACATCTTGGACTTTATACCCATTATGCACTTTTGCTGCCAAGTCTCAAATTTCTAGACAAGTACACTTTAAGATAGCTTCTTTCATTTCAGTGTAAGAGCAAAACATTCTCATCTTGAAACTCATGTTTCCTCAGGGTGTTCCTCTTGAACAACCTCAAAATACTGCAAAAAACCCACCTCCACAAGGGGAAGAGACAGATGAAAAAAATAATTAAACTGGAGGGCCTTTGAAGAAGGGCACTCAGTATAGATGCTAAGCCAATCAGAGCCTCAAGACCATAAGCAAAGCATACGAAATTTTGAGTTTAATCTGGTGATCTAAAAGGGTTCAACATACATGAGAGATCTTCAGCAGCCAAAGAACTCTGCACTCTTTAGATACACGTATGCTTAGGATTGGAAGTGTTGAACAGATTTCCTCCTGAAATTCTCCTGCTGTGGCACAACTAGAGCTGAAAAAGGCATAATCCAGTCCTCTGCTTCTGAAAACAGCACAGAATACACGCTCTTCAATGATTTTAGCATTTATCAGCTTAACAGCATGAATGGATATATCAAAATTAAAAAAAAAAATGAACTTTTATATTTACTAGTAATATATATTTGTGCATGGAAGGTTGTCAGAAGACAAGAACAATTAACACATCAAGGATATCTGTAAGTGCAGAAACTGGTATAATGTGGACAGTTTGCTCTGCCTCCTCTGTAGTGCTGCTGCCTCATCCTAAAGAATACTGCTGCTAAAATGGGATGGCGGCAAATGATGTTACCCTTGAATCACTGTGTTCTCAAAAGGAAAACAGGGCTGTGGCGTACATTTTTCATGAAAAAAGGCACCGCATGAGGACTGCTTTCTGTTCTCAACTCATAAACTTCAGAGAGATCCTATGCATGTAACTGAGGGCAGTACTTAAATCCATCATCACAGACCAGAATCTGATTTCCATTAAAAAAAACAGGACGTCAGCTTGGGCCTTGGCAAGCTGCTGCAATGACAATTTCACAGAACTGTAAACTTCACCACAAACCTCAGATGCAGTGAATATAATACTTATGAACAACATTGATCAATGCCCAGAGTATAAGACTTCTACATTAAATAACTAAGATGTCACATACTCAGAGTGAGCCAAAAGAGCCATCAGATGCAGCTGACACCTGACGTACTGGAAATATAAGCTCTGTATTCCTCCTAACAAGCTTTTTAGAAGAAGTTGTTAATTTTACCCTAGCTTCTGCTTATTTAACATTATATTCTGCAATCGTACATGTAACAACACACACAAATCAACATTTGGGGCTACCTGCCTGCTGAGGTATTCCCAAATAGCCATTGATTTCCTATGGTGAGTTAAGGTACCGTGTAGAAATGGAAGGAAGGACAATAAAACCTGAGAGCATGTACAATTCATACCACATCAAATGCTGACCTAAAGGCTGTCTAGCAGAGGCCAACCTTTTTTTTTTAGGATAATGTGTTTTATAATGACATGCCATACAATGCAACTGCGGTAGGTATGATAAAGCATTATAGAAATGCCACAGATTAATAAAGACCATGGTGGCTGCTAATTTACCTCCATCTTGTGAATTCATTATATTCAGAGCAAACAGCATTGCATTGGAGAACGTAGTAGCCTCTTCTTTGCTTGCAAAATTCAAGCCATAGACTTGTCGTGCATCGCGCCATTGATGAAAGGTAGGTGTTGCTTGATTGTACTTCAGTCCTTTCACAATTGAGTAATTAATCACTACCTGTAATATGAAAGAGAGCGGCAAAGATTAAACAGAATTCTGTCTTGAGTGGGGGGGGGGGGGAGGGAAAGCCCTGAGGGAAAGTTTAATTAAACTGATAGTGACATTCCTATGGCAGCTCCTCCATGGCTGTACAGAAAGGCAGCATGCATTTGGATGACAGAAGACCCATATATGTGAGTGAGTCTTACAACAGTTCATACCAGCCTGGGGGCTTGTGAGCTAATTCTGCAAACTAGTACCTGTGTTTTCTACAGCAACTCCACAGTATACAGTTGTGCATATATTGCAGAAAGATGTCACAAGCCAGTGCCAGCAGTTATTGCCATCTTTTGGGGGATAACCATGCACACTTGTCAGAAAAGGGGACAGAGAGCTCTTGGCACTGGCCCTCCGTTACAGCAGATGAATGTTTGACTCATTGCACTAGTTCTGGTTTTTCTCTCATCCTCTATGCCAGCTTCTTACATTAAGATTTTTTTTTTTTTTTTTTTTTTTTTGTCTAGAATTAGACAGGCAGTGACAAATCCAACTAAATATTCCCTTCTCCCAGCTCCTCCCTTCTTCTACATGCTATAATTTCCAGGTAAGGGGTGGCTGCAGTAGAAGGGTGTTTCTGTATGTTTTGATTTAATCTGCCGGATACAATGCCCTATTTATCCTTGGGCAGGGCATATGGGATATCCAGCTGGAATCCAACCAAAAACATCCAAAGCTAACACCCAGCACTCTCACAATATCCGTCTGTGGCTCAACAAAGGCGCTCTGTTGTGGCTCCAATTTAAGAAACAAAATGAAATGTCAATAAATGGGATCATCAGCTATCCTCATAAACAGGTACAGTGTCGCTGAAGACAGAGAAGGAGAAGGAAATGAAGACTCTGGCTTCATCAACCAGCAGAGGTTGGGGCAAAGGGGAACCAGGGACACAGAAACTTAAAATTACGAGCAGAAAAAGATTGAAATTCTTCTTCCTTTAACTCTTCACTCAGAGTTTACCTTAAAAGCTGAAACATGGCACTTTTTTTTTTTCTTTTCCAACCCATTTTAGTATTTTCTACCCTGAATTAAAATAGTCTCATTGCTGATATAAAAGTCTGCATTGTTCTGAATTCTATTAAATTCTGGATTTCAGTCATGCTGTATGGCAAGGAGTTTCACAGGCTGATTCTGCATAGTATTCAATGTTCCTATCACTTTAATATAAAAAAAAAAGTCCAGAAGTCTTAACCATTTCGCTTCAGTTTCAAGTATAAACTCTCTGGGGCATGCACGGATCTATAAAAAAAGCTCAAAACCGAGAAGCCTTCCCTTTGATTGCAGTCTGGAGGCTACTGAGTTATAAATTATCAGCAGTGAAGATGGTGGTAGTTGATGGAATTCACAGTAACAGGGCTAGAAGGGTTTGAGGGTGTCTCAGGACCCCATCACAACTGGTCTTGGTTGCATAACCAGCACCAAGATCACGGGAAGAGTTCCCACATGAGTCTTACGGCCCATACTTCTGTTGATCAAACCAGAAAAGGACACATACTTGTTTCTCCAAAGCATAAAATGATGCAGAAGTCTGTTATCAGCTTGCTTCCTATTGTGCTTCCAGCACTAAACCCTTCATGGGCAGCAGTCATGGATTTGCTAAAAAATGGAAGTTGTGGTAAACAGCTACAAACTACCACATCCGAGGCCAATTCTCTATTTCTGCAAGCAGGCCCAAACCTGACCAATTTAATAATTTCAAGTGTCAATTAATTGGTTATTAATTTTTTAAAAAATGTGGTCTTGTTTATATCTCAACAACATTTCAGGTTTGGCTTAGGCTGAAATTTAAGAAGCCCCACCTTCCCCAGAGCCCTGTTTTTACACTTGCTTCCTAACCACATCAATGCACAAGGCCTTCAGGAGATATGATTCACTTTTGACTCGCACTTTCCTCCCTACCTGTGTGTTCAGCACATGCATTTTGGCAGCAAGATCAGGCTGAGCTGAAATCACTTGATATAAAATCACCATTTTAAACCCTCAGGTGATCATGGATGCGGACTGGGGAGCAACTGTTCATCTGCTAAGCCATAGAGAAGGACCATCTGTACTTTTTTACCTTTGCCAATACCTTGCATGGTGACTGAAGCCAACACACTTCACCTTTGTAAGGTTACAATTACAGCTGGCAAGCTGCAAATCGAAGTAAATTGTTTGCTTGTGACTGTCGAGCTACATGCTGAGAAGGAACGAAGGTTGCATGGAGACATTAAAGCTCATGTCACCAAGTGATTGTATTACTGATCTCATCACCCAGATGGCCTCAGCTTCAAAACAGTCCTGACCTCTGTGGCTACTCCGAAGCTTTAAAAAACCACTTTGGCTTTTCTGAAGATTATTGCACATGCCAGCGTGAGTCTGTGCAGAGCAGAAAGGAGAATTCATTGACTTTCTGTCTGCAGCTCAGCGCTGCTGCACTCAACAAACTCATCACCCAGATGCATGAGATGGAGCAGTCCGATGACCACTTCCCAGTGGTGAGAACAAAATTGCAGTTCTGTCCTTCTAAAAACCATATTTTCTTTGCGATGAGCTTTTTAGATACTGCCAGCTACAGAACAAGACAAACACAGACGAGGCAAGCGGAATGGGAAGGGAGTCTTGTAAATCCTAACATGTGCACCAGAAGAGGGCTAGAAAAAGCACCTGGAGAAAGACAACAAAAGGAACCTACAGAAGATGCCTTAAATGAAAAAGAGGATGAAAATTAAAGAGAGAGATTACTGAAGATGAAATAAGAAACGCAAGTTAAAAGGGAAACATTAAAGGCGGGTGAAAGGTGAAGTTATGAAGATTACAGTATGTAATAAAACTTACTACAGTATGAAATAAAATTTAAAGTTGTTCCTATGTGGTGTTATTGTGTTACAAATTTTGAACTAGTTTCTCAACTTCTGGAAATCTGCGCAGCTTCATTTTATGCCAAATCTCATATAATCTCAACATTGGTCTTTTTCAGAAAAATATGAATTTCCTTGCAAAACAGCAGTGTTTAATAAAGCCTCACTTTCAACATGACTTAGCACAACCTGAGAGCAAGCTTGAAATGGCTTGTACAGGGAATTATCTTAACTGAAATTCATTTTTGTTCTCATTGGATTCAACTACTTAGCAAGTCAAGCAAGCTTATGGGAGACTCAGGTAATAATACGAAATTCTGAATCTGAAGCTTTCAGAACATTTGCTGTCTTCATGATACTAGATTTTTATAATCCTGTTGAAGGTATTTTCTTTTAGACAGTTTTAGGTGACTAATGTAGCCTGCACATTTTGTTTGTATCAAGGAAGGATTTTTAGTCTTCAAGCTCTAGAAAAGTGTATTTTTATGTCTGTTTCCTTCTGACTTGAGATTTTTACATGGCATAAGCAGGAAAATTTGCAAGCAAATAGAACATTACAGTTGATCTATCACACGTTTAAAATACAGATCAAGTTTTGAATTTTTAGTGCATCCTACATTATAAATTATATAGTGAGAGAGAGACCTCTGGTACACCAAGTCTCCCATATATATGGATAGATAGATAGATTTTATGGCATTTGCTTGTTTTATGCCAACTATTCAGATGCATCTTAGATTGTGCTCACATGAATGCCATTTACATTCACCAGCTGGCTGCACAAAACAAACATCTAGCATGCCCTGCTGCTGCAGTACTTATTCTCAACAGTGACTAAGCAGCCACTGCATTTCATTTGTTTTCAAAAATATTTTCTTTTTAAAATGGAGTTTCATTAACATATTGCTTTTGCTTTACTGAGAATGATAAATACAGAAGCTAAAGATATTGCAGATGTTTCAAAAGCGTGCTGCAAGAAGCTAAAAACTAAGAGCTAAAAATTAATAATTAATAAGAAAATCATGAGCAGATCAACTTAACATTTTGGCAACTGGGAGGTGGCAGTGCTGGCCACCTTCATACCCACTGGTGGGACAGCGCAAAGTGAGCATGGGATGGGGCAGCCCAGGCAGACTGGGTGTCCTCAGCTCCCAAACTTCTGCTCTAAAATGCCAATATAGTATTACCATATAGTATTGTCACTCTATGCAAACATATTTTTGTTATTTTGGGTGTAACTGTGACATGTGGTGCTTCTGATGGTATGCACAGCCTGGTGCACACAAGAGCAAGGTAGTCACTGGGCTGTGGTGGCCCAGGAAGCTCTGATCCCACTTCTGCTGATCTAAATCCCACCTAACTCCTTTAATACACAGAGAGGTACTGCAGGCTTATCTTGCCATAAATCAGATCACAGCATGCACCTAGGACTTCAAAACGTGTTATCAAGAACTAATTGCTTATTATGGCAATGTAATAAGCATGCTTTAGGAGATGGCAGTGCTAGGTGATATTTCTTCTCTTTTGTACATCCAGTAGCAAAAATGAGCAAAAAGTAAATTAGGGGGAGCTGAGAGCAAAATCTGCAGAACGAAATAAAATTCATCTCCCAAGGAAAAATGTAGGTGAAAAAATATAATGTTAAAATCCCTCTTGCATTCACCGGAGTTTTGCAAATAAACAGTAATAAATCATGAGACATATTCTGTATCCCGAAAATCATACATAATCTGAATGTCTAGAGTAAATGAGCTCACAGGCACCTTGCAGAGAGCAGGAAACGTTGCTAGACTGCACTAGCTATACAACTGCTAACTTCATAACTGATGGTATCTTAAAGAGACCAAAGGTTCATTTGCAGGAAGCTTAATGCAGTTACTCACTTGTTGATCTTGCAGTTTAACTCCAACAACCCTGAAGGTGTTTGTGGCCGTGTTGTGATATATATTGATTCTGCTGAACCCCTGCTGTCCAGGTTTGATTGGCACCCATTTCTTACTGGTATCGTCATAGACCATAACTGAAGCCCGGGCTTGGCAAATACTCTGTTCACTAGAAAGAAAGGAAAAAAGAAGATTAAAAAAGGAGAAAAAATAATGAATTTGTTGCCCACTACCAAAAACATCTCAAGGAAAGGAAAACAAGAGAAATCATCAGAACCACTTAAAATGTATGTTTTGTAACAAATCTGCTAATCCTTTGAATACAATTTGGTAGTTAAATTAAAGCTTGCATGTATGTGTTCATACTTAAAAAAAAGAAAACAAACCTCCAGTATGTTGCTGAATCGATCTAGCATTTTATGTAGAAATATTAGGCCCTGAGGAAAAACTGGTAGCACACCAATTTTATTAAAACTGTCCAACGGTATGAATGCTCCATTTCTTTTTATACATCTATTGGCAAGCAAAGACTTTCAGATTTGCATGAAAACTGACTAATACTTTACAGCTTCCTGACAAAAACATGGCACGCAATGCTGAGGTACACATTTAAAACTGGAAGCAAGTAGGTCTTGAACCAAAAGCCACGTTAGGTAAACTGAAGAAATCAATTACGTTAATCCAGCTAACACCTAATGCTCAGACCTGGTGACGCACTGACACATCCCAGAACATGAAAGTGCAAAATGCATAGGAACTCTTTTTTCCTTCACTTTAATAGCAATGAAAATGGGGAGGAAACTCCACAGATTTTTGTATTTCAGTGTTACAGTAGATAACTGTTATTTGATAGAGTATTAATAGATAGCTAGCTTCTGCAGCCTCACAGAAGTTCATCATTTCTTTACCTATTGCTTGTGCATTAGTGACTAATACAAATACTGATGCTAAAACACACTTTCCATGTGAAAGAAATTCCACTGCAAGTACTGCTGATGTGACAACTCAGTACAGGTCGAAGTGCTTTACAGACACCATTTGTGGTATTTTTGGAATGGCAGTAGGGATTTTGATTCCTGGCCTTCTGAAATCCCAGCCGCTTTTCTTATACTGGAGGAAATTAGAGTTACACAAAGTAAAAATGAGCCCTCCAAATGTTGAAGAACTGAGATCTTTGAACATAACAGGGTTTTTCAACAAGTGCACATTAGGCCTAACTAAAACTCTTAGGATCTAAGTCCCACAAAAGTTTTTAGTTCATGGCCACCCTATTAACTTCAGATCTATATGTATTTATGCAAACCTCCTTTCCTCAGTGCAAACCATATTAAAATAATTTGCAGCAATTCAATATCAAATGATAATCCACTTTTTTTTCCCCTTCCTACATAGACTTCTTTGGTTTGATTTTCTCTCAGCGATGCCTCACTTTCACCCAAACAAATACAGGAGAAGCTCTCGGCTGGTGCTGAGCCATATCACTGTCCTGCCACTGCACCGAGTGACACCACTTGTAAATTACACCAACTGTGGCAAACGCAGCCCCTCTCAACCCTATCACTGCCATCACTTTAATGAAAGGGAACACACTACTCTGGTTATTAAGAGGATCTGGGTAGATTACAGCAGCAATTTTCAGTCTTTTCTTATCCATAGGAATCAAAAAGATTTTCAAGGCAGATGTGATTTTTGTGAATTAAAGCCTATTGACGTTTGGCTCATTGTGTTAGCCACTTCTCTCAGCCTCCTCTGTGCTGTGGGCATGACTCTGAAACCTCTTCACAGAGTTTACAGAGGGAGCAATGATGCTGGCAGACATTTCCATGAAGACCAAGGTAAGAAACCGGGAGTTGGAGCTAATGATGCTTGTAGGTCCCTTCCAACTCAGGACAGTCTATTGTTCTATGACAATTCAGACCAAAGTGTATTTTTATTACATAACATGGAAACAGCAGTCTGTAAAATATTCAGATCAGAAAGACTGAACATTGTATTTAGATTAATTAGAATTATAAGAACAAGCTCATCCATGAGCTGCTGATGCTCTGCTGTGTGAGATACCTGGAGAAGACCGGCACCCTCACTGATGTACTTACCCAGCAAACACCTCACCATCACCTTTTTTAAGGTAAGCTAATGTTGCATGGGGAAGCTGCCACACACCTGACATTAACAGCTGAGGGATTAGATCTTGCTCCAGCCTGTCTAATCCTCCAACTGGTGCAAGAGCCTCACGCTGGCAGGAGGGGGGGACTGTCACCTTCCCTTGGTTCCACAGACGTGGAGGAAGATAGAATGACGTACTAGTAAAAAAGCAAGAACACTGCATGATCTCTGCCACGTGGAAGTGGAGTGGCTAAGAATAATATCTAATGGAGTGCTATGGTTGGATGGTTCCCTGTAATGCTACAGGGTGGTTTGTGGCACCTCCAGCTCTAGAGCCTATGGAGCATCAGCTGTCCAGTAGGGCTGTGGGCTCCCAGAAAAACCCATCCCTGGAGAGTAACTGTTAGCTGGTGTGACATCGGTTCCTGCTCCTCAAGCCTTTCTGGTCGCTACAAGCCTGTACCAAGGAAGCAAGAACACGGCACTGGTTTCACCACAGCAAGTCTGGAGTGCTCGCACAGTGCTTGCATGTGAGATGAACTTTCAATCCCACAATTGCCATGGTCTCCTTAATGAGTCAAACTTTCTTAATTGACTGATCCATACTTAACACAAAGAAAACACAGCTAAACATGCAGACATGAAGGCCTTATTGTGGCATTGCTCATCATGCTATGTTCAGATTCCAATGCATAAAGCAACTTCACCTTCAGAGTTTGCTGCTATTAAGAAGTGCAACAAAAACACCCTCTACAAACCCATGACAGAAATACAGATGTAGGCCCCAGGAGCAATATTTAATGCATGACAGCCAATTGTTACTGTAACATAAAGCAACACATCAAGCTCAATTCCTGCTCTCCCTGCAGTCAAGGAAGTTTTTCATCATTCATTTAAATGGAAACAGGATTAAGCCTGTTATCTGGCCTCCAGTGAAATAACAGAAAGTAACATAAAACAAGTACAGCACAAGGGGAATCCTTTCCTGCAAAACAATTCATCAATCCTTCAAAACCTAAAATGCCTCCAGGGATGCACTGCTAGGTTCCTATTTCACCCTAAATGGAGGTGTAACTCTTCCTGCCTGAAGTCTCATCCTACCCACAAAAAGTACAACTGTTCTACTGATGCTTTAAGGGGCTTCCCTGAAAATCATCCAGAAAATGTTCAGTGTAACTCTTATAAAGGTCAGTTAGAACATCTCTATTGCACTCTGTAGATTGCACAATTTTAAATATGAACCAAACTACGTTGGTTTCACAAGGTTCTAGCAAAAAAATTCTGTTATTTTTGTGATCATACTCGATACTTATGTCAACTACATACAACAGGTAATAATGAGGTTTTAGCTGTACTATTGTACATAGTCAAATTCTTTCTCTGTGAGAAGAGTTTAGCAGGCATCAGCATTTATACATTAAGTCATGATTCTAGAAATTGCCTTGTTTTCCTAAGAATACACACACAAGTTACTGAATAAGTGGGTAAGTCTTGGAAAAGATTCATCATATTCCACACACCATCCCAAATATTACAAATTCACCTACTGATTTTTTATGTTAAAACAACATAGAAGCAGTCTTGTCCACCTGGGTTTCCACCACAGGCTATTAAATGTGTTGAAAGGGTACAGTCTTGTCCTATCTGGGAGCTAACCCTCAGCACCCAGAATGTGCAAGGTGACTCACAAGCCATTTCACACATCTCGCTCCACTTCTCCACTGAGTCTGTCCACAGAAAGCTGTGTGGTTAAACCTGACGCACGAGAAATAGATGCTGAATTAAGAAGATGATAGAAATATCTCAACGTTACCTTTAAAACAGCTAACATAAATAAAAATCCTGTATAAGTAGACGTGCGGTCTGTGTGATATATATCTGTGTTAACCTCAGAATTAGCAAGCTACAATTCATGGTCCTGCAGCACTTAGAGTCTGCTGCAAACTCCAGTGGCCTAATTTGCTGAAAAGACTTCAGTCAATTTTACTGAAACAAACAAAATCATGGTTTGGAAGCAGGGAAAGTGTTTCAGCAGTTCCCTCTGCAAACAAATAGGTGGACATTTCTGTTTAGTGACAGGACTTAGAGAACAACAAAGAAATAGGAGACCCTCTGAGCACCAGTCAGGTCACCCAGGTTCATATTCACCATACCTGAGATCTGAGCTCCTAGCAGACAGGACCTGCCATGGCACAGTGGCTCTCAGTGTTCCCACCAGAGATTCACTGCTGGCTTTGCTCATGACTGCATTTCTTGCTGGGAGCCTCATTTCTGTAACACAGTGTCAGTCCCATTCTGACTCTATTAGGGACCTCCTTTTTCAAAGTCTACTTCCCTCTGTGAGCAAATGCACAGAACATCCTATGTCACCATCGTTCATCCTGCCCTTGTCCCAGAGCACCAAAGTTCGTAGTGAAGCACTTAGCCACTGATCAAACTGAAGGACAGCACAAACCCAGAGGGACTTCACTTACAGAGGTGCTTCTCATTCTCAATGACATGCAGATTATTATATTAAATAATTGCAAGAAAATCGAGCACGTACAAGGCCTCCTTCACAAGTAGCTCTCAAAAAGACACTGTTAAATAAAGTCATGACATGCCTCCAAGATAAATACATATTTTACAGAGAAAAAAAATTGAAATACTGGTACCTACAGCATAAACAAGAGTAAGATGAATACCAATTTGCTTCCACAAGGAGGAGTATTTTTCTACTAGCAATGAGACATTCATTTGAAGTTCTCCTTTTCTGTACTGGTATACCCAGTGGGAATTACCATGTGCAATGACTGCTGCCGATATTCACTGCAAACACTTAAGATGGAAACCAAAACCCAGCTCATGAGGCGCTCAGATCATGCAAGGCCAGGGCTTTGAGAGATGAGTTGCTAAACCTGGAAACATCCATGCAACCCTGGCATGACCAGAGAAACTGCTATGTTGTCTGTCACTCCTCAGTGCTCTTGATGATGGAAGATATAATAAGTGGAAATACAAAGAATAAATAATGAATGCAGAAAGACAATGCAGTGGAAGGGGTGCTTCACATGCGCCTATCATAGCAGCTCGGTCCTGCAGAAGTCCACACAAAATCCTGACCTCTCAGTGTCCACTATCACACTTAAACAACAGATCTGCCAATTGGGGTAGATTTAGGGCTGGCAGGCTGGCTGCAGATTTGTGCCCTTGTAAGCCAGCACATCTGTTTCATTTATAGTGCTGAGATTTTGATGTCATGTGGTATGTTTTGCACACTGAACCGTAAGAGACATAATGAATCTAAGGGGAACTCCAGTCATTAGTAACTCAACACTTAAAAAAGTTTTAAAATAACTGCTGTGCAAAAGGCACTTCACAGCGGAAATGTAGTGATTGAGAGAAGTCTCAGCACTGCCACGCAGCCCAATACCCAGCGCTATGGCCAACCTTCCTTCAACACCTGCCTACTCCAACAGGGCAGGGGCATTGCGGTGTTCTAACAGAAAAACCCCACTGCTCCATTAAAGCTTTAATTCACACAACATCTCTTTCTGCAGTGAAGTGTGGTTCGCTCTCTAATTTTGCATGCCACCTTGACTTTGGCAGTTCCTAAAAATAAATATCAAGTAAATGTTTAGATGTTCCTAAAAGTAAAGATCAAGTAGATGCCCTGGGGAGAGACAATGAACCCAATTAATCTGTAAACACACAGACAAAAACAGTAAAAAACAACTTTACTGGATCAGGTTGCTATTAATATAAACCATTTCCCTTCACCATTAAATTACAGAAATAAAAAGAAGAAGTAACTAATCTTGTAAAATACACATCATGCAAAACCCGAGACTAAACTGTCAAGTGAAAACCCATGATTGAAACTCTCACGCACTGGCCAGCCAAATGCATGTTGCAGTAGCATAATACTTTAAATAAAGGCTTTTAAAGATGATAATCTTAACAAATAATCAGGAGATGCAGACTCATAAGTACATACAGCAAATCAACACACAGGTATTTCACTGAAGTTGGCATTGTGTAGCTTTGGTTTCTCTTCAGTCTCCAAAGAAATGCAAATAAACCTGTGAAAACTCCTCTGGAGCCACCGGCATCACACTGGGACTGAGCACAGCTCGACTGTTCCAGCCTCTCCCTCACTGCCAGAAGCTGCATATGCACATAGCATTGCCATATGAACATAATTACCACTGTATAAAATTATAAATTACCCTGCAAAGCTATAACCACAATGCAGACCTCCTGCATCTCCAATGACACACACTTTCCATCCAGCGCTACTAACTCTGACAGTGAGCTTGCTGCCATTCAGAGCATGGTGCCCAGGTACTTACGTGCCCGCCATTGAGGAAGACCTGGTCAGGTAATCCTGGAAGAATAGATGCTCAAATCTGGCACGTGTGTTTACACCCAAATAGGATATTTCACCAGATTACACAGCTGAATACAGATTTGGCAGGAAGACAACCTGAGTCTATGTGAAGTCTTATTACGAAAACAGGAAAGGGAAGTGTTACCGAGAGAGCAGAAGGGCAGGCAGAAAGTAACGCTTGCTTGGCAGGGGCAGGGCAGGGACTTAAAAGAAAAAAAAATACTATTTCTTTCAGCTGATTTATTGAAAAAAAGTCCAAACAGTATAGATTAAGATTAGATGCACCACCCTTCCCTCATTGGTGGCAGGGCAATTAAAAACATTTCATTATTTTCTCAAGGCACAGGTTTGCCCTCCAAGAAAAAGAAAAAAAGCAAACAAACCTAAGACCCAGACAAACTGCTGTTATCCATTTACAGCAGGGAGGGGGGCATGGTACAGAACCAAGCCCAGGGCCCCCTGGCAGCTGCCATCCTGGCCCTCCCTGCCAGCTGGAATTGGCATGGGCTAACCAATCAACTACCCTATAGAAGGAGAAATCTCCAAATGTTGGAGAAGTCTTCAACATTAGAAATAAGAACAAATTTACTCCAAGGGGTGTGTAAGCACTGCGTGCCCTCCTTTAAGTTGATACTTCAGTGCCACCTCTCCCAAGGTAAAGCTGCAGCAATTATGATGGGCTGCCTCTCAGAGGTGGCAGAAATTTGAGGCACATCCTTCTTCCTGGCTTCCTTTTTCTCCTCATTCCTTGCTTTGGAAAAGCAGTAAACGTGGATACCCAGCAAATGCTCCCCAGTCTTCCAGCTTGCCTTTAGGCTATGGGTGTGTTCTGGCATGACTTGGTAACAGCAGAGGGAGAACTAGTGCAAGGGAAACAGCAGGGAGAACTATATGGTATGTTCTCGCTATGTTCTTGCTGCAAATAAGAAAACACTAGGGTTTTCTCCCCATTTCCCTATGATTTTCCCTTCTGCTTTTTGTCAGTGTGCTCACACATTCTTCTAATGTGTGTGAATGCGTCAGCTGCTATCTGTGACTGCACACACAGAGTGCAAATAAGAAATGCAAACATCTGCAGAAGAAAAACATTGGGTATTCTGGGCTCCCAACTGCTCCTCCTAAGTCCAGGCCATCACAAGCACCTATGCCCGGAGATCCAAGCAGAAAAGAAATACAGATAAGCCAGAAGATAACAAGAGGAAAAAAATAATTCTTCAGCCATAAAAAAGTTGGTTATTACCATTCAGAAAGGAATTAACACTGCCTTTTGCCTCAACTTCATTTTTTAACATACACTGCCCAAGAAAATAATTCTCCTCTGATGATATTAGACATGCTGTCATCAGTGCAACACAGGACAACGTGAGGGGGGACAGATGGCTCACAGCCAGCTGTGTGTCACTGCAGCATTACACAAACTGGGAAGGTTACACAAACAGGGAAGGAACATGTTACCTAACTTGAACCCAGTTCCCAAAAGTGCAGTGCATAAGAATGACCTCCCCAATCTGGACCATTGCACAAAGTCATGTCTTTCTCAACTGTTTGGGTGCCTTTGCCTGTATGCTCGCTGATGGGGAGCGTGCAGGTCTGACATGGCAGCCTAGTCTCCTTAGCACACCACAGGCCACAGAGCTTTTGAAGACGAGCTGGAAGGCAATGGCAACTGGGCCGGCCTTCCTCCAGAAGCCAGCACAGAGGGCTCCAAGGCTCAATGCCTGCCGAGCACCAAGGAGAGCAGTTTAGTTTTCATTGATTTGGGAATGTTGCAATGGAACAAGAAAGAGTTCTCTGACATACAAGCAAAGTTTTTTCATATTTTTTTTTCTTTGTTTTGTTGTCGTCATTGTTTTTTAATGTATTTTTCTGCTTAACAAAACATTTTATTACCACTTTCCTGATACTTCAATTTGGCTGCCATTTACCTAATACTATGCCTTTCTCCTTTGAGATCTGGCTGTTTGTTGAGCAACGCCCCGTCTCATTCATACATCCCACTTTTCATTACTTTAAAACTTGGCTTTACTTGGAGTCAAGTGGCACTTCCTCTGTACAGCTCATTCATTGCTTGGATTATTACAGTCAAGTACTGTTTACACAAACAAATTCAACTGCGTGTATTAGAAAAGAAGTTCAACAAGGAGAAGTGCAGAGTCCTGCATGTAGGGAAGAACAACCCCAGGCACCAGCACCTATTGGGAGGCACCCAGCAGGAAGGCAGCTCTGCAGAAAAGTACCTGGGGGTCCTGGAGGGCACTAAGTCAGCAATGTGCTGCTAAGAAGGCTAATGGAATTCTTGGCTGCATTAGGCAAAGCGGTCTGGATGTAATCTTGGGCACCCTGCTCTTGGAGTCCCTGCTTGAGCAGGCCAGATGGATCCTGCCAACCTCAGCCATGCTGTGATTCTAGGATATAACCTGAGAAGTCCATCTCCAAATCACTGTGGTCTCAAACTGCTAAATCAATTAATCAGTCTGGCCATGCTGGCTCCATTCTTCTAGGCACACAGGTGCAGGATGCTAGACTAAGGAAAACTCTGAGAAGATTTTTTATTTCTCTTTGATGCGTCTGGGATAGATACATTCACTGATTTTTGGCAAGGACACAGTACTCAGTTGTCAGAACAGGTTTCCTGCTGAACCAAGCAAAAATAACTCTCCTTTCACATAATACAATAACATCTTCTAGCTCCTGAGCTAGCATAATCGACATTCAAAGATCTGGTTCTTCAGATCGCAGGTACAACTGAGCACACCTGAAAAAGCCAGCCCTCCCCACCACTCATACCCCAGCAGCTGGGACACTGCAGCCACCTCCAAAGTCATGCCAGGAAGCAGTGACAGTGAGCAGGACAAAACTGAGCTCTGCCCTGCAGTGCCCCGTCATAAGCCAAATTAATTTCATTAAGCACTACAGCATGCATTCCAGCAGAAGTGCCTCTAATCACTCGCCTGCATTGCTAAAATGCCTTGGACTAGAGAGTGCTTAGAAGGAAACAGCACTCTGGAACAAATTACAAAATAAGACCCAGTAGCTGGTTTCTGTCCAGTCCTCATGAAGGACTGCATGCTGGGTAAACAGATTATTTCAGTCACGTGCTGAGATCTGGGTGAGAAGAGCAAGATTCCTGAACACAGAAGCGAGGCTTTAGCTGCAATTATGTGAATATTCCCATAGGCTTTTGAGAAGCACGTCTGCTGGCTTTCATATTCCAAAGACGTCTGGGTTGCTTTCTTCTGGAGAACTGCATTACCAAATGTGACATTATTGGTATGTCACAATAGTGCTATGTATTTTCAGTCCTTGGAGCTACAGTGCAAACCCAGAAAGGTGAGACTCTCAGTTTCAAGCCCACTCGCACCCAAATACAAAACCCAGCTAATCTTTTAAGAATGAAAAGAAGATGCACTGTAGAACGTGTTGTGCTTGGCTGTATATTCTAGAAAGCCTATTAGAGTCATAATCCAAAAATAGAACTATAACTAAAAGCCATCTGTAGGCAGACATGAAGAAAATACTTTTTCTTAATGATTATATATTTCACACCTTCCAAATAACTTTTCAGAAATTTCTCTCTCTTATTTTTAATTCAGTGCTACTCCAAAAAGGCAGCTTATTACAATGCAAAAAAACCAAAATCTGCATATGGCAATGTCATTTCATTTAATAAGTTCACGATTAAGAAATCTGAAAATTCACACTGAAACTGCACACCCAAATTTCATCAAGAAGAGTGTATGCATATATGCAGAAATCCTAAATAACAGCGTATAAAAATATGCAGTTATACACTCTGATTTGCAAAACTAATTTCACAGCTGTTAATAGTCCTTGAATGTATGACATTTCCTCATACACTGAGATTTGCAACCGCTAAACATGCTGATGAGACAAAAAAAATGCCATGGCCTCAGAAAGTTTAACTCTTTGTGTCAATACATGCTGTTGATCTCTAACATCTCTATTTTTGTGCTCTTTGCTCATTCTGAAGGACCAGAAGAAATACTAAAGAGGAAAGCAGAATATACTTATTTAGTATTGTAGGGGTTAAAAATGTGCAGTGAGGTAAGGTGCTGGCAAGCAATTACACTGAATGTTTTTTTTTTTAATGAATGAGAATCTTTTAGAGACTACTGATTTAGGATGTAATCCCATCGCTACTGAGGTCCAAAGAAGTTCTGCCATGTACTCAGCCTAACCACTTGATAAAGATCCATTCAAGCAGTGATAAATAAACATGTGGCAGGGAAAAAAAGAAGAAAAAAACAACTACAAAAACCACAACTAAACAAACAAACAAAGCACAAAAAACCACAAAGACTATCCAGTCCTTTAAAGGACCCAAGTTATGTCAG
Source organism: Pavo muticus (assembly GCA_016647715.1). Taxonomy (NCBI): domain Eukaryota; kingdom Metazoa; phylum Chordata; class Aves; order Galliformes; family Phasianidae; genus Pavo; species Pavo muticus. The sequence goes on from JACDJE010000305.1 coordinate 241,458, forward strand.
ATTTAGGGTGCTGTATTTTTTCTTTCTAGGAAGACCTTGACTCATTCCCACAGTGACCTTTTCTAAGATAATTTCCTCTCCTCCTCACTGCTCTGAAGAGGGAGATCTCTGGACTCACCTGCTTGCAAGGGGACCGCCTATTTGGCCTGATGTGCACAGCCAAGGTACTGCATTAAGGAATAACCGTATTGGAAAGAATTAACTCTGTGGCTGCCTTCAATTTTCTTCTCTATAAACTGTGATGAGCAATGGGCAGTGAGCCCAGACCCCACGTTAAGCAGCATGGAACAAGTTATAGACCATATGGAGAGAAATAAACTGCCACTTCATACGCAGGATATCCATAGTGCTTTTTTTTGCCTGAGTCAGCTAATTGCACATCCGCAAATCAGCACATTTATAACAAATGGAGCGTTATGATATCATGGGAAATTTATCTAATATGATCAAAGTTTGCCAGAAAAAGTTCCACTTAAAATATGAAAGTACTTAAGGGTCTTGAGTGCCTGGGACATTTTACAGTCCTTAATAAACAAACATCCCCATGCTATGTCATGTCTGCCAGTGGCATGGAGGACCATGTCCTTCACCCCTCCCACATCAGCAATCCCCTTCAGCCAGCAGCATGGGCATCTTCCTGCTGCCTTTTCCAAACCGAAGCTGTGAATTAAAGAGCAGAGGCTATTTTAACCTGTTCTGTCCTGCAGATTTCAAGAGGTGCACCCAGCTTTTCTATGTAACTGTTATTTTAAAGGAAAGCAATGGCCTTGATCTGAAAAGCCACTAGCAATGGTCTGAGTGTCAATGTAAACTTACTAGGAGTCAGCTGAAAACAATCTCATATTTATGTCAACAGGAATATGCTGTCTCCCAAAATTGGCTGCACAGCACGTTTTCACTTTCAGCTTGAACTTTTCATTTCACTTTATTAAATGGTTTATTACAAGAGGCTTCAGCAGACCTAGTCAGTGATCATGTGAACTGCATACATTATTTTTCATAGCTTCCAATTCCTGGAGAGGTCACATAAATTCCTGGGCTTAGGACTTGAAGCAGAAAATACCAACTTTACAACAGTCTCAAAAAGAGATGAGCAGCTTCTCGCTCAAAATTTGCATTTTCTCCTTTCTCATACCTTCTCTGCTATTCAGTGCTATCCCCACTTGGTGAAGTAACACCAAGCTGAAGAACACCTGGCCTTGCTTCTAGGCTTGTTTCTGCTATTTGCTGCTCAGAATAGGGCTGGCTGGAAATAGCAATTGTCTTACAGACATAAGGAAGTGAAGACTGAAAAAGGCACATGCAGCAGTGCCATGCCAGCCTACCAAATCTTTCTTTCCTATGTAATGCTCCGAAGAGTAGGCACACATGGTAGCAGAGCATCCATATTCCTTCCACCTTTTTCACCTCTTATATCAGCTCTTACAGTGATCCCTTATTCAGCAGGATGCTGAGATAGTTTTGCATGACTTGAAACCCGCTCCCATCCTTCCTGATGCTGATGGAAAAACTCATGTTAGTAATTTCAGCAGCAGCACAAAAATCTTTTATATCATCTGTGTCATAGGCCAGGCAGTAAAACAAAGTAAATGATACTGGACTGTTGAAGCCAATCCAATGCCTGCACTGATATCAATAGGCAATGAAAGTGGGCTCAGTGTTTTCGGATGTCCTTCAGCTAGGCAGAACAATATATTATGCCTAGGCACAAACAACATTCTGCCAAACTGCATCATGGTATGTATTTAGACTAATTATCCTCATTTTGATAAAAAGTGAACATTACAGGCCTTGAGCATTTGTAGCTTTTTACCCTGGGAAAGGTACAGCCCTCTTTAAGGTGTGCATAAACCAACACCAGTGTAAATGAACTGTACTGAAGTATCTCTATATTTCCTGCTGGAATCAGCGAAGTGTTTTTTTCTAAATTTCACAGTAAGAACCATTTTCAGATTATTTTTAGTAAAAATAAACCGAAGGAGAGCTAGTGAATAGGGATATGCTGTAAGCAAATCCTTTGTCCAAAACTACTAACAATGCTTGACAAAACCAAAAATTATCCTGGCAGCCCCTTCCTTCTTCCTCTCTTCCCAACTCCTTCTCTCCTTCCATTATTTCTTGGCAAAGATTTGCCCCCATTCCCTGGCAGATAAAAATACTTGATGAGTGCCAAAATTGAAACAGGATCCCTGAACACATTTGTGCACCAGATTCCTCCGCGTGCAACATTTGGGATTTTGCAAGATGACTATGTATTTTTCTAAATCAAAGCTGCACGTTGTTTGCAGTGCGCAAGATACTGAAGAGGACATCAGAGACTATTTCCAATAATGGCAGAAGTATTCTTGCCCTCCCATGATTTGTATTCTGCTTCCCCTAACAACCACCCTTACATCATTTCTCACAATGGATGTTTATATGTAATAGTATACAGGACTAACCTTCTAATGAAAGCACTTCAGGCAGTAAATTTAAGCATTTTGGCTACGTGTACCCTGTTCCTGATTTCATTATATCTTACGAAAGCAGTCCTCTGTAACAACAAAACCTCAAGATGCAAAAAAGGAGGAAAGATATCACAAAGAATGCATTTGGATCATGAAGAACGATCATCCTCAATCTTGCAGGCTTTCAAGTCGTCATGAAATTATCTGTGTTCACAGCACGGAGAAGTTCCTATGGTTTGGGACAGTTTTCACAAATCAGTGCTGACAGAGATTCTTCCACAGTTCTTACTAATGAGAGCTAACGATTTAAAACGTCACTAGAATAATGTTCTCCAAACTCAATGTCATGCCTGTATTACTAAAAAAACTGAGCACGCACTACTACTAAGATATATTTATTTATAAACTATGTACATATACTACTTAAGTTCTCATCTTTTCTTCGCGTACCCACAGATTGCTTTGTGCAGCTCCTGGGGTGCACATACTCTACTTTGAAGACATCTGTGAATTCTAGGGTACTGAACACAGATCCTTCCTCTGAGGCCCAGGGGAAACAGCTCTAGTAAAATGCCAAGATCTGGTGAAGCAGCATCCTTTGTCTCTACCAAGCTACAGTGTCCAGCAGAGTGAAATGTATCATGACTGGAAAGCTGCTGAGGAAAAAAAAATAATCAAAGATCTAAGGCTAATTTTCAGTTAAATTTCCAAAATTGCACATGAGGAATTTCGAGTCCTTCTGTCAACCTGGAAAGCTATCGCAATTTAAAAGGAGAGGGATGAAATGAGTGTTCCTCAAGTTAACCTTAAGTAGAATTTAGAAAAAAATAAAAATCATATCACTTTGAATAGCCTTGAGAAATAAAGAGACTCAGCTACTCTGCAGTGCTGAGCTGTAAACAAGACCATATAAATTCCTTTGACTTCAAATCCACACTTGGTAAATGGCAGCAAACACAGTGACAGACCATCAGGGTGAAAGTTCTTTATAGCTCCTGTGTTCCCTGCCTTGTCCTCTCCCTCATATCATTTTTACACATTTTTTTTTCAGAAGTCTAATTTTACAGTTCTCTGGTATTTTTTACTGCCTAAAACACGTAGCCTGTTTATCAGCGCTCCAGACAGACCTGTCAAAAGATAACCTCTCCCACCCAAAGTTTGACATAAAACTTTAGCCCTTGAGCCATTGCGCGGGAGTGTGACACAGCCTGTGTTGCTGAGATGTGCTCTTTGCAATAGCACATTGCTTTTATTATAACAGCACCGAAATGTTTGGAGCGATTGTTTTGCATAACTGACACCACGTTTTGGAAAAACAAGAAAAACTGAAAAAGTGAACTGAAAATCACTCACAAGTTGACAAACTGCAAAAAGAAGAGCTGCATGCAGGGGATGGGGAAAGTTTCAGAAATATCCCTGCGTCTCTTTGCTACTACATCCACATTAGGTTCTCTCTGCACTCTGAAGAGCTTACCAAACCCAAGGCCCATGCAGCCAGCTCTCACAGGAGCTCTCCACACAAACTTTCTGATCAGGGTGTTATCAGATGGGCAGCGTCATTGCGCTGTTTGCTCTGCTGAAACCAACTCCTGCAGCACCAACAGCATACAAATCAGGCAAAGAGCTGAATTGTCTCTGGGGCTGCATACTCCGTTTAGGCAGTTACAGCTTAATGGATAAAACACTGACCTCTGAGACCCTTTCTCAAATCCAGCCTGCATTCCTGTGACAGGCGGTGGAACTGGGTTAGGGAGCATTAGTTTCAAAGAACCATTTTTCTAAGTGCTGTCTGCATTTCTATCGTGAGCCTTTTCGATATTTCTGCCTTCCTTGCTTGTCTCATCTCTTTCTGCTTAGGATGACTGGCTTCCAACACCCAGACAATGGTCCTTATTTACTTAATAATGCAACCACAGCTGGAAATCAGACCGTGGATTTGAGGAACGCTCCTATGAAAGACATAATATGTGAAAACAAAACTCCCTGCTCGCTCTGAGGGTTTTGTAGCCTGTGCAGGGAACAGTCTCCAGCTCGCAGCTTGGTCTTATGCAGCGAGTGGACTCTTTATTATTTGCTGTTTACTATCCCTCCCCCATGTCCTTGATGGATACTTGGCTCTTTAGGACTGCAAGGATCTCCCACATCCCACCGTGCTACCTCTTACTGTCTCCAGATGCCTCCAGATCTTGGCAGTCACCTGTGCAGCACTGCTGGTCCCTTAGTGACCAAAGCAACGCATCCCATAATTATTAAAAAAGACAGAAAAAAGTTGGTTTCAGTGGCATTTAAACAACTCCAGAAATAAGAAATAGAAAAATACAACAGCTGTCAATGGGTGCGCCATGTGCCTCATTGCTCTCTCTCTCACTTTCACTGTCTCTTAGAGTTAAGTTCACACCATTTTAAAAATGAGAATAAGAACATAACTTGCTGATACATTATGTCTTCTATGCCTTGTTTTCTCTGTAGGCTCCCTCTTGGCCTGTGACATGTGAGGCAGGCACTCTCACTCACTGCACTCCATGCTCACTGCGACCCAGCTCTGACTTTGGATTCTAAAGGCACTAAAGTATTTACCAGAAACCTCCAAAAACAATAAGAATATGGCTCACATAGCAGTAGGTGTGCACACAATGAACATGGAACCTATGGGATCTCCATGCTTGCTTTGCTAGCTGGTGCTGAGTGAACTACAATGCCATCAGATGAGCACGAGGTTCAGGAAAGATGGGGTCATAAATTTAAACAAAAAAACCCTTGGGGGGCTCTGGGAAGCAAGGAAGCTCTTCTGGGCTGGGAAAGCTATGGAACCAATGAGGTTTCATGGGCAGAGTGCTCTGTACAGGCCACAACACCACACAGACTGCAAAGAGGGCTGGCTGAGTGACAGAAGTATGAGGAGGAGGAGTTGAAAAATCTGTGTTTTCCTTCATCTGTACATTTATAAACTTTCACAATTAAATCATCACCTTCCAATGTCATAAGTAAGTTCCATTAGGTTTTGACATAAATTGGCTTGAGGTGAAGTTAGTTTCTCGGTACCAGACTAGCATTAGTGTTCCTCAAGCAAAATTGTGGCAGCTTATCACCGTGACGCTCTAATGAGCACCCAGCTCATTATAATAAGGGCAACACAATGTGCAGTGTGGTGTGCCCTGAGATGCATGGCATGGAGCGGTGTCAGAGCCCACACTGCAGGAGGAGGAGAGACATGCTTCCTTCTGAAAATAGCCACGGAAATAATCATGGTACAGCAGTGCGGATAACATCACAGACTTCAATGTAAGCTGTGCAGACTGAAGTTTCCAAAACAGCAGAGCCAACCCAGCTGGGCTCAAGGAGCATACATCAGCCAAGAGCCAGAACAGCCCGTGGGCTCTTCCTATAACCAGGCCAATACAAACAAAAAAGCCTACGCAAACTAAGAAACTGGTTACATGCTTGCATGGCCTTCACATAAGACACAATAGCCAACAATTATTTGATCCTTCTAATTTACAGTATTTTTCTTGTGCGTGTGTGTGTGTGTGTGCACGTGAAAGAACATTCTTGTTGTGGAAAAAAAAATGAGATAGTATTCCTAAATTCTTCCACTTAAATTCAATAAGAAGTAAAAAACTTAATTGAAAGACATCAATTGATAGGCATGTCCTGCAGTAAAAATAACAAATTAAGCCTAATTTAGTTGTTTTTCCACTTGGTTTTTTGTAGTAAACCTGGGATTTCTAAGGAAAATCCAAGGGAGACTTGGCATTTGATATTCTCACAAGTCTGAACTTCTATACAGGAGCAACATTTATGCTGGAAGCATGTAGGATGGTTTAATTCCAGCCTACTGGAGAGCAGCCTGCAGGTCATAGATCTGCTGCAGCTAATTTGGCAGAAGCAACACTGTCTCTTCAGAGAAGGGCAACGTAAATCTGCAAATGCAGCTTCTGTCTGGGGGAATAAACAGCCTTAATCTTCTGTACAGCGACAGTCACTGAGAAAACATTTAAAACAAACAACAACAAAAAACAACATGGCAGTAAAATAGCTTCTCCAAAAATTGGAAACTTCCCGTCTGCAGGACTTTCAGCTCGCCAGTGTATTTAAAGAGTTCTTCCTCCACTAATAAAGAATCATGTTTGTGCACCTTGTAGGGGTGTTCATGAGCTGGTTTGCTTTCCCAGATACCTCTGGGAGAGGCAAAGCACTTGAGCACTGGTTTTGGCAGGCAGGCCCTTCCTCACCATCCTCATGTGAAGGAAGCAGCACATCCCAACCTGACCCATTGGGACTGATGCCTAGAGGCAGCTTATAGGAGCAGGCAGCCCCAGACAAGCAAGAGGTGACCACTGCTAGTGGTTCTTTACAAGGCCCTTGGCACACATGGCTCAGGACAGGTCAGAGGAGCGATGACAAATTATTAGCCTTGGTGCTCCGCATGTGCACAGATGAATGACCAGATTCAAACATGCATATGTCATCAGCAAGAAGCTACCGGCACCCACCCTGACCTACCTGGGGACATTTACCTTTGTAGGGAAGGGGGAAAAGGGCAAGAGAGAAGAAGCAGAAAAAAAACAGACCCAAGCCTTGCATTGTCAGGCTGTCCTGGTCTGTTCTTCCAAGTGCTTTTCCTTAAGGAGAAAAGACAGTCGTGACCTCCTGCTGACTGCTGGCCCTCTCCTTCCATGCGGCAGCCAGTGGGATTAAAGAGCATACAGTGGGTCGTGCCTGGGTTAGCTCACTTGACTATTACTTACTCTAAGGAAGAGCCCTTCATTTCTGAAACCCAGGGATTTCCACCAGAGGCTCACCAAATACTTAACAATCAAGAACCAAAATCACAAAAACCAAAAATACTCACATGCTAACACCAGAGTCTAGTTTAATGATTTTCAGTCTATTCCCATAATGGCACAGGCAATTTCAGTTAGCAAGATGTATAGTGCATTGCAAGAGAAGCAATCAAAGACATTGTCATAAAAACAAATGGGATGAACTGTAAACAGCAATCACATTTTTCAGCCATTCAAGATGGGCACCACTGGTTTCTCGGTCTTAAATTTAGCGTTATGGAAATTATGCTAAATTCTACTTAAAAACAAATCAGAAAAGGCAAAACCAAACTTCTGCCTCCAGTAGCCTACATGAGTGAGGAAGATCATGGCAATTTTGTTTTGCATCAGTTAACACAGAATGCTTTTAAGGGATAGCACTATATTTCTCCGTGCTTTGTGCTTGCAGCTCAGGCAGAGGGCTGAACGGTATCTGTATTACTCTCTGTGCAGTAAGGAAAAATACCCCACTCTGAAATCAGCTTTTGTAGGCTGTCACAGGATAAAATAAACCTTAACAATAAATCAAGTTTAACAAAAGGACTACTTCTTTACATGGCTAATGGCTGACGTTCCTCTACATACAAAGATGCTGTTTGACCTACTGCTCTAATTAGAGCAGCAGCGATGTTGACATTTGTGTTGTGTAAAGCAGACATGCTAATAGCCAGAGGGAAAGCTGTCAGTGCCTCTAAAGATCACAGCCTTCGCAGCAATGCACAATGCAGCCTTTAAATATTCAAATAATCAATGCAGCGCTTAACTTCTTGTGCTGAAAACGAGAAACGACCCCCAAATCGGGAAAAAAAATTAGAAAACCCGACTTCAGTCAATGCTAATGCTGAAAGATTAACAGGCAGTTCTTTGGTTTCATCCTACTGAGCACATCATTTCCTTCCCGATTGCGTGTAATCCAGTTTTGCCACGAAGAAACACAAGCAATTTATACTCTTTTCGGGTTTTTCATTTACTATTAAAATACAGTAATTGCCAGAGACTGCGCTTCATACATTTGTATATGTCAAGTTCACCTAAGCATGAAAACAGATACCTTTTCTCATTTATAAATACATGAAGTGAGTTTTAATTTCACCCAGAGCCTCTACTTCATCACATTCCCATGACGTGAACCGCACCATTGCTACAGACCGGCACTTCACGTTTTACAGATCAAAATCCCTGCAGTAAATCCCCTCCTCCCCCCTCCAAAGTACCCTACAACGACTGAGAGCCCTTAACGCTCCGGCTCAATTAGCTCCAATCCCCACTAAGATTTTTTTCCCCAAGCACGTGATGTTCTCAAGCCCGCTTTTGCCTGAGGCAAAGCCAAACGCAGAGGATAACACTGACAAGATGACACACCGCAGTCCACGACCAACGCTATTCTCACTCCTTGCATCCCAAGGAAAGAAGTCCTGCAAGCCCAGCAACGGAGAGAGCCTCACTCATCACATCCCACAACACTGCTCAATACAGCCCATCCTGGGCACTTTCAGAGCCTGTTTTGTAATTAGTTTCTGTAAGTGGATAATTGGATCATTAAGCTGAATTAGAGTAATATGATAACATGCAAACCGAAAATATAACTCTTATCTCACTGTTCAGTTCAGCCTTCAAAACAACTGCAATGAAATTGCTAATGCCAATGAGTTCTGAAGGAAGCCCTTTAAGCTTAGAGACAAAAAGAAACAACGACAAACACACACAACCTTTTAATTGGATATTAGGTTAGATATTACAGATTTCTTCTCAGAAAGAGTGGTGAGGCATTGGAGTGGGCTGCCCAGGGAGTCACCATTCCTGGAGGCGTTCGAGATATAAGGAGATGTGGCACTGAGGAACATGGTCAGTGAGCGTGGTGGGGATGGGCTGATGGTTGGACTAGATGATCTTAGAGCTCTTTTCCAACCTTAATGATTCTATGATTCTAATCTTTTCCCCCGGTGTTTTACAACTGTAGCACTTCCCTTTGCATGGCACTCTGAGAAGACTGCTGAGGGGAGGCACGTGTAGCTCATCTGCTGTCCATATGTAGCTCCAAGCACAGCAAGCAGACATATGTATATGAAAGGTAATGAGATGATCTGAAAACACATCACACTGAAGAGATCTGTGAGCCTGCAAATGTAGTGTCGATTAGGAAGAGACACCCCTTGGAGCAGAGGCGAAGGGTAAGATTGGTTCAGTACAGTAAAATCTGTACCTCGTTTGTTGATAATCAAGAAAGATCAAGCCTGAAGTTAGACTTATGTATAAAGAAGATAAGGAAACAGGGCCACAGTACAGTACCTCACTGCAGGGAGGTACAGTTAAGTTCGAGTCATTTACTCTGCAGCACAAGTGCTGTGATTTCCTATTGATCTCCAATGTAACTCTAGGCGGCAACAGCCATTTTCACCATCAAGACAGAGCTTTCCAAGAACAGTTTTTCTGCTTACATTACCTTGGGGAAAAGTACAGAGGAACACAGAGGAAGACTGGAGATTCTTCTTCTTCAGATTCATTTTACGCTTACAGAAATCCACTGATTTTACAGGAGGTTGTTTGTTTTTTTTTTTTTCTTTCTCATTTTCATCAGCACTTTGCAAGGACATCCCCTTCCATTCCCTGCAATTCACTGTTCCAGAAATTAAGAGTCTGAGCACAGACTGGGGTACAACAAGCAGTTCTAATGAACATGAGAGAAAGGCGAGAAATACACGTGGCAGCAACAAGACCATGGCCACTGCACACGGTTTACGGTTAATGTTGAGTGTGAGAAGAGAGCTAAGGCAGGTAGTTACATCGGCGCTGAAGGGGAGCTGCTGCCCTGCATAAGAAGTAATGCAATGAGGATGAATCAGAAATGTAAAGCTTGTGCTATCCTAGAGCTGCTCATCTCCTGCTTGCAGGAAAAGCTCTGCTAATGAACTGAAAATATGTCTTTGGAGAAGGGACCAAAAGCAGTAATGGCATTGGCTCCAAGAGAGATGACTTTTGTGGAAGATTGCAGATGAACATTGCAGTAGAGAAAGAAAGGTGGCAGGACTCAGTAGGTGAGGCTGATGGTTGGACTTGATGATCTTAACAGTCTTCTCCAACCTAAACATTTCTATGTTATAGATCGCATTTTAATGGCATTCAAAGTCTGTGATTCACCACAGACACCAATCTGATTCACCGCAGCACAGGGGATGCCTCTTCCTTTCTGTCTCATCCTCCCTTGATGGGAACAAGAGGAAAGACGCTTTGCCACAGCAGGCTTAGAGCTATCAAAGAAGCAAGTTGTATTTACACCAGAATATTCGTAACCCCTGCTGGAACTAGAACATATCCTGGTAAAACGAATGAATGCTATTTTCCACTATTGCTGCTAGCACTTGCACAAGCCAAGTGTTAAAAGACAGCATCTGATATGATGGTACTTTACACAGTCCCTGCAGGGACAAACCACCACCTGGAAGGGAACGCAGAGGAAGCAGACTATTTATCAAGAAGAACCTCAAAAGACTTAATATCTGAGCGAGAAAGTTTTGCAAAGTCATTGTACAAATTTGTATCCTCTCCTCTTTATCTGTTAATCACGTAACTGGCACATGGTTTGCAGGCAGTGCTGTAAGCAATTTATCTCTCCAGACAATAGGACAGAGCAAGAGGTTCCTCCAGAGTCAGAGCTGCTGCTGCTTTTAACCTTGGATAACATGACTGTTGAAGATGATGGCAGCTGGCACTCTCAGCCACGGAGCCTGCTGTGAATTGCTGTTAACAAACACATTTGGTTTCATTAAGCCTTTCTTCTTCTTCCAAGTGTTACAGTCATGGTTTCTGGAGTAATCACAGAAGACATTTAGAAACATCCTGGGAATGCTTGAAAAGCCCTTTCAAGGGTTACCTCCAAGCTGCTGAGCTAAGGGCATTACTGCAGCACAAGGTTGGCTATACTGCCTATAGGATCTGATGCTTTGTGAGGCCACCGGCTTCAACTCCTTGGTCCCCAGCTGCATCCTTCCTCTTCCCCTGTGAAGAATCACATACCCACACCCACTATGAGGGTCCAGCCAGGACCCTCTCCAGAGCAGAGGCACCAGAGCAAGGAGCTGTGGGAAGGGACCAGTGCCACTGCGCAGGGTGGCAGCAGGGAGCAGATGGGTGAGAGCAAGGCATGGATCAGGTTTTCAAGAGGCCTCCAAGTAAATTTTGCATGTGCTGAACCTGCCACGCCTAGAAGTGATGTTGCTTCATGACTGCTGAGGCTATGAGCCTGCTGCTCTGCAAAGGGATCCACTTCCCATGATCTACTGAAACTCCAAGTTTAGCTCATACCAAGTTTCATTAATGTTTGAAATTGCTTTATTTATAGGAAAAAAATACCGAATAACAACACTTCTGATCAGCCAGCAGAAGACAAGACTGTGTTGCTGGACTGAAAACTATAAGGCAGCTGTACAGTCTTAAGATGTATGGATCTAGGTACCAATCTAATGTGGTAGAGAAAATATTTAATTTCAGGCTCTCATATGATGGAGCTAAACCAAATTACCTCTGATGATGCCTTTATAGCATTGATGCTGGGCATAGAGGAGTAGTTGCCAAATGGAAACCTGCTCAGCCTTGGGAACTGATGATGTTCCTGTACCTTGGAATCATGTTGTAGATGCTCACAGCAGATGGAAATTGATGGCTGTAATCTCCACAAGGCGGATGCTGGCTGCACTAAGGCTACCCACCCCATGTGGCAAGCCCATCAATCTGATGCATGTTATTAGCACAATTCAAGGTTGCAGACTATTGCTAGAGAAAGAAATAAAAAACCTTCAGTGAGCAAGTGCTGAGGGAAGCAGAGGAAGAGGACGGCAACTTTCATCAGTTCACTGAATGAAGGTATGACCCTGGAGCATCTCTCAAGTTACTGTATGGGTATCAGAGGAACACAAGCATCAAGCATGTTCCTGTTCCTCTAGTTACACTGAGTGGTTCCCTGCTTGCCTGGTCACAACATCAGTGCAGCTGGTTTGTACAGTGCTGTTTCTCCCCCTTTAGGGAGAAAAACTACAGTAGAGATGACCTTCAGTGTAGTAGCGAAGGTATATTTAGAAGAGTTGCACTCCCACTGAGATACTGCTGCTTGGCTCAGCGTAAAACCAGTTGTGGGACGCTGACATGAGGAGGGGTGCTGGATGGTGCTGTGTGGGCATGCTGCATGCTCCATCCAGCTGCAGCACACCCATGTGCTTTGTGGACATTATTGCTGTTTCAGGGGATGCAGAGCTCCAGCTCTGACTTCCTGGAAAAGACAGAATCAGGGCAGCTAACTTTCACCATGCGCCACCCTTGCTGCCAGCAGATTTTCTAACACGTGCTCAGCCACAGCAGCAGCTAGATTTTGACTCCCCCAGTATTGCCATGCGTGTATCAAAATAAATTCAGCTTGGGTGTAACCTCAGGAACGTCACCGTGCTAAGAACAGAAATTAAGTGGGCCACAGTAGAAATGAAACCATGTTACCAGGAGGAAAAAATAAATCTGATGCATTTCTCTGACAATTAATAGCTACTAACAGAGAAACACTGGAAGTATTCCACTAAGTTCAAGTTTACGAGAAAAGAGAATATTGATTTTTAGAGAATAATTTTCAAATGCTATTAATGATAAAACGTTCTTTTGTTTTACAGTTCACAAAAATAGCCCCAGGCCAAAGGAGGTGGAGCTTAAGAGATTGATTTATTGAAGCAGATAGAGCATCAGTTTGAAAGCTGGCCTTCCAATTTTCCTTCTTTGAGTGAGTAGCAGAACAGTAATATAAAAGGGAAGCTTTGTATAAATGCAGTGTGGCTAGTACAGATGAAAAAACTGTTCTGAAGCAGCTCCAATGACACACAGAAAGAAAGGGGCACCTATGATACACCATGATTTACACAGATAACCCCATTAGAACACGAGTAAATTTTAGATACTTTCATCCTATAATTATCTACAGGACATCTGCAATTTTTAACTTAGAAACGAACAAGGAAAAAACCAACAATCAAGCACATAATAAGACAATTATGTTTGTGTTTTTCAACTCAGTTTTGGTAGAAACTACTACAGCGCTCTTTCCATTGTAAGATGTGTTTTTGTCTTTTCCATCAACACTTGCAGTAGGATATCTGTCTTCCAACAACTTGTCCTGAATGGCAGCCTTACTTTTGAAGTGAAATATCAAGGAACTGGAGAAGGCCAAAGTTAGTTTTCCATGTGCACTGCTATGTAGTGAAACTCTGCCCTCCAGTTCCCTTGAGATGCTCCCGTGGAGCATAGGAAGTTCCGCACCAATGTGTGCAAGAACTTCTTGATGGTGAGGGTGACGGAGCACTGGAACAGGCTGCTCAGGGGGGTTGTGGAGTCTCCTTCTCTGGAGATATTCAAGACCCACCTGGATGCCCACCTGTGCGACCTGGTGTAGGGAACCTGCTTTGGCATGGGGGTTGGACTCGATCTCTGGAGGTCCCTTCCAACCCCTAAGATTCTGTGGAATCCCCTCAGTGTCATCCTCCCTTTGTCCATTCTCACAACCAGACCTGGAGGGTTTTGCTTTCCATGTCTAGAGCCAGGTGCACTGGCAAATCCAATACATTACTCAGTTACCAAATTTCCCTGCAAATTTGGCAGTTTGCTAAGGTACATCAGTTACACTGTACACACTATCGCTAAGGAGGATTTGCCTATTCATAGCACATCATTTACATTTTCTGGAGGGTTTTTTTTTTGGAAATGTTTTCAGCACAGCAGTGAGTATACCAAAATGTTCAACAAATTTTGAAAACTGGGACAGCTAGAGTCTATGATTCTGTGATTTGTAGTTAAACAACTACAGCATAACTGGATCATTCTATGTGAACACATACAAATTGAAAATTGAATCCCTTTTTCCTCCTCCTAAAAAAAAAAAAAAAAAAACAGTGGTGCTGGGTAGGTGGAAAAAGATCAAGAAAACATAAAGGCTCCTAATATTTGTGTCATCCAGCACTCTAACAACCACACCCTAATAACCATTCTTTAATTCTGGTAGCTCTCTCCAGACATTCCTTCTGCATTGGAAGCATCTGACTATTTTCTGTAATACCCCCTCTTCTATGCCTTTTCCACACCCACCTCTTTTTTTTTTTTTAGACATCTTTCTGCCCATCTCAGACACTGACTTCTCAGCCACATCACACCAAATCCAGTGTCTGGTGTGGTCGCATCACAGTCATAAAATCACAGAATCACAGAGTATCCTGGGTTGGAAGGGACCTCGTCAATCCCATTCCCTGGTTTGGGGCTCTCAACCTCCCCCAGGCTAATGAATATGGACAGTTTCCATCAAGATAAGTTTAAGTAAAACTTTTAGAGATCAAAACGAAAAATAAAAAACTGAGAAAGAGAAGCACAACGGTGCAGCATCATTGTGAGGTTTGTAGATAAACCCTAAACTGATAAAAATCTGTTGTAGAAGTTATAATTCCTTCTTCCAAAAAAGGAAAAACTTAACCTGATCCTATGAAAAGCAGTTCTCCTGATGAAATTTTAATCCTCCCATGTGGAATGTCCTCTCTTCATGGACTTCCTTGCCACTCTGCACATGGATTACTGCTGCCTCAAACACTGTCACAGAGAGCACTGTGCTCCCAAGGGAGCAGGGGCTCTACTGCCAGCAATTCCTGTTTAGATAATGAAGCCTTTCCAGGTGCCCAAAGATCTTCTGGAGATTTCCCTTTGGGTCTGAGTGAGAACAAACTACTACTGGCCTACGTAGCCTCAAGTTTTCAGTTCTGTCTAAATTAACTTGAGACCATCACTATGACAATCCCATAATACCTTCCAGAAACAGAAGGGGAAGCAGAAAGGAGGATCTTTCCTCTTCTCCCAGATGTGCACACATCCCAACATCCATCCAGCACATCTCCTCGCTGTTGGCTTACTCAGGGACACAGTATGGGAGTGCTTACAGTGATCTGCCTCTGGCTACTGTGCTACAGTCTTTGCTTGGTTAGAGCCTGTCAAAGAAGCAGGCTGTGAAGACCTCACAGCATCAACACAGGACACACAGTTGGACTGGCTGGGACATAGGAGACAACTTGAGGTGAGATAATTTAGTCCAAACCCCCATACAGGTGAGTGGCAAGACCAGAATAAGACCCAGGAGCATCACAGTTCACCCTTTTCAAACACACCACATCCCTTGTCTGAAGCCTCACTCTAAGCCATAGACAGCTACATATGGAAAAAGAAAAGCAGTATTACAATAGTAATAGCAGGAGACAACTGCAATCTCCAAGCTGCTCAGAGTGCAAATTTTCACCATCTACATAGTGCATGTCCACACAATGCACCTTTGTAAAAAGCAAAACATTTTTTAATCAATGCTAGGGATTAAACCCCAGTCAAATCTGACAAATAACAGCTTATTTGGGAACTCTGATTTATTTCTCGGGGATTAATGACACTTGAAAGCAGAACAAACCACTGCACTACAACAAACAACTGGAAGGAGAAATCAACACGTACTGGTGATTTATTTCTCTCACTGAACAGCAACAAAAAATATTGAACAATTCTGGATCAACTCAAACAAAACCATCATTTTAGGCTATAACAAACATTTTGTTCGGATTAAACTACAAACTAAGTGCTGCTTTCCAATGGGGGATTCTTTAAAACTGCTTTTCTAATAAAAACAAGGGTTGGTTTCATAAGGGGATTTGTGGCTGTGATTTCACAACTCCTGTGGAAGCTGCTTTGGGTCTGCACTGTAGATCTGGGCCTGGCCACCCCTCCTCCTCATCAGGCTGTATCCTGGGGGCAGTGCAAGGCCACCATGCACACACACATCCCCACATGTGCTCACAGGTCATGCCTGCACAAGTGGTAAACATACAGGTTGATGGGTATCGCTGATTTTAATTAGGATTTCAATCAGAAAGATTAATTAAAACAAGGTTTCCTGCACTATTTCCACTTTGGTTTGCACTTATGTTTTGGTTTCTTTTAAGCTGTTTTCCCAGAGGAAACTTGTACTGGTTAGCAGAAACTTGGTGCTTTTTGATGTGAGCAAGAGAATGAATGCATTATTCATTATCTAAACACAATAAGTGATTACACAGATTAAATGTAACTTTATTCCAAATTGTAATTTTTACACTAACTTAGGCAAAAGCGAGTGGTATGCATTTACTGGATTTTTTTTTTTCTGGTTTTGATTTGCCATTCAGCCTGGCGATGTATATTTGAATTTCAATTCACAGCATACAAAAATAAGCTTACACACCTCCCCTCGTGCTATCTAAAAAATAATGCAAAATAGAGATCAAGTATCATCTGCCATCACAGTGAGCTGACAGACTCTAATCTTATCTCCTCCTCAGCTTTAGAATTAGCAGGTCTCCTTCATTATACTTTTATTCATAATTAGAACACCAGAAGGAACAAAAAAAAACGTTCTGCTTTAGTTTCACATTTTAAACTCCTATTATTCAACTGATGCAGGCGAACTAACAGTAATGAATACAGCCCTCTCTGAATTTCCGCAGAAAGAAGCAAGGGTGGTTTAACACTTAAATATGAACTACCTTCAGACTTTTCCAATCTTTGTACCTTTGGCAGCACTGGCTAAAGTATTCTTACATGAAGGTAGGTTTTGATAACTGTCTTCAAAAGATAGAAAACAAACAAACATACACTTTCACGCAACCAAGCAAAGAGCTGTGGCATACAATGACAAAATTCTTATACTAACAAAATATAAAATAGGTTTTATATAGTTAGTGCCTTCCCTATATCTGTGGCTTATCAGTGGTGAAATCCTACATCTTTGTGGTAGTCTGGGTTCTCCTACCACTTTTCCAGCACAGATGAATTTCCACATGACTTAGTTGTATGTTGAACAAAAGCCTTCTCTCCTGTTTCAGAATGAGACCTAAATGCGACACTCATTTCCATAATTCACATTTACAAAGGCACGGATTTCCCATTTTACTCACGATCTGCCACCTGATGTTCCTCCTAACCAAATATCAACCAAAGAACCTTTTTCCTAGGTTGGAAGCTGCTCAAACGTGTATTGACGTGACATTAAAGAATTATTTCAACATCTGTAGCGACACTCCAAGGAGAATTTTGATTCCTCACTCCTCCTACCCTCTCCAAACAGCATTCAGAGTAATAGCCAGCACAAAGCAGAAAGCAAATCAAGGCACCTCACCAGCATAGTACAGATGGAGTACAATGGTTTCACTACAAAACAAATAACAGTAGGCACACAGTGGAAATTATATTTTAAGGCCTGGAGGTAAAATACAGCTACTTAGAGGGTTTGACTTGGAGTAGCGACACTGGACAGAAGCAAAGCTTGTGGAGAAAGAAAACTCCTAGCCATGCCTCCTTGGGCCATCACCAACTGTCTCCCCCAAAGACCTGCTGGTCATTCAGAAACAGGCCCTCACCCTCCTCTTCTCCTGCCACATCCTGTCCCTGAGAAATGCAGCATGTTTTAGAGACATGATGTTCTCTCCAGTCAGGGATGCTCACAAGGAACATACTATGGCCATTCAAGCAAGGAAGTTTCCCCAAGGAAGATAAAAGCAGTTGTAAACTATCAGCTCTTTGCATCCTCCATCTTTATGTAAGTACTCCTGATACAGAAAGCTGCCTGCACTTCAGGACTGATTCCAGCAGAAAATCTCTGGAAAACCTAAGGGGCAGAAATTTTCCTTTCAGATCCATTGAAGGCAGAAAACAATCTAATAACAGATTCCTCAGCCTATAGTTCTTCCAACTCCTGTTGTTCCTACTGCTCCTCATATTTCAAAGCCCTTTTTAAACAGAAGTGCTATTTGCTTAGAGTCTTCATTTTAACCAAGCCTGCTGAGTATGGCATTAATAAAATTGTACTAACAGAGACACCAGGATAAATACAAATAATTATAAACACTGCTCTTGAGTTACTCTAGCCAAGAGAGTGGCATGTTTGTAGGCTCATTCCCTGCAATGGGGAGGGTGAAGATCAGGACAAGGAGGATGGAGAAGCGGACCAGAAGGGGACAGTGCTTGTTAGAAAGAAAACAAGTTTTGTTTGTTTATTTAATCTGGTTGTCCTGGGTCAAACCCAGCAGAGGCTAGCCAGCTTGCATTAGCTAAGCATCCAACCCACTGCATTTGGGGATTGCAGTTTCATTTCTAGAGGTCTTAAAGACACCTGCTGGAGCTCTCTGCTAGTGTGGCCAAACATTGCGTATGGCTGAAAATATGCTTTGTCTATTTAAGTGAGGCTTTAACAGGCTGCAGGGCTTGAGGACCGATGTCAACAGCAGTGAATCTGTTTACACAGACAACAGATGCAAGGGAAGCACAGGCACTTTCCTCTCTCAGCACAAAGCACAGCACTGGCAGCAGGAGGAAAGGAAAAACCCACAGGAGAAGGCTGACAGATCAAGAAGGAGCAATTTCAGCCTCCCTTTCCCACTCTTTGCTGTCTCACAGCACGAGATCCCACGGGCACTTTTAAATGAGATAAGAGAAATGCTTTTTGGCATTAAGATGTTGTCAACTGGTGCATTTTTAGGAAGTGTGTCAGCACAGGAGTCTCCTTCTGGAGCGCACCCTGGCATCTCTTCTGCTCCACAGCCCACACTACAGCCATGCTGCTCACAGAGCAGCTGTGAGACCCCGAGCTGTAAGGAGCCCCACAGTACAGCTGTGCAAGCAGGAGGGATAACAGCCCAGCTGCAGGGAGGTGTGAAACAGGCGACCAGAGCATGAGTCACGTTCCCTGTGCATGCTGCACACCAGGGACACAGCCTGGTCTTGTTTCTTCTAACTACTGCATTCACAGGCCAGATTATGTGTTCAGGAGGAAATGGAAGGCAAGACGACTCATCTTGCCATGGAGATTTTGTGAGTTTAGTTCATACCTCCATTTGTAACAAAACACAAGTCCCAAAAGATATAAATCCTCCAAATCGTTCTTTTTTGACACAAAGCCAAGAAGACCCCGATACCACAGATGGCAAATTGGTGACAAGGAACAACAGCAGTGGGTGAACGCTTCCTGAAATATCCACAAAGGTGATGAGTTCCAGAACAGAAGCACAGAGGTTGCGTGCATGTGTCCTCACATCACCAAATAGAATCCACACAGGACTCTAAAACACATTACAGCAAAAGTATGAATAGATGTTTAAATAGACTGTTGTCGTGTAGTACATCTTACAAATCTAATCTCAAGCAACTAATACTGCAGTAAGCTTGCAGTAGCATCAGATGTAGCATTTAATAGTCAATTTGTGAAAGCTATCAGTTTCTTTCTCCCTTTTTGGATGTCTCCAGCTGGCATTTCACATGAACACTCAGGTCCTGTCCCTATGTCTGCCCATATTCACTTTCATCTGTGACCATATGGATACCTCTGTCTATCTCCCACTCCTCTCACCTGCCACAACACCAAAATTGCCAGGTTGTTTTTTACTCAAAGTATTGGACTACAGCAGATGTACAGCTGTGAAAGTAGAAACAAAATACCATCAAGCCTCTGGATGAGGCAGATGTGCTTACCTGACATCTGCCATCTGACTTGACAGTGAACTTCACCAGCCAGTCTTTGGAGCTGGCTAATCGGATCTGATTCATGAAGCAGGACCCCAGATGAGACAACAAAACTGTCCAAGAGAAGAGTAACTTTGGGCATAAGCTAAATTCAGTTTGATAAAGTATTGAAGATGCGTTGTGAACACTGTCATAAAGCTTTTAAGCATGTTTTCAATTGAATTACGCACACAAGTCCTTCGTTAAACTGGGGTCTATGCCCTGATTTGAATCCAGCTCTTCTCACCTAGTACTGAGTTCATGGAGACCAACCTATCTGCTGAAAAGCAAGATTAGCAGCAGCAGGATTTGCAAAAGGAGCGTCATATCTCCAGCTTCACAAGGACACAGGATACAAATTCATTAGCATAAGAGAGACTGAAATACAAGTATAATGGAGGCAGAGGAAAACATAAGAAATTGACAGCAAAGAGGGCAATTTGCTTGCAAGTCAAGAAACCTTTAGTTAAACTGTTGCTGTGCCTCATGAGGACGTTTGTAAGAATATCACAGTAGTAGTAATGATTACTTTTAAGTAGGATATGTCAGACACTCATTCAGATACGTATACAGTTAAGGACTTCATACAAAGCCTGCTGAAGCCAGTGGGTCTGAGAAGAGTCTTAGAAACCCAACTTTAGATACTTGTCAAAAAAAAGGTTTTACAGATTATTTGTGATTTGTGACTGAATACAGCTAATAGGAACTGGTTTCCCAAGTTATATTTATCTGAAGAACCTTTTTGATTTAAACGCTCATACAGTGGTAATAACGTTATCTAGTTTTGGCAGAACACAGAATGACTAAAATTAGGTTTGCAAACATGCACTAAGAGACACAAGGCTTTGCATGACTCATCTACTTCTCTAAGAGCCTCCTTGATAGACTAATGGAATCCTCAGCGAGGATAATAATTTTCTCAATAAAGGCAGAAGATTTAAAGCAACCTTGTTACGAGCACTAAGAAGATACTGTATTTGCCCTCAGGTAGCTCATTCATTTTCAAGACATCTAGCAATAGAAAAGCTCTTATCTGGAAAATGTACTTTTAAGTATTTTCCTGGAAAGGTAGTTAAATCTGAATGAGGATGTTAAACCCTATATATCCTCACTTCCTGCCACAGGTGGACTTTACTGGGAAGTCAAAGAATGACGAGTGAATATGCAAGCAACTTTGTCCAGGAGGAGCAACCCAATAGAAAAATTCTTAAGTATAAGCTATTCTCTGAAGGAGAGTGTCTTAACCTTAGGATGGTTTCACCTGTAGACATCACAGCATTTCTCCAGGGGAGTCTCACTATCCTCATTTTGCAGGCAGGAAATCTGTTTTGGCCAACGTCACCCAGTGCCAGCAAAAAACTAGGTAATCTCAAGGCCTTGCTTCCAATCCACTCACCACATCCCACCATTTCCTTTCTGAAATCCATCCTGACTCTAGGCCTCTACAACTACATGGGGAGAAATGAGAATAAATCCAACTGTGTTTGGCATTAAGATGCTGAAGGTGCTCAGATCATTGCTTCCTACCCTACTTCTTCTACCTTGAAGGTCTCCTACATACTGTGCCTTATCCTCTCCAAACACTGTGGTAAGACACAACACCGCCAGAGAAAGGCTTTTCTTATCAGTGCCTCTGAGCATGCAGACTGCCTGGCAGACAGATTGCAAGAACCCAAGAACCTCAGACAGAAGCTCTCTGTTATGATGCACTCTAAAAAACCTGGCCATTTAATCAAAACAACACTGGGTGATGCACATCACTGTAGAAAACAAATTACTGCACAAGACAAGGACTGCAGAAGGACAAATACTGCACCTCTCAACTAGAAGTGTGACTTCAAGTTGTTTGCATGCAACTCAGTTAAAATTCACCCAGCACTGATAAAGCTGATGCTAAGTTCAGCTTTTCTGGATGCCACCTGTTGTCCAGATGAATTTTGTAGTCCTTGCACAGCCTCATGCTGATATGAACCATTAGACAAAGATCTACTGGTATGTAGGCCACCATATTCCCAGTGTTAGGTGGATCAGCTTACTAACTTCAGGTCTCACTAGCCCTTTTGAAGTCAATGATAGAAAGTTGATGGGCAGAGAAGGGAGGCAGAAATGACAGTCCAGGGACTAAAAGTTATGAAGTGATAGCTGAGAGAGCTTTCAGCAGAATTAAAAATTATCTCAATTATCAAAGGAGGAAATCTTACAGGCTGAGACAGGAGAGGCCACAGAATAAGAGATGGAGTGGTTTCCCACTATCAGAAGTACTAAACTTTTCATGCCACTTATCATCAACTTCTGGCTAGAAAGAAAGACTAGTTCTTTATTCAAGACATAACAGCAAACTGGGTAACCAGCAGAGAAGATGGGAAAACATAATTGCTTCAACTGCTCCAGCGTCCATAGTCCTCCCTTTCCTTCAGGACTTTGGGTGCTTTCTGTGAGGAGCTATCATCTCAGGGCCAAAGCAACACAAAACTGCCTGGTCTTTGTATCTTCAGGTCAGGCTAAGAAGAGCTTCTAATGCCAGAGGTTGCAGTAGACAGTGTGTCCGTACAAAGCAAGGGAGGTAAAATTGAAGGAAATTTACTGCTTAACTGGTTTAGTTGGTGTAACTGGAGACAGGATGCTTGTTATTGTTGTAGGGATATGAAAAAGTTACACATCGTTGACTTTCCCACTTCACACCCAGAAATATAACAGTACCAACATTTCAGTTACTGGTAATAACTCCATTTTCTCTTCAAGCAAAAAGTCAAGGAACTTGGCATTTTAGAAAATGAAAACTGAGATTAGATTTGTCATTTAGAAGCTTCCAAAACTGGCAGGCCCTAGGCCAGGGCTTTTTCAGCCTGAGAGAGAAGCTATACATGTTCAAATAAATTAAGTACAGGAAACTTGCATAAGAATACCTCCTATTCTTTGTCAAGAAGAGAAAGCCCAACACTTCTATGCTTCACTGGTCAGGCACTCATGAAGATGCATAAAATACTATAATCAAAAGGCCAGGTTTCACAAGGAAATGCATTGAGGCAGATGGTCTCCATCCTGGCCTAAGGATTCAACTTTTCTCATGCCCTAGAAAAGCAGCACTCTGACAAAAGCATGTTAACTTTGACTTTCTTATATTTCTTCTCTTAGATCTCTTCACAACCCTTCTTTGGTCTTAAAATCTTTTTGTATAGCCACCACCATTTCAGTTGCAGACTTATGCAGCAGTCTCACAGTGAGGAATTGGGTCTAGTAAGCCAGTAAATGCATCATTTCTTTCATAAGGAAATGCAACACAGCATTTCCTGCTAGAAAGAAGGATCTGTTAAGCACCTTTTGAACACATACTTCTGGAAGCAAAATACACCCTACTATAATTAAGGGTAGGGTGCTTAACTAAATATATTTTTGTCAGCTACTCATTTTAAAATGAAAACTTGTTGCCACATTATGCCATTTTAATATTGGAACACCCTCAACCAGAACATTGTGTGCTTAACCAGCTGCTTTAAACAACTGCCTTCTCTAAAGTGAAGTCAAACAGATTATGTGTTTGATTATAGCCAACTTCCACTGCGGAGTTCATTCTCTCTCATGCCTTAGTTGTCAAGAAGAAAACTATCAGTTCATCTCCAAATATAAAAAACAGCAACAACAAAAACACATTTACTAAAGGGACAGCAACCAGCATCTTATAACTGTGATAAAAACACAGTAATATTAAGAATTATTTCCATATTCATCTGCTCAATATTTGATAGCAGTTGTAACAGCCAAATTCTGTCACCCTGCAACTGCCAAAAGCAAAGGAAGAAGAGATGAGCCCCTGGGACATGTAGGTAATTGTAGCCGTGAATTCAACACGGGCTTGGTTGTTGCACTTACTAACTTAGGATATTTATGCGCACATTCAAAGCACGGCAGCAACGCTCAGAGCGGTGAGATGCAAAAGCTTAGTAAGGTATAAGAAAGGATATGGGATTTCTTCTCCCAGAGCTCAACTTTTAAAGTAAAAATATATCGGTTATCCTTACGAAAAGGTTTTAAAATGTAAACAGGATGTAATGGGCCCGCTTGGCCACATTTTCAGAACTCACGGGCTATGCCCAAGCACCATGCTTAAGCTTTTTGCTTTTGTTATTCCCTGCTGTTTCACTGCTTACTGAATCATAAGCTTGACCCAGGAAGGAAGCAGCACTGCAGAGAGGAGATCCGCAGCTAAAATGAAATGCAACAGTTTAAGACATGACAAAACAATGTCAGCAGGATCACGGAGATTATCTTCTTGGAGGGAATTTTCAGTTTTTGAGAAATACTGCACCAGTGAAACTATGCTGGTCTAGGATGACATTTAAAACATCTAAAAAAATCCAAATGGTTTTTTAAAAAAGTCAGCCATCCCAGGTTTATTAGTTAAAGTATTTCAAAACATAAAAGACCATAACAGATGACAACTACAGACTGACAATGTAAGTCACAGATCAGAGGTTCAGCACACACTTCAACACACCTACTTCTGTTTTTCAGGTATTCACTACACCCAAAACCATCTCAAATCCCCTGCAATTCTTTCTACAACTTCTCCAGCACTACAATGGGCATGTAGATAGGTCACGAAAGAAGCTGTTCTCAAAGTCTTCCACTTATGGACAGGTTTTACTATCCAGACAGAAGTAGCTCTTTGGACTTTTAAATACACCCTTCCTTTGGAAAGCTTCATGACACTCCATGCAAACATTTCAGTGGTTTGGCTGCTGTTGGAAGTCCCACATAGAGACTTTAGCCAAAGCACAAAAAGTGCTGCCAAGGTACATCACAGAACTTAGCATACAGGGAAGGCTTTTATAAATATGATGTGTGGACATGCAGGATTGTTATAAATTATGTTAGAATAGATTAAAAAGAGAATATTGATGTAGAATTACTTAGGTTACATCCGTAAAGACAGACTTCAGATGGCTGTGTAAGTACCGCAGGCACTGCATTATCAATATATTTCAAGAATTTAAAGTAAACTGAAGAACATGAACATTTTGGAAGATGTGTCAGAGAAATAAAGAACAGCTAAATGTCCACTACACAAGGTGCAATCAGACCTGTGTGAAGCTCCCCATGCAGCACTGAATCCATTCAATATTCTTCTGCTTTTACCTGAATCACAACCCAATTTCTGTCTTGACTAACACCACAATTTACAAAGATTCTTATTTACTCCATCTCTTGAAATTCAAAGACGTATTCAAGCAGTAAACCAAATTCAAATCAGTGATCTCACTTAAAGTCAATGAGACAGTACCTGGATTGTTCCCACATTTGTATTCTAAAACTGAAGTTAAAGCTAATGGAAGTTAAATTAATGGTGGTGGTTGTGACGAGGAGGGGTTCTGGCCTCTTCTCCCAGGCAACAAACAGGACCCAAGGAAATGGCCACAAGTTGTACCAGAGAAGGTTTAGGTTAGACATAAGGAAAAACTTCCTCTCAGAGAGTGGTCAGGCACTGGAATGGCCTGCCCACGGAGGTGGTGGAGTCGCCATCCCTGGCAGTGTTCAAGAGGCGTCTGGATGAGGAGCTACAAGATATGGTTTAGTAGCTTGTGGTAGCAACGGTAATGGGAGGACGGTTGGACTAGATGATCTTGCAGGTCGTTTCCAACCTTGTGATTCTGTGATTCTATGAATAGCCTGATGATCGAGGAAATGCAATAGAAAATGAAAGTGCCACATGCAGAACATTTAGAGAACTAGATCATCTGCAAGCAATACCCCTATACGTAGCTGATTTAGGCAGAGACTTTATCTCATACTGCTGTCTACTATCCTGGGTTTGTCCTTGGTGCAGCTAGTTCGAAAACAGAACAAGTCACCCTTAGTTGCTTGACAATAGCCCTACCAGACTTGAGTTGTCAGTGTGGGGAGAATCCACAATTTTTTTCTAATGTCTTTCTTTGCACACACTTCCCCTTTCTTTTAATAACCTCCTACGCTGTAAACTGTGAGAATACATTAATCCCTAATTCCTGCGTAGTAAGAAGTCTAGTGCTGGCAGCAAGTATCATCAGCCAGACCAGCTGCAAAACCCCACTATGAAAAAGGTAAACTGCTGTAAGCCATGGTCTGGGCCAGTTGACATATTAGAGTTGCTGATGCTATCTGTTCGGAGTTCTGCTTCACCTCACCCAGCCCAGCCCACCTCTAAATTTTGGTTCTTCATCCAGGCTCCCTTAAAACTTGGAAGAAATAGAAGTGCTTATAAAGTATGCTTCATCTGCTTTTAAAGTAAGCAGCTAAAACAGGTCAGATGAATCACACTGGCAGCAGCTTTTACTCTCCATTGATTACACAAGGAGCCAATAGGGACCAGATGAAATTGTAGACATTCTGAGTTAGGGGAAGTGAAGCCCATCATAGACAGCTGCACAACTGCTTCCACAACACTGCTTATCCTCCCATGGCTGAAAGTGGGGCTAATTTCCACTGCAGAAAAGAGTCAAAAGTTGAAGCCATCGAACCTTCTACAGACTGATCTCAAATTTGAGTTCCCAACAAGACAAGGTCTTTCTTTCTAACATTTGAATTAAGAATTTGGATTGAAAGTCTGAGTAACAATTTCTATTCCGAGAACTACATCTAATCCAGAATCTTACCAATGGCATGTCATTTAGCCTTAGTTTTCCTACTAACTGCAAAGTAGGGATAATTATAACAATCACAGAATGGCTTGGGTTGGAAGGGACCTCAGGGATCATCAAGTTCCAACACCCCTGCCACAGGCAGGGCCACCAACCTGCAGATCAGGTTGCCCAGGGCCCCATCCAACCTGGTCTTGAACACCTCCAGGGATGGAGCATCCACAGCCTCCCTGGGCAGTCTGTTCCAGCACCTCACCACACTCTCTGTGAAGAACTTCCCCCTGGCATCCAATCTAAACCTTCCCTCCTTGAGCTTAAAACCATTCCCCTTTGTGCTATCACTGTCTACCCTTGTAAAAAGTTGATTCCCCTCCTGCTTATAATCCCCTTTTAAATACTGGAAGGCTGCACTGTGGTCTCCTCTCAGCCTTCTCTTCTCTACACTGAACAAGCCCAGCTCCCTCAGCCTGACTTTGTAAGAGAGGAGCTCCAGCCCTCTGATCCTGCAGGAACGCTGTCTTCATTGATTAACATCTTTATAGTGTACTGGAACTCCAGTGCCCCTCGTCAAAACAGAGATACTATTAACTAGTATACAAACACTATCATGATTACCACTATAAAGAGCGCTTAACTGATATTTACTTTTTAAACAGCTGAAATTAATTTGCCTGTAACTTTTTTGGATAATACTCAGTGGTATTTACATCCTAATTTCTCTGTGATTTGTATCTTCTGATCTGATGCATGACAAGTTCACCACCACGTTCTCTTTTCTGTTGTCTAAATCGTATACTAATGCAAAACATTCATTTTTTACATTCTGCTTAATATAACTATATATAAAAATAAAAGCCCACACATTCTGCCATTAAATTCACCAGACAAATAGTTTTGAGTTTCAGCAATGTAAACAAACCTACAGGCTTTTGCCAAGTCTAATGGATAAATATGAATAATTCCTGCCTAGAAGCCACACTTGAATCACTGTAGACAGTTACTTGGGCTGGAAACCACAGCAAAGCATCACTGTCTCCACCTTCCATTTCACAAATTCCACCAAGGAAATACTCAGGAAAATGCTCACATTTAAAATGCCTGCATTTTAACTGAAAAACAGCTTCCATTTACAGTAGGAATACACACACGAATATATAGGCACATAAATATATATGAATATATACACTGTATCATGCTTCAGAGGGAAAGCATCCTTGCCTCAGTGAGACCCACTGCATCCATGCTCGTGGCCCAAAGCACAGTGTGCCCAGTGCCCACAGACACGTATGTCATGTCTGGTAGCATCTGCTTTAAATCTCAGCATTAGAGACAAATCCTTGTTTCCCTGGCTCAGGCATCACGGTCATATTTGATCCCCTCTCAAGGTTACAGAGATTTTGGGTCTGCACACTAAGCGCTGACTACAGAAACAGATGACTTATTCTGGCCCATATGTCTGACTGAAGAGTTCCCAGGACAAATGCAGCCTTCCTGGGTTGCAGCAAACACTGGTGCAAGAGGCTGCAACTCCTGCACAGCCAGACCTGTTCACCATCTCTGTCCCTACCCACCTGAATTTGCTTGGTCATCAAAGAAAACTCAAAGTGACAAGCAACACCTGTTTCCACAGCTATTTTCCACACCCAGCTACATCTAATCTTTGCTTCATTGCCTCCTTTAAAGCTTAATAATGGTTTCAGTGAGCATTCTCACTCAAGTTTCTGACTTCTTTACTTAATGCTGCCATGGCTGGGCTCAGACATCTGAAGGAATCTGTGGTTTAAGTAATCCATTCAGCATAGAAAGCCCTAGAAACATGCTTTCTGTCAGTCATCATTTTAAACCAAGAGTGCAAGCTGCTGTACAGTGTGTAATTTTCCACTGTAGCAACGCAATGGCAGGGTTTTGCATCTCCTGCATTGCATTTTCTTAAATACAGCTCCTCTACCAGATGGGCTCCATAAAGTATAAAACAGGATGTGTGTGTCAGTGCATACTTAAAATCAGAATTTCTATTTGTGGTACACACCAAAAGACTCTGTGTCATCCTTTTAAAGCATTGAGAAACAACTAAAAGACCTGACTGAGTTCCCAGACTGGTTATTTGAATCTAGATACATTTAATTTGCAGATAAAGAGTTTAAAACCTCAGAGGTTCTGAGAATGCACCAGAAAGGTTTATTTGGCATGGTGCAGCCAGCTGCTTGCTCTGCATGGATCATAACCTATATGAAGGAAACTGGTGGGGGAAACACCTCAAGAAACAAAAATGGGCAGTCTCTTGCTCTGCTGAAATCCCACATGCAGAAATCCCTGGATGTGGGAGCAGAGGAGCAAGGCCCTGCTCTTCTTGCACACTGAGCAGGGCCCGCCATCCCCAGCAGCCCTGGGCAGCCCAGCTGGCCTCAGATGCTTCCACCAGAACAAACCAGGAAAGCCAAACAAAACACATTCCAGGCCTCAGAAGCCAAATCGCATATCTACAGAGAGAAACACTCCATGTCTGACCCCTTGCTCTCCCCTCGCCCACACACACACAAGGGCAGCCAACTGAAATCCTGAGTGCTTGGCAATGGAGGCTGCCCTGACGTCACACAACGTGGCTGGGCTCAGAGAGGATGTGGGATGCTGCTGGGACCGAGCTGCACAGAGCTCGTACCCACAGACACCCACAAGCAACTCTTTCACATCAACAGACATGGATGTGATCAGTTTTGGGGGCAGAGAACTCTATCTAAATACGAGCAACTGGAGCTCAGCACTGAAGTGATGACAAGTGCACATCTTCCCCCTCTCAGCATCGCCACTCTTCCACAAGCCTCAGTGCCGGGAAGCTGCACTGTATTTCAGGATTGATTTTCTCTTACTTCAACCTTCAAAGCCAGGATGTTGCTACATCTTTGTCAGCAATGTCAGAATTTTCCACACTAAATCAGACTATTTTTTCATGTTAAATTATCTAGATACCTTGCATGCGCTGTACCCTGAGGATTCATACTCTTCACTTTCTTCTGTAATCAGATGTTTTCTTTCTCCTCCTTCTCACTTTGCAATTTAAAAATAGTTTATTTAAACGCATGTCTTTATTTAATGAGCCTGTGCTGTCTGAACACCTTTCTAAATTACCATTAGTTATCTGCACCAGCTAAAAATGACTATAGGGGACCTATTGATATGAATGCGTTACTTGTTATTAGTGCCAACAATCTTGCCTGACAACACAATAATGTCTCTGAAGTGTGATCTTTTCCTAAGGTTTTTTTTTTTTCCTCCACCCTTTGCAGCACTAAGCACTTAGGACTCCTAAATCATTTGCTATTTTTCTTGCAACAGAAGCATCCCAATACCATAATGGAATCAGTCCAGTGGCACCACATAGCACACTTACATTTGACTCAAAGGCCTGCCTTGTTTGCTTTTAAGCATGGTGCAGCTTGGGCTGCATTCTCTGTTTTCAAAGGATGATGCAGTCATCCGGTGTAACAAGTACATGCATTTATTTCTGCCCAAGTGGTACTGTAACTGTGTGCGACCTACAGCATAGGCTCTAGGCAGCAACCTCCTTCTCTGGTGACAAAGTCACAAACAAAACATGCTTACACATTTCTTTTGCTCTGACAGAGTTCTTCTGGTTTATATGTGAATTCTTCTTGATTTTGTCCTTCTTGCACATTCTTCTAAAAAGGCTTTGATCACCACTGCCTACCTATACCTATCCATCAGTTGCAAACATTTACTGATACATCTCAGTAATGTAAAAGGCACAGGGGGTGATTTACCTCACCAATTTTAGAGGCTTCCTACTGAAGAATTCTACATCAATCTTATTTTCCTGCAACCTGATGCACTGAAAAATCATGGATGGAAGAAAAATAGCAGCTTCTAAGTACGATAGCATCATAATGCTCACTCCCTCCATTCTGCAATGTACATAGACAACTGTAGAATCAGATTTTCCTCATTATTTAGCACTCAGAAACAGATTTTCAAGTAATTAAAACATCCCACATGTATATGAATATTTAAATGCAAAGGCTAGTTTTCTTTGTAAATAGCATCCAGCTGGTCCTGCTCCCTAGAATAAGAGCACCTATGTGCTCTTGTGAATATCTGATCCACACAAAATGATTTTTTTCTTCATTTTTGAAAAATGATTTCCATTTTCCATTCCCTCAATTAAAAGAAGAACACGACTTTGATTTCAAATAATTTATAATGGATGTTAAAAAGAGTCTTATCTGTTGCGAACATTTTAATCTAGCTTTATAATAAACAGCCCCTTGCTAAAGAGCAGCAAGTCTGTGACAGTTGGACAGAACAGCATCAACTCCATGAACTGCAGTTCGTAGGAAACAACATCAAAAACTGCTGTTTCATCAATCAAAGATGTTCTGTGGAAAAAACAAATTATTTCTGCAAACCTTTCATTAGATCAGTTCTTATGGTCAGAATTAAGGACAAGCCTTTAGATGCAAAAACTCTCTTCAGTTTGAAGCACAAGTTTTAATCATTTATTTTCCTAACCTTTATCTTTTTCTCCTTTTATTTCCTCCGAACTTGTCCCCCCCCATCCCCCCCTTTTCCACCTCTCCCACAAACAGATTTAATGGGAAGTTAGCTTAATGGGAATGTTTTACAACATTGCTAAACTTTGATACATTAATAAAAAGCTGAAGTCTAACTTCAAAGAATTGTTTTTCTTCTGGGTGGTTTAATAAAAGGTATTCCCTTTCCCTTCACACATTGCCTCATTTGTACCTTTAGACTCTGGCAGCTACAACAGCACTATGATAGGATGCTTTACGTAGGTTTCCATGAATACAGCACAATCTCTCCTGCCTTGCAGGTACATGCCTAAGACTCTTTTGCTAGGATGTGGACAATCCAGATTTAAACCCAGCTCTGTATGATTCTAAGAACAGGTTTTCATCCCACATCACCCAGAATCAGGCAAAGTAGAATTTTAAGGGAGTCTTCATAACCTGAACCAACATGGGGACACCACGCTACTTGAACGACCTAAATGGAAACACTCGTGCTTCAATGTCTATCAACTGAGAAGTATCACAGCGTGTACTTTCACCAAGTTGAAGTGGAAAGTTTTTATTCTCGTTTATTTTCAGATTCAAACCCTCAGCTCTACTTCCATGGACAGATCCATCATCCCTGAGCCTAGCCCTGGGGTCAGCTTTGCCGGGCTGTTACCCCCAAACCTCACAGCACTTTGCCTCACACTGCCTGGAAAAGTTTTCCTCAGCATCCCTCTCACCCAGGTTCTTTCATCTCTCAAAAACTATTTCTAGTAATGAAGCATCAGCTCTCTACACTTTCCCCCCCATACTCAGTGTATTCTCCACCTGTAGCCGATAAACACGAAACTCGCGAGGACAGGGTTCAAACTGATGCAACATGTATCAGAGAAAAGGCAAGTGGGAACCCAGACACCTGTGTTGTCACATGGTTGACTCAGAGCTGGGACAGGGATGATGGGTACCTCAGGAAGGCACCAGCAGAACAAAACCAAGCACTCACCCTTAAGAAGCTGGCACTGCCAGTAAGAGATGGGCAGCAGCTGTTTAATATACAACATAAACTTCAAAAGATAGAAAAAGTGCTTCAAATCTTTAAACACTCTACACTGGAGGCTAAACAGAGGAAGTAGGATGGAGAACGACTTTTCCTAATGAATGCTCACAGGTGGATTTGAAAATTATCATTAATTTTGTTCTTTAAAGGAACCATCTGTACTTGCACGTTTGTTTTCATCTTAAAGACTGACATCAATTTCCATATGTCTTGATAACTGGTTTCAGTTCTGAAACCTGCATCTGGATCCTTGCTAACCAGCAGCAACCACTGCTTGTTTGTAAACATCATTACAAGAATGTATTAAAAAAAAAAAAAAAAAGAGGGCAAGGGTATGAAGACATATATTGGATGAGGATATGAGATGAGAGACAACAGAAGAATGCAAAAAATCAGGTTGCCACATCTATATGGCAAAGGGAGCAGAGAGAAAATTTCTCAGTGTAAAGCAAATGCTTTACACTGCAGTAGATCGTGAGTGACCCAGCCAGGTCTTTGGCACTAGATTGCTCCATGGGTTGCACAGTTGGACTGGAGAAAAGATAGGAGCACAGCATTCTTACCCAGACAGCCCCATGCTTTGGGACTAAAGACACGTCCCACACAATTTGATTCTGATGCATCTGGAATTTACCTCCTAACATACACACTGAAGCTCCTCCAATCCAATAAATTATGAGAATAGTATATGCTTATCTTCTTTCCCAGCAATGGTATTCTCATATTACTTCCTTAGAAGTATTCCTCTCCTGTTCAAAAGTATCTGTGTTGAACCAAGGAAATACGTGGCAACTGCAGTGTCAGTTGTCACAGGGAAAAATATGTCAGCAAAAACATTTGATTCAATCTGCCATGTAAAGAAGCAACATTTCCTCAGGGCTTTTGTCTTGTGTGGATAAATAACAACTGTCCAAAAATCAAGTATCTAAAATCAATTTCAAATAACAAAGGGGAGATTTCAGGCGATTACCCTCATGCACAAAAAAGAAATAATCCTAACTGGTTCCTTTTTCTTTTTTAATTTGGCCTCTTGGTCACAAACTTAGGTGTGAACTCTCACACGAAGAAAGATGCAAAAAAGCATTACAGATCTTACAGCTGTAACCCTCTGGGCACATGTATTTTCCCCAATGAGCTGCATCGTATGGAATATTCAAATGTGCAACGTGAACAACTAGACTCTCCTGTTCCCGTGTGCAATCAAAAGCTTCTGTCCCAGCGATGTATTTTTTATCAAGTTTTGCATTCAATTTCCCTGTATCGGCACAAGGTCGAAGTAAATGCACACTACTAGCTGGTTTGCTGGAGGTCTGCTTGCTGAGCAAGTGGCAATGCGGCACGCCTGCAGCTTCCCCTGGCTGCTAAAGCCGAGCTGCCCACTTCCAGCTTTTAGGTTCATACATTGGTGGTTGTTTATTAAGTACCCACTGGATACGTTGAACGTGGCAATGCACGCAGTAAGTTCAGCAATGCAGGACAGCAGGGGCTGAGACACTGCAAGCAATTAAATGCTGCCCAAACACAATCCCTGGATTCTCTCCATTTTAAACTTGCTTGCACCGTCGTGTTTAATGCCTTTTGACTTTAGAAACAGTTATGCCCTGATTCTTCTACACTCCTGTCAGAAAAGACTAACTGCACTATTTGGTGTGCTTTTCACTGTCTGCTCCATCTCACCTGGAGATCAGAGTCACCGACTTGGAACTGTGATTTGTTCCACCCCTCCATAGTGCCACAAGCCCATCACCCCTCTCCACAAAGCCACACTCTTGTAGCAGCTGAAATCCTCCTTTCGCCACACTCTCCTGCTGCTTCTTGCTCATCAACACGGTCATATTTCTTGCAGACCTTATTTCCTTTAAGGAACAATTGGTGACACAAGTAAATCTCTTCAAGTGCTTCACCTACAGCTTCAAAAAGTTGCTTGACTACTCTGACTACAGCTGCACTTCTGAAAGTTAGGACTATTCAAGCAGCCTCCTTTTTTGGAGTGTTCAGCAGGAAAAGGCACAGAAGAAAGGCCTGCAATCCTTCAGAGCAGCAGCCTTTTTTCGTTTCTATAAATGGTTTTGCTATTTCTTTGGGGCAGGGGAAAGGAGAAGCCTCCTGGCTCTGAGTTTTAACATTGGGAGTTACCACCTGAGCACTGGTGCTGCTTCGGGGATCATCAGGTTAAAGGTTTTGTGCCCACCGTGAAAAGGCAGAATTGCTGCACTGAAATGCTTTATGTTCATTTTGAGCTTTGCATCAGCAGATTTTGCTTCCTCTGCTCATAGCCAGCTATGTTGAAAGCCTCATTTTCCTTTTTGTAGCATTCTCAGGTTTGCTCAGTGCACGGGGTAATAGAAGATGCAGTTAAAAATACTGTGATGCTGTGGTGGGCGGTGTATCAGAAATAGACAGACAGTAGCTCACTGCAAAGAATACCAAGTAATATTTCACAAAGATAAAGGCATGGCAACAAAACAAAACAAAAAATTGCATTTGTGTTCTGTTGCTAAAGAGCTAAACCTGGACAGAGCACATTGAGAAAAGAACCACTTGTGGCCAAGTGGGCAACACCTCCCTTTGGCTTCACGTGCAAAGCCCCCTTACAACTTCGAGTCAGCAGATGATGATAAAAACGTGGCTGGTGAGCAGTGTTATCTCCAGTCATAAAACATATGCCAGGTCTGGGGTTCTGCAAAGACAGCACAGAAACTCAGCATGGAAATGGATGCAATTGGTATCTCACACAATCCAGCTACCTCCACAAACCAAGAACCAGCTTAGCTCCTTTCACCTTCACTTCAAAAGCAATTGCAGTTTTTCTGGGGCTATTAGCCACTTCCCAAGAGCCAGATAAACCCATCTTTCCTGGTGCAAGGAGCTACAAGATCATTAAGTAGATTTACTCCCTTATTTTCTCCAAGGCTTAAGTCCCTATTCATTCAACAGCAACCACAGGGCTAGCACTCCACTGCAGAGGGCTTTCACAAGCAGCACACTGGGGTTATTCCATCCATCCACATGGGACTTTCCTGCAGAGAAAACCAGGGACTGCTTAACACTCAGCACAAATACTCCAGCACCATTTAGCCAGGAACTGAAGAATGCTGCATCAAACTGAAACTGCTGGGGAACACAGGACAGACAGACTGAGAAGGCACCTCTTGTGCTGAGGTGCCACAAGCCCCACTGCCCATCCAGGGAGTCCTATGGGTTTTTGAGGCCCAGTCTGGAAAGCCAACTGTATCCCGGGCTGCATCAAGAGTGGTGGCCAGCAGGACAATGGTAAGGATTGTCCCCCTCTGCTCAGCCTTCCTGAGGCCCCCTCTGGAGAACTGCATTCAGGCCTGGAGCCCCCAGCTCAAGAAAAAGGTGGAGGTGTTGCAGCAGGTCCAGGGGAGACCATGGAGATGATCAGAGGGCTGAAGCACCTTTCCTGTGAAGAAAGGCTGAGGGAGTTGGGCTTGTTTAGCTTGGAGAAGAGAAGGCTCCAAAGAGACCTCATTGCAGCCTTCCACTACTTAAAAGGAGCTTATAAGCATAAGGGAAATCAACTTTTTACATGATCAGATGTCAACAGGAAACAGTCTTAAACTAAAAGAGGGAAGATTCAGGTTAGATGTTCAGAGGTAATTTTCACTCCAAGGGCGGTGAGGCGCTGGCACTGCTGCCCAGAAAGCTGTGGGTGCCCCATCCCTGGAGATGTCCAAGGCCAGGCTGGATGTGGCCCGAAGCTGGTGGGAACTGTCCCTGCCCATGGCAGGGGGTTGGAACTGGGTGGTCTTTAAGTTTCCTTCCAACCCAAGCAATCTATGAGTCTATGGTTCTGTGACATATAGGTTTAGGTTCCCATGGGCAGGCATACATGGGGTGGCCAGCTCCCCAGCACTGAACACTTAGTTACCCCAACTGCGTGAGTGCACTGAAGGATGCAGGCAACTGTGCTTCTACAAGAAGCATGTAAATACCCACTTGCAGGTCACAGTCAGGCTGCTGGGCAGGGTAGGTGAGGGTAAGCTTATGGTTCGTCCACAGGGGAAAATGTCACCAGTGGAATGCAAGGAGCTTCCAAGCACCAGGGGCCATCAGCCCAGAGAAGAGTGCCATCTACTGATCCACCAGATTTGCATCCGTGAGTATGGGGGAGAGACTTCCACCCCACTGCTCAACTTGACCAACCTTTTTTTTCTTTATCTTCCAAGATATGCTTCGATCCCATCGAAGCATAATATAGCCACAGGCATGGGAATAATCGTACCATAAAAAAAACCCATCAGCATGCAAACACAACCTTAACAAAACAGCACTGAAATGCCAAATAAAACAAATGCCATTTAAATTCTGCTATACAGAAACCACAGCCTTAACAACGTGAAAGATTTAAAAGAAAAGGTCTAGTATTCTGCACATTAAATGTTAATACTCTTTTCAAAGCAAGTTTAAGAGAAGACAAGTAATTTAATAAGCCTAATGGGTGTGTAATTGGCATTTGACCATTCTTGTCATAAAAGTAGGTGTCTTCCTGGCACAAGATGTGTAGGAACAACAC
Organism: Pavo muticus; assembly: GCA_016647715.1. Taxonomy (NCBI): domain Eukaryota; kingdom Metazoa; phylum Chordata; class Aves; order Galliformes; family Phasianidae; genus Pavo; species Pavo muticus. The sequence goes on from JACDJE010000305.1 coordinate 278,044, forward strand.
TGAAAAGACAGCTGAGGCTTTTAAAACAGATTTTGTAAAAATATCTTCCTTCCCCCTCCCCTCCCCTTCCTGGGCTAGATTTATTGATAGTTCCACTGTTAAGAATAGGATCAAGTGGATGAAATACAAATAACTGCGGGCATAGTAAGTGGCACAGTAAGTTTGGGGCCCATTTGCAGCTTAATTTACTGCCAACAATCAGCGATGTCAAGATTTCAAGCATCTTCTGACAGCCCTATGACAACTGCAGTTACACAGCATTATCTGGTTTTCCAGTAAAATCTTCTCACTCAGACAGCATCACACTGCATCTCACAACAGGGAAAGCACACTCCACGAGCCCATCTCCTCAGCATTTATGGATGGAATCAGGACATCTCGGGGGTTCCTGCAATTGCTTTTACTGCCTTTGACACTGTTCACTTCCACAAAGAACTGATCAGCAAAACATGAAAAAAAGGGAAATTGCCAATATATTAAATGCTCTGACAAAAGACAGAAGTAATATTAATAATAAACTTTCTAGCATCAGACAAAATAATTTGAAAGTATTTGGTATAGAATGTTCTTCGTATATACAAAGACATACCATCCTCTCATCTAGTTACATACTTGGTCAAACAACCTCTTCTCAAAACTGAAAAGCATAGAGTATGCTACATGATGATGATATTCAGTCACACCAACGAGATGATCCCTAATGCTGCTACAACATTGACACCATCTTACCCACAAATTTCACAACGCAAGTTATGAGAACACACTGAGCCAAACAAATTAAACAAGAAAAAAAGAATGATACCCCCTACCATGCAACTACAAACCAAATATACGTATATGCATTTTCTTTTTTAAGTCCAATACTGTTTTACTGCAGAAAAAATAATTTCTGTAGAAATTCTGTTTCATGCCTTCAAATAATTGTTACAGTTTTAAGAGACTTCAATACTTGCATAAGGACAGAGTTATATTGGGGAAGGGGGGGCAAAAATTAATGCTGAGCAAAACCAATAACAAATAAAAGGTGCTAATTTTATACTCTGACAAACCCCATTGCTCAAATGTTTGCAAACATGAAACCAAACCCAACAAATTCAACCATATCTTTATTTTAAACAAAATTCATATGGAATTCTGCAACTACAAGATTATGACAAACAGGCACGTATACTCTGGAGCAGCATAAAATATAATACTACATACAATCCAAGCATCAATTTTCCCTATCACAATCAAGATTCTATCTCAAAGGAGCATCTGTCAGATTCTCAGGAACCAAAAATAGCAAAGACCCTTTTAAACAGAACAGTTTCTGGTTTATATTTATAACTGCACTGCACTTGCTGCTCCTGGCTGCACGGCTATGAAATCTGTGCACGATATCCTCAATTACTCAGCTTTGCACTTCATCATGCGGTTAGCTACCGTTACCTGCATCTTATCCTTCAAGCACTTCTCCCCATGCACAGGGTAAAGGTTTAAAACGCAAGAAACATTCACACATTGAAGAACTAACTGTAGAGCTGACTGACATTACACAGCAAAAACCTGGTGAGAACAAAAACCGAGCACACTGATGTATAAAACAGAGAGCCTACCTGAATTCTTCAAATGCATACATGGCCTAGTAACTACACAAATGCTCTGAAATTTAAAATAATCTTCTTTACGTGCAGGAAAACCATTTAGTTTGTCAAGCTGCAGCAAAATGCATAATGACGACACAGAATATTTGAAATATTCTGAAGAGAAAGGGTATGCAGATACTGGCCTGCAGCCTACAGCTCAGCCAGCTGCTGACAAGCAGCAGCTAACAGGGAAAGGCGATAGAGTACCATGTGATCATTCCTGCAAGTCTGATTAATGCAGTATACTCCAAGAATACAGGCTGATATCTTTATTATTCAAGCCAAATAAGTCAAATACTGTACACAACAGGCTAAATTATCATCCGCATGCTACATCAAAATCAGTAAACACAAGCAGAGGACGACAGAAAACTAAATATATATCGTAACCAAAGAGATTAATCAGGCCCATTCAAGCTGATTTTCTTACCTTGTAGTGATATTTTAGTCTGTGCTTTTATTCATATGAACCACCAATGATGCAACAAAAGGCTGCAGCCACCAACCTCCCCTTCCATGAAAGCCAGAACATTTTAAAGGAGTTTATCTACTAGTAATCATTTCCTCTGTAGTCTATCCCCAACCAGTTTAACTCCTTCAGCCCTGAATTCCTTGCCGTCAGTACCATTTGCATCACCACGTGGGCTTTTCTTGTTCTGTAGGGTTAACACCCACAGCCCACTGCCGTGCCATGGAATGAAGCTGGCTAAGAGCCATCTCTGCCAGGCAAAGGAAGGGCAATGGGAGTGAGGAAAGTTCAGGATTTCGTGGCATTGCAGTAGGCAAAGAAAGATGCTCCAGCTGCCTAGCAACAGTGCACGCAATCTCCACGGCAACAGCGCAGCAAGACTCCTGGTGCAGGGGGACCAGAGCTAGGGGTGCAGCCTGTGCCCACTGCCCACGGTCCATTCTGCTGGCTTTGGGATTGCATGGGTCCTTATGCATGGGGAGACCTCAGCAGTCCCAAGCAGACACAGCAATACGCTAGGAGGGACGCAGAAAGATTTTGGCATGCCGTTGTGCACACCAGGGCGAGCCTCTGCATCTCTGCAAGGGAAGCAAGATTTAAGGATGCCTGGTTGGGCCAGGCAGAAAAGGAATGGGCTGCAGGCTGGGGAGCAGGCTAAGGGAGGGGAGCATTGGAAATGACAGAGAGTCAGGTTCTGGGAAAGCCGTTTCTCACTTGGGAGGGAAAGACGGTGGGGCACTGCCTGGGAAAGGAAGGAGGAGGCAGCGCCTCTGGGCTGCTCCCTACCCCTTTTCGCTTTCCCTTTATAGCTACAGCTTATTCCCAGTTCTCACATGGAGGGGTTTGGTTGGAGTATGAAAGATCCACCCAGACCCAACCACAACTCCTGAAGAGCCTTCAGTCACCCTGCTTGAGGACAGTAGTTGTTCCATCAAGCTATGGGATTCTGAGAATGGCAAAATACAGGCAGCAATGTCACCAGGAAGCAGCAATCTGTGACACACCTCATCAGCATCTGAACCCATGGTGCTGATAAAGTATAGACAGAAGGGGCTGGAGCAATGGGAAAAGGCGCTGTTGGCAAAGAATCACCACTGGAAACAGTCTGAATTTATTTGGGCTGTGGTATACATATGCAGTAACGACCTTGGGCTTGGTTTTATTTCCTTTTGAACAAATGTGATAGTGTTAAGTGATAATAAGGACACGCTGTAGGAGCACAAAAACACATGCAGTCACACCATCTGATGCAAATGAATTCTTCCATAGGCATGCAGAAAGAGAGGAACTACAAAGTAGGTATTCCTGCTTATAACCTAATAAGACATTACCCCAGAGAACACAACCTCCAAGGAAAATCATATTGCATATTTAGGATTTACTTCACTAGACATATGCTTACTGAACACAGTGCCCAAGAGCCTTGTACAAGGCAGTGTCCTGCCTCTGACTTGTAGGAAACAGTATTTCACCTTCAAAGTCAGAGTTAGCCAAGATCCCACTCAGCTGAATAAAGAAAGCCTGAACTTTGGTTTTCTTGTTCACCCCGACCTTAATCTGACTTGAATTCAAGTGGAACAGGGCTGTTTTCACTTGAAGTGTTAGTGTTTATTTATTATGCTAGCCAAAATAAAAACCTTTCTACACGACTAACAGCAATTATAGCGTACAGCTTCCCCTAAGTATCCATTCTCTTTGAAACAGAGTTTACAAAACCACTGTCTGGTCTCCCAATTTCTGCAAGAGCCACTATGCAAATAAATAGTCAACTGTTGAAGCGATGGCTTCCCTCGTCAATGAGCTCACTGTGCTCAAAGGCAAATACACTCAGAAGCTTTCAAAGCAGAGGTCAGCTGCTGAAAAGGTTCCAGTGGGATAACTTTAACTTCATTTTTTTCAGCCAGCAATTTCACAACCATTTGTAGCATTACAGACAGCAAGAGCAGGGCTCCTATCCTGTAAGATAACCAAAAGTGCCATTTCTGGTTAATAAATTAGTAGGATTCTAAAATAAGGCTGGAAGATCCGAGACGATTGTATCACTTTGTCCACATGAATGAGGATCAGCGTGACATTACCTAACAGAGATCACAGGGACTTTCTAAAGCTTCATGAACTCATGGATGGCAAAATAAATAAATAAAAGTGGGATTATAATATCTCCTTATGACTTCTTAGCAAAGAAGGTTGCAATTTCTCATGCTCTAAAACAGATTTCAAGTGTCTAGAAGCAGACAGAAATAGCAACCAGCAACAAAAAGCCTTATACAAGAAAGAACTGTTTACTACCCCTGCCAGGCTGTAAAATCAGTCCAACCTCTGACGAAAAATGTCCCACGATACCACAAAATTTAATTATGTCTTGGAAAAGGAAAATAACTCTAAATATAGTTGGGGAGAGATGGGGTGAGCAGTTAAAGGAATGGGAACTGAGGTACTCCCATCCCACTTCCCAGTGTAATGCCAAGCAGATGTAGCAATGATGGTTCACACTGAAGCAGTTCTGTAAGTTCTGGAAAACAACGTGTGGGTTTAAGTCCAGTCTGGTGACTGTAACAGTAACGTCTGATGAAAGCTTGACAAAGAAGCAAAGGGTACAGATAGACAAACCAGAACAAGGCAAAAGACAACGGTGAAATTTCTGGATCTAGCTACTACTTAAGTGGCACACAAAGGCCTTGCGCTGATACTCTGCGCAAGAGCTTAGTTTCCACAAAAATAGCAGCTTGCATCATTGGCACTCAGTATCTCAGTTCCATCACTGTTGGTCCATTGACCTGAGCTTCCACCTAAGCCTTGGCCAAATGCTAGGTGACATTATCTGATCGCAAACTAAGATATTTTAATGAGATAACTATTTATACCCTTGCTGAAGCACGGGAAAAGCTATTAACATAGCAGACTTCTGCCACTAAGCCTGTATTGTCATTATGCTGAAGTGACATTTAAACCATTCAAGAAAAAATAAAAACACAAAAAAATTCAACTCATGAGGAAGAAAATAGAAGGTGAAGGGAGAAGCAGAATGAACTAACAGGAGCATATGTAATCAGTATACATTCACAGCAGCTCCAGCATTCCTGGACAGTGGAAGATAGAGCAATCACAGAGAGCATTCCAGAAAATGCTGAAAAATCTCCTTTCAGTAGGATGTTCTCTAAGTTCAAAAGTCTTTCCTAGGCTTAAGAAAATAAGATTTAAAAGGATTATTGAAATAGAAGAAGGAATGGCTATCTAAGCTTGTCCAGGTACTGAGAAAATTGTGGAAATAATTAGAGCACCCTAAAGTCTACTGAACAATGGTATATCCAGTATTGGAGTACTGACTCAAACCTTCAGCTGTTAAAGGAAAGGGAGGAGAGGAAATGAACTTTTCCCCTCTTTTCATCCATTGGATTTTTATTATATGTTGCCTTAAAACTTAAGATCAATTTTATTGCACAAGAATAGTCCTCTCATCTGCATTTGACTGCTCATTTCCATCTATATTTTGATCACCAAAATTTGATTTAAAGAAGTTAGCCTTCTTAAAAAAACCCTACCTGTGTCCACATTCATATAGCTTTAAATATAAACCACACGTGAACATTTGCACAGCAAACCTCCCCTTCCCACATTTGGCCCCAGTACACTTTGTGCTTTGCAAACCGAGGGGCCTGGCCACAGCACAGCCAGTGTCAGGTTTTTCCCACGTTGATCTCCCACAGCTTTACTCTTATCACTCTGGGAGTACTACATATCATTTTCATGAATGGATACTCTGTACCAGGTGCAGACAAGCATGCAACACAGTGCTGAAACGGAAAGTTTTCCCAAACACAGCCCCATCTGCCTTACTCTGGGGCTCACGGGAAAGCACACTGTAGTGAATCAGAGAGAATGGGATTCTTACTGATTTTCTAATCAGCCCTTGGGGATAACACTATGTAACAATTTGCAGTCCAACAGAACTGAGACGGTCTGAATGAAAACTAAAAGCTGCAAACGAATTATTGAGCTATCAGTCACTGCAATGGTACCTAAAATATCCAGTCCAGTTTAGAACTGCGTAGTGCTGATTGCTGTATAAAGCTGAATATTGAAAAGGTCCCTAGCAGTTTAAATAGACAAGACAGATAGCAGAAGATAAGCATATTTGAGATAAATGTCAAATTAGTAAAAGAAGAAATATGGTCATACCACCAAATATCCAAAGAAACTAAGATTCAGCCTGTACAGTCTGCAAATCTTAGTTGATATGACTAAGACTTGGGGATTCGTGCCTGAATTTCTGCCTGCTTACGAAAAATGATTTAAAACCATGCAAAAATCTCTTCCAAGAAAAGGTATGAGGCTGCATGAATTCGAAGTGAAAGGAAGTAATATATTATTTATCCCTAGATAAGCAACTATCAACCACAGCTTTTTCAATACGGCAGAGATTAATTTGAATCACACTGCACACAAAAGCTGCCTTAGCAATTACAAGTTATGCTACCTCAGTATTCACCTGACAGCCATAGCATCTTACTCCTGATACACGTTTGCTGATTAGCATCTTTATCTTTTTAAACACTGAGGTATAAAGGACTCCCAGAGAAAATTAATTGGAGCCATGAACTTCCATTTGGAATCTTCCTTCAAGCTAGTTGTAATTAGTCAACTTTTTCCAAGTTTTGAGGGATTAAGTGGGAAAAGAGAGGAGCAGGAGGATGAGACTAGACATGCACCATCACCACTATCAAATAAAATATCAGCAGATATGGAAAATAGTCTCTGAATAAGCTACTGGGCTCCTGAAAACACACACTGACGATAAACCATTTGACACTTATGTGTAGGGTATACACTGCATATAAACTAACCTGGAAGTATATATAAACAAATGTGGAAGTGTACACTTTAGACACAAATACAGCTATTCATATGCCACTAAAACCACACTGACTTCTTGCTATTTTGAAGGAAGAAAACAGTCCAGATCTTAAAACCATTTTAATTATATACTACCATGTTTGCAGCCAAAGGCATCTGTCATGAACTAGGCAACTTCCCATTCACAGTTGAGGATATTAACATTACTGACTTTCAGACTCATCATTAAGTACACTGGCAGGCCAGAAGTTGTCCTTGCATGGAAAATACCAGAGTTTACTTGACATCTCTGGCAAACAGAGTTTACTTGACATCTCTGGTAAACATTCAAAGAGTACAGCTGTTAACAACTGAGCCTTCTTATACCTCCGCAGTCTTTACTAAAATGGTAGGACACAGTAGCAGAAAAATCAAGGCTAACATTTGGGGAATAGAAGCAGAAATGTAACAGTGACCACACTGCTGTTGAGAAAACGCCTTTGGCACAATGAATCTGTTGAGGAAGCTCTCTCCACCACCAGATCACACTGCCAAGGTTTTAGGAGCTACTGGCATATGGGGATTTTACAGACACATCAAACCTCAGATCTGATCATGACCCAGAAATTCACCCAGGACGTATATGGATTATCCATCATGAGGTAAGGAATTTGCCAAGATTTAGCTGTATTGTTATCACATTAAGGTTGGTATTGCTCCCTTTTCCATAAGGAAACAGTGAAGTCCTAGTGCTTCACTCTTAGAAATGAGGTTGCATGTTCATAACAGGTCAATAAAAAAAACAAAAAAAAAGAGAAAAAGAAGTGAATTTTTCTTGCTCTGGTAGCTGACGCAAAAGATGTTAGAATAAACATGTGAAGGAATTATTCATTATATACTGTGAAACTCTTTGTTCAGAAACACTTCTGACAGTAACACCAGATTTAAACTGTGGCAGTTTCAGATTACTCAGTTCTGTGAGCACATACGAAAGTTTAGATTGCTCCAAGGCTTCAGGATAGCACCGACGAGCAGTTTCACACACTAAGCCATACTGTTTTGCTGGCTGGTGAGACATGCTGGCAGTGGGATACCACCAGAGCACCTCTTGGGGAAAGGCTAGGACATCATACCGGTCCAGTTCTGGCCTCCCTTGAACCCACAAGTCTTGACTACAGGAAGATTTTTGACGTCTCCCATCACATCCTCACAAACTCATCCATGTCTATAAAAACTTGGCAGGGGAGTAAAGAAGATAGAGTGAGACACAGCACCTAGTCACAGGATAAGAAGCAATGGGCACAATTGGAAATACAGGAAATTCAACTAGCCTACAACTTTATGACTTCATTCTACCTTCTCCCTGTAATGCTGGAGGAGAGTTACAGGTGCCCGTGGTTATATTCTAAAACACAGGAGACAGATCAGGAATGCCCTTTTTTGTTCTTCACACAAAGAAAGTGAAAATTGAAAAAAATGACTTATCTGTTTAAGGACCTGAGAAATATCAGAGCTCCTGATCTTGGCTGCTCATGCAGGACATCTTGAAGGGAGAGGGGCACTCTCCAGTGAAATTATTAGGTTTGACACTTTAATTAAAGGAGGTGTCAAAATTAACACAACAATATCTTTTTTACATAAGCAGCTTGTTACACTTTAGAGTTAAGTACATGTAAATTACAAAATCAGCATAGCAGCCGAAGCCTTCACATAATCCATCAGCTGCTGGGCAGCTTTCAGGACATCATCTGAACATCATCCATTCTCCAGTTTCCAGTGCTAGTGGGGATGAGATTCAGTTTCCTAACAGAAGGACAAGCACTAATACCCATAAAGAAGCAAAACAATAACACAACCCCCATGCTTTGAGGCACCTTCCTTTGCCTTCCACACCCAGAATTTTCCATCTCTCTCCTAATTCTGCTGTGAGCTATGTAATATGATCTGGAGGCTTGCTTTAGGACCTCTGCCAGCTCCTAGCCCTGTGCTGTAGGCCTTTGACAAACCAAACCAATCCTGCCCGTTGTCCAAGCTCTGGCCACTCTCCAGCATGACCAAGATGCAGCAACACATTTTGCAGCCAGAAGATATCACAGCTGGCTGGAACTGTATGGTCTACCATTTCTCAACTTAATGACCCCATTTTCTCACTCTGGCTCAAAAAAAAAAAAAAAAAACACCTGCTTAGACAGCACAGCTGTGATCAACTACCTGTGGTACTGCTGGCAGCCTATTTACAGCCAAGGAAGGAACACCTAGTACTACTTGCTCTACAGTGCCATGAATCAAGGTTAGCATTACATCCACTGCCACCCTTACCCATACCAATTGGGCTGTCCACCAAACCCCAGTGAGCTGCAGCAAATGAAAGCTGTTTTTCTCCCCATGGTTCTCACTGATGAAATGCTGTGCTGCTTCACTGCTGTCCTGCCTGGCATTGCTTGGGGTTCAAACACGTTGCCTAAAACCAAATATCCCCCTGGGCTCTGGGCTCCCACAGGTCTTGGCCATCTGCCGCTCATACTTCACTTGAGTACTCTCCAACCAGTTTTGACTACTGACATATCTTCAAGAATTAATTTTTTATTCATGAGACAAATCCTACTTGCTTCATCTTCAGAGGTAAAATGAGGTGAGCTATCCTCTAACATGACATACACTGGTCTTTCCAAGTACAAATGACGTCCTGAAAAAAATGGTCAAAGACAAAAATCCAAGACAACCCCTGGCTTAGCTAATTACAAATGGATGAAACCACAGAGCAGTCAGTGCATCCTTGAAAGTGGAAACAGGCATTAGAAGTGGAGACAGAAGTGGCAAGGCTCTACAGATGGATTCCTGAGCCTCACACACAGACAGACCATCACAAAACTTAAAAATGTCATCCAAAACTTACTCCCCTTAATTCCTTTTTAATTTCCAGCTCCTGTCACATATCATTCATTATTATTCCACATTTTCAACTCACGTTTGTATCTCAGAGAACTGCAGATCAGCCTAACCTAATGCCTGCTCTTTTCAGCCTCACATTCCAAGACACATTCCTCGTATGTGCTGCAAATAGCTCTCTTGAGTTGCAAGAATCCTGCTTTTTTGTCCACGGACTCCACCACTCTTCTCTCTGCTACCTCTGGGTACTCTAGGTGAGTACTACTTGAAGTGACACCAGCATTACGAGGTAGCGCTGATATGTGGGAAGCACAAGCAATGCTGGACCACTGGGCTGCATCAGTTCCAGGTCCAGCACCCCTCCACTTGCCTTTCTCCAAAGACAGACAGCACTCAGTAATTGCATCCTTCAGTCCTGCAGTGGTGCAGGGATGGGAAACGATGTCAGCATGTACAACTGCTTCTCACCTCTGAAAGAGAATGGGGCTGGATAGAGCCCAGAAATGGACTGAGATGAGTTATGAACACAGAAATGGGAAGAACAGGTCAAAGAAAACCCAGTGAGGATGTGTGGAGGAGAGGATCCAACAACCTGAAGAGATGGGTGTTTTTTACTTATCGTGGAATGTAAAATTACAAGGAGGCGTACTAATTCCACAACCACTCTCTGTTCCTTGGCTGTTCAGCTTCTCCAGAAACTATTACTATTGGTGCTTGAGGGTATAAGTGTCAAGACAGATCCACATGGCATTGCTCCTTATTGTGCCCCAGTTCTCCAACACCTGTGTGCCCTTGAAGTCCTCTTCCCTCAGCTTCGCTATGTTGCACAGCTTAAATTTTTGCAGTATTTTTGTATTCCACTGGCTTTTCATATAGACAAGGATTCAGTAACAGCCAAAGTGATATTTACCTTATAATCACAGTTTTCTTCTCTAATCCCTTTTTATCTTTCAGCTACTTAAGGGTGGTGAGGCACTGGCACAGGTTGCCCAGAGAGGTGGTGGATGCCCTGACCCTGGAGACATTCAAGGTCAGGCTGGATGGGACTCTGAACAACCTGATCTAGCTGTGGGCATCATTACATGGGAGTTGGACTGGATATCCTTTAAAGGTCCCTTCCAACTTCAACAATTCTATGAAACTATTTCAAAACCCTATGACAATCTCCTGTCTCCTCTCTCATTTTTCACACAAAACTATATCTAACACAGTTCTGTTTCTGATGCCTTCCCTTCAATTCATTATTTATAAAATAGCCTCTTTTATCCCACCGCAGTTCCAAAGGAGTCACTCACATAAAGGAAATGCTCCTAAGAAATGTAAGGAGAAATAAAGGGTGATGGCAGATGGAGTCATTTCTAAACAATCCCACACTTACATAAACCAATGCTAGCTCTCAACAAATAAGTAATGGAAAAAATGGGTATTTAGTTGTAACTGTAATAAAAACACATGTGAATCTGCTCAGGAATTCTAAAATACTTCCAGTTTTTCAATTTACCTTTGAAAACCTGCTTCTCTGTATACTTTGGATCAGAGAAGGGTCCAAAGGGGTATTCGTTCTCTTCTGACCAACACATTGGGTTCTCCTCCTGCAAATACTCCCAGGGAGGAAAAAAAGGCATGCAACACTTGCAAGTTATCATCGTACAAACACAGGAGATTCCTCACTGAAGAGCCGTATAAAGAAAACTGTCACGTAGCCAAAATATTCTCTTGTGACAGCCGAGCTTCTTGCAACTTCCCAAATAAGGCCACGACTTTATAGAGCATGTCTTTTCAAAGCCTCATTGATTTTCATCGTCTCATGAAGAAGCACATTGTTTATGCGTCTGGATGTGTTGATATTAAAACAGGATGAGATGGGCATAACTCAGTGGTTGCAAAGCCTGGTTTGCAGAGAGAATGAGCCAAATAATCACAGGAAGCTTCCAGAGACAAACAGCGTCCCTTCAGCCGCTAGCTTGGAGTCATCCCCTTTGTGAGCTCAAACTACCAGGTGTGAAGATGCTGACATGGACAGCCAGCATTTCCCAATGTACTGGGGACAGATTTCAAGCGACTTTTGAAGCACAGCAGTCTATAGTCTCATATTCCAGAAACTTCTGCACTGCAGGTAGGGTTCATGTTCAAAATATCACTCCTATTTTTCAAGTACTGCTTTTCTCATCTTCAAAGGAAAATAAATAAAGAAGCAATTAAATTAGATCAAGTTCTCTATACCTACATAATATTTTAAAACCATTTTTCTCATGAAGCCAATTCAATAGTTTCAGTTCTGCTACTTATTTATACTTGCAGCACAGCACTGTGAAATCAGAAGTTTTTTGGGTGAGGCCACAAACTTCTGAAAACAAGTAAGACCTTAAAAACACCTGTTAAAATCCGAAAGATTAACATGGTGGAAGGGTGATACAGAAGTGTAACAAAAAGGAACCAGCACAAATAGGATAGTATTTCAAAGGAAAAGTAAAGGTACTCACCTCTCTCTGAAGATCTAGGCTCATAGGAAAGACTCCACAAGGGAAGGATCTCCAACCAGAGATCTTTCCACGGTGGCTGTCAGCCCTTAAATGGGGTCTAAGAGAAGTGTAGCCAGGCTCCACCCCTTCTGGTGGCACAGGTGAATTGCCTTCACCTGTGCTTCCAGGGCTGAGCTGGGTTTTTCCCCTAGGTGATCAATCAGTGGTTCAGGCTGTGACTTAACAGTTACCATATAACACCCTGCACAAAAACTTGCAGATCTTGGCTGTTTTAGTCATCCTAGCTTTGTAATTATAGCGTGTCCACTCCTATAGTAATCATATGGCAAATAATATAATCACAGAACTTTAAGTCATATAGACAGAAAAGAAAAAAAAGCATTAAGCAAGTGGGTGAGTAGAGTTCGTGTATATTTAAAGTACAAACTGTTTAGGCGATGGGTATTCAGAAAGTTCATGCCACAGCACCACATAGGCACAAGGGACTGAAAAAGCAAAAGGTACAAGTCAGAGCCAGGTAATACCTGACAGCAGTACTTAACGCTGAGTAAATCAAACTTACTTGTATCTGATTTTAAGCCATGCTAGCAAGATGCATGACTTCTAGTCTATGTGCAATGCAACACAACAGGCAGTGAAATTCCAGCATAGGAATTCTGCCCAAAGAGGGAAGACTCATGCAGAAAGGACTGATGTGAGGCAGCAGACAAATGAGTCCCGGCCCTCTTCACTTTGATCACACATTCACAGCCTGCCTTTATTCTGTGGAGCACCGTGCAGCAACGTAACAGGTCATAAAACTGACTAATCCAACAGAATACTGTTGGACTTTCTCTGGCTGGATTAAGAGTTTAACAAGAAATCCCACAACCGAATGATGGTGAAGTCACACATAAGGAGAGCAGTGGGAAAGTCCTTCTAGAGCCAAGGGCAGCCAACCCACCATCACACCTGCTTAGCCATAACTAGTAAACTGCCCTGTAGGGTTTATTTACAAGAGAAAACTCTAGAACACTAATCTGAATTAACATTCCTGAATGAATCAAACTACATTCGATCTCCGCAGATGCACTCATGATTAATTAAATCAACCCTATTTCATACTTAGTATAATTTACTTTGATGTGAATTAAGCTTAATCAAATTAAGGTCACTTGAACGTTGAATCTGAGAATATATACAATGCTGTAATTTAGTTTACCTAATTTACTCTACACTCCCATTTTAGCTGATTTAGACTAGTTTTCCTTCATGTCTTCCTACAAACAGCTTTGGAATAGGAAGAGACAACACAGAGTAGCAGAGATGCTGGGAAACATCCCACAAAATCAACACTTTTTAGCTGTCAGTGAACTCGGTCCCCAGCAAAGGAGTACTTGAGGTTACACATCAACAACTCGAGGTTATGCATGCTCACTCTGCACAATGGCTTTCCTGTCTTCCCATCTTTCCTAACATTCATCTGGAGTCCAGGGGCTGCAATAAGCCAGACCTTGCAAGTCCTCACCTCTGGATCTTCCACCATTTGCAACAGCTGAACAGCTGTTAATGGACTAGTAGCAGTGCATGTCCTAAAGGAACCTGAGGCAGTCCTCAAGGGAGCAGTGACATTTGATGTCTGTTTTTTGAACAGCAGGTCACTAAAACATTTGAAGTGTTTCCCACTTTAGACATAGCAGTCACCAGAGTTGTTTTCAATAAAATAACAAAGTAATTATAAAAGCCAACTTCTTTAGGCAGATACCTTAAAGCCACTTGTCAAATCTATTCACGATTGTAAGGTCTTATTCTGATTATCCTGTTCCAGCGCTTACAAGGACACCCCTGAGTCTCCTACCAAACTTCATGTTCCTATTATGTGACTCTGCTTTTTACCGTGAAAGTGATTATCCTGCATACACAGCTGTGTACACAAATGCACTCTGTCATATCTAGGGCACAAGTCATCTAACATTTTCTGCGATGCAGGTACCATCTGTGAAGCTGAACTGCAGTTCGGGACTATCATATTGACACATGTGTTGGGGAAATTAGAGATGGAAATTGATATTAGATTATAATCCTACTGCATTCAGATGGAAGATCAGGACAGCGGTAACAGCTGAATGTACAATGCAGGAACGGCACTCAACTGCACACCTCCCAGCAGGCCTGAGACATGCCCTTGTGGGCATTCATTGCTCTTTTATACTTGTTTCCATCCTCCCCAGTGTGCTGCCTGGCTCAGTCTGCTCTTTGCTATTTCTGCAACACTCTCATATTGAATGCCATGAAATTTTAAAATAGTGTGCTGGCTCAGGGTTTTTGAGATTGCAGAGGGCTGCAGTCACGCAGTTCTGGCACTATTTTTGCTTAGCAACTCAGGACAGAAGGGACACCAGGCCCTTGGGCAACATCCTGCAGACCACAAAGCGAGGAGTGCTCCCTGGAGCCAACACAGGGACCCCTTGCTACACGCACAGATACTTCTCAGTTATCCTACATGCAGGCTGCCTCACTGAAGCAGTTGTGCCCATCTTTTCGTTCACTTCTCACCTCCATTTATCCACTTGAACTCCCAAAATGGAAGGAGCAGCCTCACCACAATGTTCCACCAGCCCCAGTCCTCACAAGGACTTACACCAGGCAGGATTCAGGTAGCTCTGCACTTCCTTCCTACAGCTAAAGAATTTCTCTTGCTGAGCTCTGCCCTCAGCTGAAGCAGCCAGCCCTCACTGCTCCATTAGGCCCCAGCTCTGTCAATATTGCACACATGCTTAAATTTATTACGGTCAGTGGTCTTACCACCGTAGTCATTAGGTTCATAGACATCAAGGATGCTGCTGCCAGTAATAAGGTCAAGAATGCATGCAAGCCCTTTCCTAAGGAGTAGTCACACTGCAGCAGCAGCCTGAGGTGTGGGAGGTGGGAAGGCACTCAAGATCCTATTCTTTCACTATAGCCACTCTACATAGAGAGCATCCATCCCAGCACTGGGTTGCTGGTGGAGGCACAAGACTGTGCCACGAGTCACGGATCCCATCAGTAGCAGCTGACAAAGCAGCACTGCAATGAACTCCTCTAATGGAAAACAGAGGGTGTGCTGGAGCCAAACTGAAGGACATAACTCTATGTTCCATTAATTCACAAATAGTCCTCAACGCCAGGCAAGCCAACCAATCAACAGGGAGAGTGAAAAGGCATTTTATTAGGTGTACAGGTAAAATAAATATGTAAGCCCATGCTCTCTCTCCTTCATTAACCTAATTAGTCAAATAAATTAATTGCCTGAGAACAGCAAGTCTGCTTTATCGGGATGACTCAAAACCCTTACTTCTTAATGTAACAGCTGTGGGATTTAAAATTGGCTAAGATTTACCTAGACAGTGTATTTAGTTATTTAATAGAAAGATTAGCATGCAAATATATTGCAGCACTCAACACTAATTCATGATAAAGTCGGAATATTAGAGTTACCTCATTATGTCAAAATATGCTAGCCCAGTGTTTCTCTCATTTTAAATCACAAATCCTTTTCAAAAAGGAATTCACAGATTATCTCAAATCCCAGAACTGTTTGGCAGGTGGGAACAAGAGCGACAGACAAAACAGAGCAGTTTAGTAAAATAATGGTTTTACTATTAAAAACATTTTAACTGGTAATGACAACAGTAAAGAGCTAATGGGCCGAAATATATATGTACAAGCTGTGTGAAAATATGTACATGTGTGTTTGATTTTAACTTCCTTGTTTCCAATTTTAAAGACTTTTGAAGGAATTTTTTGAACTCTTTTGATGTCCTTTGGACCACAAACCGCAAGTTGAGTAACGTTGGTCTGCTCGGTGCTGAAGTCATACTCCTGCTCATCCAGCAGACATGTAGCAGATTTACTTCCAGCTACAGCTTTTTTGTCTGTATTTATTTATTTAAGCTAACCTTTTGTCATGAGTATTCAACAGCCTCAGCAGTCGCTGCTGCACATGGGGGAGCGCATGCAAACATTATACACATGCAGCATCCCTGCAGCCGATATTCTGGTCTGTGCATGGCTAAGGAAAAAAAGGATAAAGCATGCAATTAAATGGATTACAGAGACCATGGGCCTACTTCCAGCTAATACCATTTCAGTGTATTTTCTAGATCCCCTCGTTACTGAGGGAGTGGCTTAGTAAGGAGGGATAAAGCATGGAGGCACTGTGAGGAAGCAGAGCTCACTGACTAAGCAGCAGCAGCGAATGATGGGAAAAGGAAATAAAAAGGAGAAAGGAACAGACAGCAATATGGAGAACACAAGGAAGCTTGCTGTAATGCTTACTGATTAGTATAAATACGCTCTTTGTCTTCAGAAATGCTTTCTGAGCAGAAGTCTCCATTCTAGCAAACCAAGAACTTCAACAGGACCAAGTTTAGGCATATCCTTAAACCCTGCCCCAAAAGGAGACCTAGCTAGTTAACCTTCTTAACTCCCCCTCAGGTAAGCATTGTCATCCTGCAGCAGACTAAAGAAAGGAAGCCCAAAGGTTAAGAGATACAGCAGCCGCAGAGTAGCCAGGGAAGCATGGTGCATCTGTACCAAGGGTTTAACACAGCCAAGCCCCAGGCCTGGCCCAAATCACCTGCATGGCCAGGCCCAAACTTCCACATCCTCATGCTGCAGCACCCATGGCATCCTACAGCACCCTGCAATCACAGCACAACATTAAGCTGAGCTGCACTACACAGCTTTTTTAAGTAAATCACAGCAAAACATGTCTATCCTTCTCAGCACCTCTTCAAGCCGAAGAAAGAGAGAACAGTGAGATCTCAAGTTGCAGGAATGACACCTACTGCCTGAGAAATGAATTGCTCACCTAAAAGGTGTCAACTTCCTGCCCATCAGCACGGGTAACTGAGGAATAAAACCCTCCACCATGAACTCAGGTGGAGAATATTTTGTCTGAACTGGAAGTGTTCCTTCATGTTGCCAGCTGGCTATAGGGTTTGTAATGCAAGCACTGGGGAGTCTGGGTAGAAGGATTTGTGAAACAGCAAGACTATCACCTTAGCGAAAGCCAACAAGAACTTCTGGTGGTGCCCTGGCTTCCCATCCTATATACACCCTGTGCGTATGGAAGATGTGAGCTACCTTCTTTCTATGCAAGGACTTCCTGGTCAGGTTCACCCTACTGAACCCCAAATGGCCAAGTTGGCACAGCTGGGGGTGAGAGAAACCAGAGCGCGCGTGCATGAGCACACACCACACACAAAAAAAGTATTAGCCAAAGCTGAACTTCAAGCAAACATCAGGCCTCGAAGCCTACTTTGGGAAGGCAAATCAGACACATGGGAGTCAGAAAGCTCTCTCTCACTCAATGACCGTGAAATACTCTGTGAATGTAATGCTTTATCCACTATCATCATAGAATCATTAAGGTTGGAAAAGACTTCTGAGATCACCTAGTCCAATCATCCTCTTACCATAATATTGCCCACTAAACCATGGCCCCAAGTACCACATCTACCCTCTTCTTGAATACCTCCAGGGATGGTGACTCAGCCACCTCCTTGGGCAGCCTGTACTCATTACCACTATTTTTGAGAAGAAATTTTCCCTGATATCCAACCTGAACCTCCCCTGGTGCAATTTAAGGCTATTACGTCTCACCCTATCACTGTTATCTGGGACAAGAGGCCAACCCCCACTTCACTACAGCTTCCTTTCAGGCATCTGTAGAGAATCTCCACTGAGCCTCCTCCAGGCTGAACAATCTCAGCTCCCTCAGCCACTCATAAGATTTGTGCTTCAAATGTGATGCTGCAGAATGGCATTATTGTCAGTCAGAAACGAGAAGGAGGTTTCTAGCCTCCAATTTTTGGTAAGGACTTTCCCAGTCTGTTTTCTGTGATTAAAAAAAAAAAAAAAAATAGGCATTCTAAAAGCTTTTGTATCTCTGAATTCAAGAATCCACTTGGAAAGACTGTCACTGCCACTCCTCGTGTTTGCCGCAATGCAAAAACACGAAGTCTCATGGGAAGAAAAGTTCTGTGCTGGTAAATATTCCAGAAATGAAAGGGTAAGGGGGGTGGAAACGTGGTCTGTTTTCAATTTCACACAGTCACAGCCCAGTCTGAGCCACACTTTGAGCATCACTGGGAGATGTGCAAGCACACCCATGGGCACGGAGCTGTCACTGGGAGAACTGCCAGTGACTTTGGTGTGCAGGATGAACCACCAGGTTATATCACTTCCTACAGCTGGAAACATCTCCAAGGCACCAGACAGCACATCACTGGTGTGCCAGGAGCAAGGTGGATCAGCCCATGCAGGGCCATGAGCTGCTGTGCTTCCCTGGGGACCCCTTGCTGCCGAGCCACCCCAGTGCATCTCTCAGTCACCTCCCCTCATTACAACGCATTAGATCATAAAGCAGATGAGATGGAAGTCTTGGGGAGGCGGCTGCACATGAAAGCTGCCTAAGGGAGAAGGATGGGGTAGAGGAGTAGGGGCATGGCTATCTCCCCTGGTGCTGCTGAGAAACAGGGCTGAGGAGAAGGGCAAGTGGGAAAAGACGATGGATTCCAAGTGTTCCCAAGTGGATCCCAAGGTGTTGAAATGACCGTGAAGAGAGCAAAGCACACATCCCAAAACTCTGCACTCTCCTGTAGGAACAACAGCAGTGTGCACTGCCCGTCCTCTGCAATGAAGGACAACACCAGAATGTGACCTTAGATTTTTTTCTGAAGTGTAAATAAAAAGTAGATGAGATAACTCTGACATTCAGATGTGGATTCAGCAAAGAAACATATCTACAGTGAACTTCTCAGCTCAGAAAATCCATAGCTCATTTAATTTCCTTTATTTTAGTTCTGTAATTATTAGGACTGAACATTAGTCAGGATTCATTTCACTTTGGCAGCAGTTTTATCTTTGCTAAAGAGACTTGATATTACTCATCTCACAGTGCCCGGAATTGAGAGAAACTATGATGGATAGCAAGAAAAAAAAAAGGAAAGAAATCACAAAACTGCTAACCTGCAAGGTTAGAGTGCTTTTCTTTTCTTTTCTTTTTTTTTGAAAGATTTTGTGGATTCCTTAAAAAATAAAAAAATAAATACTTACAAAGAGAGCAGTATCACACTGTCAAAAGCAAGCAGCTAGCTAAGTACAAAGAAGGAATATGCAGACACCTTTAATCACAACACACTTCTAACAGAGCTGCTCTGCATTAGGGTGTCTGCTACTTAACAGAGCCTGAGTGAGCCAGAAAAGCACAGAAGTGAAACAGTGCATAAAGCCCCAGCCCTGAGCTGAACAGACATGCACATCCTTGCTTGGAGAACTGCATTCAGCCTTGACTTCACCATTACAAGAAGACTAAAGACTTCAGAAAACAGGGAGTGATGGAATGAACGGGCTTGCCCCCCACCATAGCCAACCACCCCCCAAAGATCCGAGCAGCGCTACAGAAGCAGCTTTCCACCAGGAGCACGGTGCCCGTGCTTGGGATTTTGCTGACATGATGACAGCGAGGCCGGGAGTTTTCTCACGCAGTGATTTTGGTAGAGCTGCACAGCACTGATGTGGCTCGGAGGGCCACCAAGCTCCCGTAAGGCACCGTGTGACAACACACAGAACCATGCAAAGGGCAGGGGTCAGAAAACCACCAGACTGTTCCTAGAGTCCCTGAGCTGGACAAAAGGAAATAAAAATTAGCTAAGTTACAAACTGCTCCAGCTTGGAAATCAATTAACAAGTGTCAGGGTTAAAGGACACTTTATGAACCACTTGAGTTTATTATCCACCTCGGGGGATGCCACGACTTGCCTACAGGGACAGCTCACTGGGCCAGTGAGGTCAGTAACCTCAATTCTGGCGACATTATAAACAGAAACAACATGTCCTCTCTGATTTGTTACAGAGGCAAACAGAAGGAAACAGTAAAAAAAGGAAAAGAAAGGATAGAAAATAAGGCTGCATACATATAGCCCCAGTTAGCCTCTAAGCAAATAAAAAGCTCTGGCCAAACTCTGGAGTTACCAACTCTTCAATGAACGGGAAACACGGAAGAAAGCAAAATACTCTTCTGCTTTGTGCTTATCACACCAAAAACTTTGCTTGTTTACATCCAAAACAAGAGGTTTAAGAAGAACGATGCATATACGGTTCCTATTACTCAAACAAGTTTATGCCATGAATGTAGGACCGTAGCACATACAGCCAACCAACGCTCACCCTCATCGCAGCAGAGAGGGAGACAGGGAGGATTTTTCATCCACAGTTACATTTAGAGACATCTTCACAAATATGAGCTAATTCTGTGGCTTGTAAGAATAAATGAATATCAGTTATTTACGCAACATTTACTGTAGTACAGCAGTATCTTCATACACTATGAAGTAATAACATCTCTGCAGTTGAGCATGTTCCACCCAGGAGTCCCAAACCACTTCTGAGATAGAATATCTATTACACTCCGTTCTGTTACTAAGGCTGGTGGCGTACCCCTGTTATACACATCTATATCTTTGAAATGATGACCAAAAGAAATTATCAAAATATAAATGGAAATCTATACTTAAAAATGGCAAGCATCCAATAAGCGCAATTGTGCAAGGATCAGCAAAGGACATCTATTCACTACAAAATGCAATATAAATAAAACACACATGGCTAGGCAAATGTTTTAAGAAGGTTTTAAATGATTGTGCAGTCTAACAGGGGCTTTTAGATTAATAGAACCTGGTCCAGCCCGAGGGGCACCCCAACCATCCCAGCTGCAGTGGAATCAGGCCTCTTTTCCTCTCCTGTGTGCCCCATGGCTCACACCTCCTCTGATGGAGAGTATTACAGTCCTCCAATACACAGTCTGTATTCATAAAATCACAGAATCATTAAGGTCGGAAGTGACCACTAAGACCACCAAGTCCAACTATCAGCCCATCCCCACCATGCCTGCTAACCACGGCCCTCAGTGCCACATCTGCCCTTTTCCTGAACACCTCCAGGGACGGTGCTCTTCACAGGGAGCAGCCCCGCTAATGCTGCTGAGTGAGAGGGAGGCGGCAGGGGACAACTTCACTGCCACCCCTGCAGTTGGTGACCCACCACTTTGGAGGTCTCCGAGCAGCACCGCCAGCAGCCCAGGCGAAGGAACACCTTTGCACGGGGATCAGCGGGCTCCAGGACACCGCTCACATCCCACCTCAGGCTCACGTGCTTCTTGGTCCTCCCCAGGAACACGATTTTAAGCAAGAGAAGGAAACTAAGCCAAACAAATCGATGCATGCACCTGGTGATAACGTTAGGAGTAAACGGAGCCCTAAACGCAGACAGAGGCTGTCAGCATTCAGTGCACCTCCAGGAGCAAAGCAAACCTTGCAATTCAGGGATCGTGCACCACAGCAGAGCAGCTGTTACGGCCATTTCTAAGGTTTCCCAAAGCGGTATTAGCTTTGTTAAGGTAATAATTAAGTGGAAAGAATCACTGGGATTAGGAGCGGGATCGGGGCTGGGTCGCTGCGAGATGCGCAGCCAACTCCGGAATTACCGAGGGCAGAGACAGGCGGGGGAGAGCGGGGACCAAAACAAACGGCTTTTCCTTCCACAGGCACTTCTGCAGCTGGAGGAAATCGGTGGATTGCTGCTTTTCAGAGACACAATGGACAAACTGACCTCGGAAAGGGGAACTGCGGCTCCCAGCTTACCTACGCCTGAGCAATCTGCACTCTGCTATCCCCGAGGGCGCCGTGCCAGAGGCCGTGCCCCGGGATACGGCACTAAGCGGAGATCCCCGGCTCCGCACCGCGCTCGCAGCCTTTGTACCCGCCGAGATAATCCGTCCGACGGATTGAGGCGGCGGCGGCCAAACGTGCCAAAAACGCCACCGTCCGCTAGCGCTGCCCACGCGACGAAGGACCGGGAAGCGCCGCGCCGCTACGCCGCCCCTCCGCCTCGACCCCCGTCCCCACGGCGCGTCCCCGCCGCGCTCACCTCATCTTCCCGGCGGCGGCTGCCGGGGCCCGGGGGCGGCGTGGAGCGGGGAGTCCTCCGGGCGCCGCCCCACTCGCAGCNACCCTCTCCTCACTAAAATTCTCTTTTTTTTTTTTTTATTCACCTATAATAATTGTTATCTTTGTACCTCCCCAGTCTGAACCTAATTATATATCTATGAATCCTCAGTGTATACAGCACTGGGTTTTTTCTTTCTGTATCACATATCCTTTTTGAATAATTTATACCCTTTCACTTTAAAATTCTATTTATTGATTAACTTCCCCACAATTTCTATTACATTAATAAAATAATAATTGTGATCATTACTCATGTTAACAGCTACCCTCATTTATTCCTCATACTTGTTGCTTTAGCAACAATACGTTATTGAAAATAAACCTGTTCTGCATAGAAGACTAAGAATAAAAGGGTCTGCAATATTTCCATAGGTTCCCCATACCTGAATCTTTGACATTAAATGCAAAGACTTTGTAACTTTGTGTCAGATGTAATCCAACCCCAAGCACTGTGGACTTGAATATATTATCAGTTCTATGCAGACCTTCATCCCTTGTGTGAGAAATGCATGATGTTCACATGCAGACTTGCTCCTCTTACTAAGTCTGTGTGTTGTTGTGATACCCAAGCAGTGCCTGTCAGTTAAACATTACCAAATTTGAATGTTTCTTCCTGGCATATTGTTACTGCCATCCCATCTTTTAAAACATGTCCTTTCTGGCTGCTTTCAAACACATCAATGCACTTATTCTGCCTGAAACATAGGCAAAAATCCTCTCTGCTTACTGCTTATACTAAAACAGACTCCTCTTTGAACACCTTTTATGACTTCCTATGGCTCTTGCATTCAGTTTTAAGGATGATCAGTTTAGTTCTGCATGCATTGTGGAATAAATAAAAAAAATATACAGCACACGATAGAACACAGCTCCTTCAAAAGCAGTAGAAATCCCATAGAAACAATTCATTAATATTTTGTTACATTTTTACTTCTTGCATGTCATTTAATTGTTACACATTCTATCAAATTGGCATCAAATTACGTTGAAGTACACAACGATAGGTCTGCCATTCTTTTTGTGTTTGCACAGTAACCGGCGCAAAGGAAACTGGTCTGATGTGGAGATTTGGCCCAGTGGCCACATAAATGACTGACAATTCAATAGAAATGGAATCTTAAATTGAAAGAGATGAGAAGGCAGCACTAGTGTGACAGAAAGGGCAGAGTGCGGTTTCTTTCTTTTCCTCTCACTTGTGTCTTAATTTAATATTTATACTTGCAGCTAGAAAGAATATTAAATCACGGCCTTTCTGGGTTGAAAGACGACGACAGATTGCAATAAGAATGGCATAGCAGAAGTTCTGTATTTACCCCTGAAGTATGAATAGTCATGTTTCACAAGAATAAATTGGCATCCACAATATTTGTGAATAACAAGAATGATAAAAGCTTCTGAGAGGAAAGATACTTACCAAAAACATGGAAACCTAAAGTACAGGTGTACGTGGCCCATTCTATATCTCTTGTTGTTTCAACACTCACTACTTGTTTACAAGCAGAGGGGATCCCTANCGGCGGCCCGGCCCCGCGGGTGGGTGCCGAGAGATGGGAGCGCCCGAACCGGCGTCGGCTGCAGCAGGAGACCCGAGAGCCACCCTTACAGCGCGGTATTTGTGTGGATGGAAGGAATGGCAGAAATCGTATTTCCAGTTACTACCGCAGGAAGCGGTGCTGTCGGAGCCCACACCCTGCCCGCTTGCTCCCCACGCCCTCCCGGCTTGCTGCCAGCCGCCTCTGTCCCGCACCCACCTTCCCACGCACCCCCCTCCTCTTGCCAGCACCGCGGCCGCTCGTGGGAGCAGCGTCCCCGCAGGTCCACAGCGGGGGGCTCCCCCGACCCTCACTACCTCTCTTTGCCCCTTTCCATGCTCTATCAACTAGAAAAAGATGATGTTGGAAGCGGTACCCTCTGGCTTTCATAGAATCATGGAATCATTAAGGTTGGAAGGAACCTCCAAGATCATCGTGTCCAACTGTCAACTCATCACCACCGTTTCCACGAGGACCTGGCACAATGGGGCAACAAATACTGCAGCTGTTTCTCATGCTTTTCATACATAGGTCCCTGTAACTTCACTGTTACTTCTCAAGAGAGCAGAGGCTCTTCAAAAGGAAATTTGCTGGTGGTGTCTTGGTGTCTCCCACACTTCTCTCCCACAGAATCATAGAATATCCCAAGTTGGAAGGAACCCACGAGGCTCACTGAGTTCAACTCCCAGTTCAAGTGTCACCCCATTTGGACGTATAACAAATCCAACAACCATGTAATCACAGATAATCCCACTGAGGCTCCAGGTGGGTATCAAAGATCATAGAATCACAGACTGGCTTAGGTTGGAAGAGACTTTAAAGATCATTGAGCTCCAACCCCTGCTGTGGGCTGGCTGCCCCCACCAGCTCAGGCTGCCCATGGCCCCATCCAGCCTGGCCTTGGGCACCTCCAGGGATGGGGCACCCACAGCTCTCTGGGCAGCAGTGCCAGGGCCTCACTGCCCTCTGCGTAGAGAATTTTTTCCTGACATCTAACCTAAATCTCCCCTCTTTTAGTGTCAGGAACAGAAGCAGTCTACACACAATACTTGTTTCTGTGAAAATATAAGGTTTCTATATATTCAGGCCAGTACAGCATTTATTTTTATTATGACAGCAGCCTATGCCACTAAAATAAGTACTGCAAAAATCAAGCCCATAGATTTGATGCCCTGGGAACCTATTTGATCACTGGCTTGTCAAGCCCTGCTGCAGCTGCAGGACCAAATGAAAATACACTACAGCAACAACAACAACAGATGACAGCAGCAGGAACCACAGTACTAATAATGCCTGTGCCTTTTATTCATGGGCTTACTTGTTCCTTGGTAGCTAATGCATATCTAATAACTGCTATTTCCAATGGCCATTAAGATGTTCAAAAGCTAATTAGGGACAGAGTTACTGCATGGCCAGAGAGGAAGCACCTTCTGTGCCTGATTAGCACAGAGCTCAGTTTGTGCCCCCCCAATCCCACACTGCACCTGTGCACCTCTCATCCAGCAATTGACATGAGCTCGTGGGCTCTCCTAAAAGCAGAGCTCCCCCTATTCCTAAGGAGCCTCATTTGTTTGAAACCAAGGCTAACAGTCATTTCTTACAGGCAATTACCCTGAATTTCCAAACACACAATATACTTGACTTGCAAGACTTAAGAAGTGTGGCAGACCACAGATCTGATATGCAATTTGCACTGAGTGACATTGGCTTGTAGAAACCTGTGTGATTTGTGACGGGGCTGCCGAAGGTTGCAAGCTTATGCAAAACTAGTGAGCAAAAATAAAACCTATATTCTTATTACTGCCTTCTGCCTAACATCCTTGGGAGTGGGGTCACTGACCATCTCATGCAACATATGAGGGGCAGCAGAATGCAAGGAGGATGCTTATTACAGTATAAAGTTTCATGGTAGTTGAGCTAGAATTTACATCACGATTGACAAGTGAATTCATATATCGGCATATTCATCATCTGTTGTGTTTTCTATTCCCCCCTGTGATTTCCTTAAGCCAAGTTTGTAACAGTCATACAGCACATGGCCCAGCACTGCCATGCCTGACCCTGCTGCCAGGAGGCACCATGCGTGGGCACACCTCTGTGAACTTGTGCAAGAGATGCTTTTGCAAAGGGGTGGGAGCCTGAATTGCCCAAGGCATGGTGTGAGAACTGCTGCAGGAATGCAGAGTATGTGGGTCTGCTGAGTCTTCATATCAGACATTTTATTTATTCTGCTATTAGGAAACAAGAGAAAAGCAGAAGAGATGTACTGTTACACATGCCAATCTTGCTATCTACTAATGGAACAGAAACAGAAGAGGGGTGTTAGGAACCTATGCTGTACCAGAACCCATAAGGCTTTGGGATCAGCATGCCTGGGCTGGTAGTTGTCCTGCCCACTTGTTCTCTCTGTTGTCTGAGGAAATGATTTAACCACGTTCTGCTGGGACAGACCTTATGCTATGTTGCCATTACAAACCTGTGTCTTCAAAGAGATTTCAGTCTGTTCCTCTCTATGAGAACGCACATCACCTCAGCCTGGAGTCTTGATTCACCCTTCTCTGCCCCGGGGTGACACCTAGGCCCATCAGAGCCTATTGACCTCCTGGTGGCCTCATTCCTGCTCCCCCCCGATTGCAAATTCTCCTTCAGGGTCACAAACAACTCTCTGATCCCTCAGGACCTGCCAGCTCCTGGCACTGCCCTAATAGATCTGTCCCCAGCAGATCAGAGTCTGCTGTGTGTCAGCTCACAGCCTTCACCTGGGGAGGAGGAGGCCCTCCCTAAGAACCACACAGCCCGGAGCACAATCCTCAGCACGTCTCTGCCTAGCAGCAGCTCAAGGCCATGGAGCTGCTCTCCTGCAGCCAGAGCCTTCTGGTGACTTTTCGCCCACTGAGTTTATCGAGCTCAGAGGTTTGTCTCCAAAGCCTCAGGCTTTCCTCCAGGCTTCTGCACAAAAATACCGAGCTCTTTTCAGAGAAAACAAGTTTCCACATCAGCTTTTTTTTACGTGCTTTTTGTGGAAGGACTTTCCTAAGCACAGAGGACTTATCCTTGTGAAATTCAGAGGAATTCGATAGGCCAGCTGAAAACGTATAGCAGTGCTAGGAAGACAAACAATGCCTAGAGACCTAGAGACATCCATACGCACTTATTTCTGAAAACTTGTTATCTAGATGGCAACGTGACACTTTGCCAAAGCATTCAGTTGGGCGGCCTTGCTGGGAAAGAGGGTCAAATTCTCCTCCACGTAGAATCACAGAATTATTAGAATTGGAAGGGACCTTTAAAGGCCACCCAGTCCAACTCCCCTGCAATGAACAGGGACACCCACAGCTCCATCAGGTGCTCAGAGCCCCGTCCAGCCTGACCTTGGGTGTTTCCAGGGATGGGGCACCCACCACCTCTAGAAGTAACCTGTGCCAGTGCTTCTTTACCCTTATTGTAAAAAGAAACCTCTTATATCCAGTCTAAAGCTCCCTTCTTTTAGTTTAAACAAAGGATGCAGAAAGACTGGAACAGTGAGACAAGATGGCAGAAGAATCCAGCAGGAACCGAAGGGAACAGGACCCTAAAGAAAAATGAGAGAATACAAAAGTTGAGAATTTTTTGAAGGAAAAAAGGAGAGAAAAAGAAAACAAGATGAAAAAGGCAAAATAAAGAAAGAATGAAGAGTGGGAAGAAGACAAGGGGAGTAGTATAGGAAAAGGCAGAGTAGGCAAGAATAAATGCACTGATGGTATGCTTCCATTTTATGTTTTACTATGCTTCCTCGAGTGAAGGTGGGAGGTAAGGAGAAGACGGGGCCAAATGCACTCTCGTGCACCTCTCGTGGTGAGGTACAGTCCCATGGCCCATACATCTCTGTGAAAAAGGGGAGAGCCCACCAGCACTTTTATTTCTCCAGCTGAACCTCAGGAGAGCATGGTTTACAATCACTAAGAGGGCTCAAGAAGAAAGCTGCAGCCTTCCAGGAAGCTGGTAGAAACTCAGCTATGCACGATCCCTGGGGCTCTGCTCTGGTGTTATCTGTCTGCTTGAGGCCAACTGTCATCTTCCTTCAGAGCTTTTCCACAGAGCTTAAAGCAAAGGCACTAGTGACCCACCTGCGCGCAGGCAGCCAGGGTGCAAAAGCCAAACCATTAAGAATGTTCTCGAAGACCACGCAGTACGTGTGGTGCTGTGAGAAAACAGCATCCAGACGCCCCAGCAGCATTTCCAGAGATGTGCTTTCATACCAGCGAGGGCAGAAGGGCAGGAACGGAACATATAAACAACCCTGACACCTCCAGCTTTCCTCTTAACAAATTACTTCAGCTACCGTGAAGAAACACGATCTCAGCTCATGGTTTAGCCCCACTGGAGCATTTCCAAGGCCTGGGTTTTGATAAGGCTTCTTCTGCATTAGGGGGCAATGTAGTTCTGTACAGGGACTGTCTGCACCCTTGCTGAACCTAGCAAGCAGTGGTATCATTTTGTTTGTTTTATCGTCATTAAAACCCTGTTGGCCCCACTCTTGGAAGGTCAAGATTGTTTGGGCCTCAACTTTTAAGGTAGAGGCAGCAGTGCCCTCACTCTGAAGCAGGATCTTAGCTGCACTCACCAAGTCAGTAATGATCAGGGCTATGGGCTGCTGCTCGTGTGTGGCCACACCTCTGCTGAATGGGAGCCGTGCGCACGGGAAATGCTGGAGGGCTTCTCACTTACAGCAACCTGCTGTCGGCTTCTGTTCCCTTCAGGTGCTGTCATACAGCCAAAGCACTTTGAATCTCTGGCATAACCACCTCCCCTGTGGTTACACATTGATGTCATAAATTCAGAATTATGATGTCAATGGAAGTTGCTGAAAAGGAGAAGCTGGGCAGGAAGGAAGGAGCCCTACAATGTTGACATTTATCTTTTTGAGAAACTGAATCCAGAATGATCAGCCAAGGCAATTGATTTTGCAGAGAAAAGTGTTCTCTTCAGGCTGCCTCCACCAGACACTTCCCTCTTTAACATGTCTCAGAAGCACAAGGGCAATGACAAAACCATCTAACATGGCTGCAAAACTGATCCAGCCTGTTAATTTTTGCTTCTTATCCTTGATGACAGCACAGCCTGAAGGAGATTTCTCTAGTCTGCAGTCTGGAATCTAGATCTAACTTAGCACATGCAGTGCTGATAACCGGACTCCACGGAACAGCTGAACCTCCTTCCCTCCGGCTAAATGTTTACTCCAGGTAATTCTACAGGTCAGGTTTCACAGATGTTCATCTCTTAGAGACTACTGCCAAAAACCCATTCACATGCACAGACACCCAGAAAGCAGGGAGCCATTCCCATGGCTGTAACCTCAACACCTTGGGGCGCAGGTATGTCCACAATGAACAAATGGAAGTGTCTAAGTCAAAGTAATTGGTAGAGAGCCAAAATGTGGTAAAAACAAGCCTGCTAATGTAGGACAGTGGTGCTGGTGGGAAGAACCAATCTTTATGGAGTACACGACATGGAACTTTCATAAACAGACAAAATACGAGGTCCAAAGGAAACACCTATGGCCTCCAGTGCCATTGATAGTGTCACAATGCTCTGCCAAAAGGAGATACCTGCTTACATGTCCACATCTGGCAGGAGACCAAGAAGAATCCACAGTGCTGTGAAACATCCTGCCTGACAAAGGTCTACCACGTGGCATTTAGAAATGAGCCATCGCTGGTGCAAATGAGAACAGGTCTACCAAATTTAGTGCAAGATGGGAGTTTTCTCCAAGCTGCCCTCAATACCTCAATATAAATTATCACAATCTATACTTATTTAAAGAAAGTTGTTCCATTAGGAAAAATGAAATGACAGCAAAACTGCATGACTAAGGAGAAAAATAAATCCCTCTCAACAAGAACATGAACTGCTAATGTTCTTACTCATCCAGCAGTCAACTACATTCATCCAGAAGCAAACAGACCCTGTTTCAGTTGTCCTCACTCTCAGGATCTGGTTCCTCACCTCCCACCTTTGGGGCTATGCAGGGACCTGGCTTAGAGCATCTCTTCTGCAGGGTAGCCCTCTGCAAGGTGAGCAGCATGGAAAGATGAGGCTGCTTCAGCACAGCAAGGAATCCAGGCCAGTAATGGGAGGAAAAGACTGCTATTTAGGCTTCTCACAAGTCTGTTCTTTTCACTAGTAATTGAAGTGACATTTTCCGTGCCATCTGGAGAAATTCTGAGGATGCAGTCAAGTGATCTGTCAACAGAGCTGGTTCCAGGGATGTAGGAGAAAACACAACAGCTCCTGCTTCTCTGAGCAGAGCTTGAGGAAATGAGAAGTGCCAGCCTTTGCAGGAAAGGGTCTCTGGTGTCCCTTATGAACTCTTGTCACCTTAATCATTTTGAAGGGAAAGAGCATATTCTAAATTTAATCCAAGCTTCTCATATAGAAAATCTGACCTTGTATTAATTAAAATGGTTTAAAAAAACACCGAACATTTTCTTCATGGTATTTTAGCATGTGAAATATACATTTTTTTAAATTCACTAGCATTGAAAAGTTATTTATTTGTTTTTTCTTACATTTATCTCGTGTGCTTTTTTTCTTGTTTGTTTGGTTTGTTTAGCACAGCAACTGATTTTATAGAACTCTTCTGCAGAAAATCAACAACTTGTCAAACCTCAGCACTACAATGAATATATTAGTAATAATTAATATTCAGGTAATAATTCAAGTAAAACACGTAATTAAGTAGAACAAGGCTGTAGTTTTGCTATAACGTGGGCCCTTCGGGAATAAAATAAATATCTGAAAACAGTCATAGGAGAAAAACAAAACCATGAAAAGCCTCTACTCGAAATGGGCGATTCTAAAATACATTGATTTTATGTTTGGCTTATAAGCACATACAAGGGGGAGGAAAATCTTCTGAAAGCATATGTATTGCTTTCTGAATAGTTTAAGACTGAGTTAATAGCTATCTTCAGCTCCAGTAGGTACTCACCCCAAAAATCCTCATGCTCAGGAATATACAAGATCCTAATTTGGGGCAAATGTGGCAGTTTTACACCGATGGAAACATGGAAGGAGGGTGGGGAGGAAGGAGCTGAAAGTAGACGCAAAGTCAAAGATATTGATGGTCTGGAGTCAAAGCAGCAGCATAAATAAGGATGCAGTAGGAAACCAGGAATTCAGCCCCCAAATGACCAGAGAGGCCACTGGTTTTGTAAGCAGTTACAGAGAACAAAATGTGCAGGCAAGGTTTAAGGTGGATGTGCTCTGGGAGCTGAAGTCACAGAAGAACAATGTTTGAAGTGAGGGGAAGAGAAGCAGGAAACAGGAACTGAAACCTAAGAAAGTTGAAAGGGACGAGCTGAATGCTCGATAGATGCAATGGGGATGAATCTCCTTTTTAAGCAAGCTAAACCTGCTTCAGCCAAGTTCAGAGGCATAGAAGGATGTGAAGCCCTCCAAGCTTAAGAGCTATCCTTGTGCTGTATGGAAAGGCAGAAAAAAGACAAATTCTGCAAAAACAGCATCAGATGAAGGAATACAGGTAGGAGAGTCCTAATTGCTGCTGGAAGATTGAAATAAGTTGAGAGATAAACCCTTTCTTTCCCCTCCTTCTATTTTGAGAGGGAAAAAAAAAGACATTCCTGAGAAAAACAAATGCAAGAACTGAAGAACAAGGGTAGAAAAACAGGGAAGAGCTGAAGATTATACATAACAATGGTTAAATTGTGTAGAATTTCCTGGATAATGAAAGGCAAATAACTTTAACAGTCATCAAACGGATATTTGGCTCTAAAAGTTACTCACTATTTGCCAGTTCTGCTAATACATTTATCTTGTTTTCATAGAGGAACAAAGAGATATTGAACAGTGAAAGTTAGAAACAGAGGAGCAGCAGGAACTCATATGGGATGGGACTGTTGATAATCCCCTTTGATTAGTAACCGTAGGGATAAACTCAGTTATTTCTTCTAAGGAATAATAGCTTAAAGTGAAGAAGGGGATCCCAAGTACAGCCAAAGAGGAGCACAGGAGAAGAGAGATAGAAAAGGAACAGCCAACTCAATTGGCAGCTCTTGCTTTCTCTGCTGCAACAAGACACCTACAATTCTGAAAGCAAAAAAAAACCTGAAAGTGCTAAAGCAAAACAATTAATAAGCATGAGGGTATGGTGACAATGAACTAGCTATCTAGACAAAACCTGGCATTTGAACATTATGGCTTCTTTGGACTTGATTAACATTAGGAAGAGCAGAAATATGCCTTAATTTCACATATGTCAAACAGTGGGAGATGGATGTTGCCACTGAAAGAAGCTATTCCACTATCACTCTGTCCATGTACTTCCTTCTCCACATTGCAGCTTCCTCTGCCTCGGTACAAGCATTCATACAGCCACATAGCTGAACCTGATGAGACAACTGAGGAAACGTTTGCTGTTTTGTAATTCTCCTACTGTAGCTAATGTATAGCTCCATTAACTCTTGTACTGCTGTATGGGGCGGGAATAAGAAGCTGGGAGTAAAACCTCCTCAGTGACAGTGCTAAATAACGTCAGACTAAAGTGACGGAAATCATGGTTTCAGTCTTACCTGAGGACAAGCTCCTAACACAGAGAAGTGTCAGGTGTTCTTGCTGCAAACATCACCCCATGCAGTGGAACAACACTCTGCTGCTAGTCAAGCACTGAGAAATAAATGGTATGTACTAGCAGGCAGAACCAAGGAAGTCTATAGGTGAGAGCAAGCAGTATGTACTTCTCCCCTTCTGTGGAAGCAGAGCTTCGCTCTCCATGCGCGGAGTTCACGTTCTCAGACACATGCTAATGCATGAAATTATGTATCACAACTTACATTTTATTCCCAAATACTTTCAAAAGCTACTCTAATCTGAAATTCACAAATGTACATCGGTAGGTAAAAGCCTCTCTCTTCTAGTATTTAATGTTAAAGCAAATATATTGTACTACGCAGTAAGAATACAGTGAAAATTCATTTTAATACGTGTTTATTGGTGTCCTGCACTTTCAGTGTAGGAGGTTGGAGATGTAATAAAAAAAAAGTTTCAAAATTTATTGATTCCATTTCATTTAAATCACTCTAAACAACCAGTGCTTTAGAGCTCAGAGAATTAACGCGTACTGTCCATTATGAGCAACATTTTAATATCTTTTTCGAGTCTACTGAAGACTCCTCTCTCTTAAAATTCTTCAGATACATTCCTCGAAGTAAACAATACATTTCAATCTGTGTCACAATCACCATTGATAAGGCCTTCTTAACCATTTTATACCACCTCCACTATTACTTCATTGCAAAACACAATCTTATTTCGTACTATAAATATCCATCCATGCACAAAACACAGGGGCCAGAAGTTACACATTAATGTTTCATGTAGGTTTGAAGACTTCCTTTACCCTATGCAGGTTTATGGTACACTTAAAAAGATATCTTTAGACTTGGTCTACTTGGTCTTAAAATACAAATATACAATATCCATAAGCATAAAAAAGTAAAGCTGGATTGCCTTACCATTTGTTATGAACTGCTAAAATCTTATACATGTACAATATAGCATCATGCTGATTAATATACATATTAGTTAAATATATCAACCAATAATGGGGATGTGGTCAAGCTTTTTGTGTTCCATTTGCAAAAAGAAATTTGTCATATACAGGTAAAAAGATTTTTAATTGAAACTTCTCCGGAATACCTGAACCACAAAGGCCATCTGTAAACCCTGCTGAGATAGTCAGCTCAAACCAGGACATAATTCGCTGCTTCACTCCTCTGAAAGGGAATATAACTCTTCATAGGTGGTACTCAAAGCGTGCTACTCTCAAGAGAACATACATTTGCCAGCATTCACATTTGCAGATCAAGAACACTACTGCTTGCATCTTCTTTAAACTTTTTGCATCGATTCATCATCCTCTATCAGAAGCAACTCAGTACCTTGACATCGCCAAAGATTTTTCTAAATAAGTAGATATACAGTACAAAGTGTAGATAGTGAAACAAGTAAGCACATATATACAGTTTTTGAAAGGCATTTTTGTGACCATTTTAGCAGTGTTTATAGACAACATTTAAGATAGTCACATTCCGCTGATACCACTGTATTGAAAATTGTCAAGCCACATTTTCATATTAAACTTGTACTGCATTGTATATTGTACACAAAAAAAAAANTGGTTTAGTGAGAACCATTGGTGATGGGTGAATGGTTGGACTGGATGATCCTGTGGGTCTTTTCCAACCTTAGTGATTCTATGATTCTATGATTCTTGCATTTATTACATACATACTGTATTCAGTCAGTCTTATCAGCACTATCAATACTTATCAAAACTTTAAATGTTATGGAGGCCTGAATAATGAGCAATATTTTCATGAAAAAAATTGCATAATTAAGAGTTTTGAAACTTCATGTGAACTAATAAATCATTATTTATTACATCACACAGAAAGCAATATGAGGTTCATCTGTAAGTTATTGGCTACAGTTTTATTTGTAGATCTGGTATTTGAAAGATATCTAC
The DNA here is from genome assembly GCA_016647715.1 of Pavo muticus. NCBI lineage: Eukaryota > Metazoa > Chordata > Aves > Galliformes > Phasianidae > Pavo > Pavo muticus. The sequence continues at coordinate 312,434 of JACDJE010000305.1, forward strand.
ACCATTTGCTGGCATTTTTTTTCCTGAAGCAATTTTTTGAACTCTTCCACTATACAGAAGGCAGATAAGAAACGCAAAGAACAAAGCTTGGATTATACTGATCAGTATACGCATCTCCAAAAAAGCATACTCATACACCTATAACTCAACTTTTAGCATCTCAAAACAGAAACAAAAGCATCACTTCTGTCTCTAGGAGAAAAGACAGTACCTTCTTTTGGATAAACATTAAGAGAGAGAATTGTTGTCAAAAAAAATTGTTCAAAAAAATCAGTTCCTGGAGATGCATGAAGTAATTAAGACCACGTTATCACATAGCCAGTAGGAGATTGCATATGAGCAGATGAGTGCCTAAGTACCATATAAAACCAAGTCTACCCTCTATTACTTCTGTACCTAGACATGGAACCGATATCAGAGACATGACAATACATTCCAAAAAATGTGTTTTCTTTTGTGGATACAATGTACTAAAAATCCTAATGAAATATAGAACACAAAAACTAAGAAAAGGCACCAAAGAATTATTTTCCTCTTCAATTTTTACTATTATCAGGATAGCAAGTGTAAACCCCACCAGAAATACTTTTAAATTAGAAATACTTCCTAACATTTCCTAGTAAAAAAAGTTTTGAAAGTCAATAACACACCTTAACATGGTGCAGCACAAACATCCATACAATCCAGGGCTTAAAAGCTTTGGTTTTAATAGTCTTGATTCTACTTTCAGAAAAATTTTTAGACCTATCTTTTCTTCTTCAAGCTAACACTAAGATACTTTACATCAGTAATTTTATTACAAGCTCAAATTGAGAAGTGCTTTAAAAGGAGTAAACTTCCTTTTAAAAACTTATACCTCTATAATCTTGTTCCAAATAGGACGATGAGTTGTAGCATCCCAGAGGGTGATGTGTTTGTCATGTCCACAAGTGAAGAACTGAGGTTTAGAGGAATGGACTGCAAGTCCCCACAGCTCATCAGTGTGACCCTATACAAACAAAAACATTTTTTTTAATGAGATAATAACAACAAAGCTAAGCATGTTTAAACAGATTTAAAGTGAGTAAATTATGTATTAACACATTAGAAAACTACATTGATTTGGATAGATGCTAATAACCCATTAAGTTATATTTCTTGCCAAAAGTACTGTAATCATAAATAAAATAGATTCTTATTTAGGAAACTTGGGTTTGACTCCATACTTTCATTGCTAATACATACCTAAAGACTTGAAAGGCAACAGCTTACCTGGGTAATAGGGAAAAAATCTCCTGACAACGTCCCCTGTAGGACAAAATTTCTGGTAGTTCCTATTAGCACAACGTCACCTTTTCCCTCAGCCACTGTTCTTATTGGACCGAACTGCTCTGGAATCTGTGTTCAGAACAGACAACATAGGTAAGTCAGATTACAAAATGATTCGTCAAGTATGACTTTTTTTTTTCAAAGGCTTATGGCCTAGCAAATGCATTTTAAGGTGCTGCACAGAGAAGAAACAAAATGGATGGAATATACGTTCTTGATTTTCAGAAGTTTATAACAGCTTGCCTCAAACAATCCTTATCTATGGAACATTGTATCTGTACAGATAAACCTAAAATTTCAGCAAAGAGAAATGGTTCCTTCATGCAGTAACTCGATCATGTTTTAACTGCAACTATGATATCAGATTAAGCATTTCCATTCAGAGGTATTATCAGGCTTTATATCACTGGTATACAGTACACCTGCAAGGTGTCTTCAGTTACAGCCTAGGTTCTGAAAGATTCACTGCAAGTCTCCAAAATAAAATGCAAGAGAAAATGTAAAATTTAAAATATCAAGGAATACCAAAACGTGAACAGGCTGTTAGGCTATCACAGGCTTATCACAGGATATCACATTTTACCATTGATTTGTTTTCTAACAGAATGCATATCCATAAGGAAAGAAAATGACTTCAAAAGCTCTCTTCAAAAGGCAGCTTGAATTTCACTTTGAGCAACAGCATAAATTTAAAGATAGGTCATTTCACCTCAGTTTTGTGAAGTTTTTGGTAATTTCCATTCCAAGATATTAACTTTCGGTCTTTTCCGCCTCCTGACACTAGTGTGCCATCTCGCAGCATGCAGAGTGCAAATATTCCACCCTCATGTGCCCCTTGAACAGCGTGGCTTATTCTGTTGGTGCCTGGATATAGGGAGAAGAGACACTACTAGTGAAACACTCAGCTTAATAGCTCCTTTTTCCCCAGGCTTTATTTTTTTCTCCATTTCTTTACCTGCCAAGGATTACACCTAAACAATGCTAATGGTGGGAATGGAGTATTGCACCAAAACACTCATATCCACAAAACAAACTACGTGAGTCCATCGTAAGAATATATTCTCCCACATTGCAAAAAATGAGAAGTATTCATACTCTTAATCAAATTCAAACAAAGTTAAACAGGTTCCCTTAAGCCCTTCTGGGGAAGTTAAGCTGACTTCACGTTTGAACTGAAGTAGCACTATGTGCATTAACAACAAAACAATAACCCAACTGCTTTTTATCCTTCAAGGACATCCCACAGCCATCAGAAACCTTGCCTGTACTGAAGACAAGGTTACAAGTCTTTTCTGGTCTAGCAGAAGGTGTTGAATCACATCCCAAGAGAGCTGGTACCGCTTTATTGATGAACGTAGTATATTCAAGTTCCTATTTAGCCTCAATACACCCCCAAAACAACTACAGTATACATCTCTAACTTGAGAATAGTTACAAATATGAAATATAAATAAATTATTTGTGGATCTGTTAATTAAAAACGCACTTTAGCCCAAGTGAGGAATGGATGCAAGTTAGGAAGAAACAATTGTTTTGTCAGCCACAGAATCTCATTTCTTTCTAGCCACACCTATGGACACGATGTGTCAGTTAAAAATGCTTTCAAATAAGGGAACTTCTCCGTAGGGCTACTCTGTACTGGTGGGGTCAGCACAGCCTTGAACATCAAGCTTGGAGTGAAAAACAGCAAAAACATAGAAAATCAGTTGTTCTAAGATAAGAAATCAAGAACAAAGGTGGTGGTGGTTTTNAAAAAAAAAAAAACAATCATTCTTAAGGTGTGACAACAATGAAAAAAAAAATCACTAAACTGAGTAAAGTAACCAGCACAGGGCTTAATTTTCCTGAGGTTTGTAAGAATTTTTTAAACAAAAATCACAGTGACCAGGCTAAACTGCAAACATACTGTTAAGTTTTAAATATACAGTTTATACATAAGTTCTGTGCATGGTCGACTCAACTGTGTACGTTCACACAGATGTTTCCTCTATATGACTCGCCACTGCATAATACTTGTGTCCTTTCCACCTGTGGAGATGAGATGGGTATCTTCACAGAGAAAGTCTACGTTAGTTACATGACTACTGTGTCCACCGTACACATGGCTGGGAGCCTAGAAAACACATGAGTGAGAATGTAAAGTGTCCTGAAAACATGTCATTATAACATTCAAGCTACAATGAAACCAAGGCATCATTCTTAAAATACTTCAATATTACATTAAAATTTAATGTTAGCCTCAGGCTTAAGTAAATTCCTTTGGAGTATACTTAACCATACTTTTTCATTTGTAAATAGGAAAACAACACTTAATACATTTCTCTAAGTTACAAACGTGAATTGTTTTGAAATCCCTTACCCTAAACTGTGAACACGGATACGAGAAGAGATGTACTTTGCCAAAATCATCCCCTGTTGACAGCAGTTTTCTCCCATGTGATCGGCAAACAGCGTTGATATCTGTTCCATCCGAACCTTCAGGCCATACACCTGAAACACGGAGTTAAGTGCTAGTTAAGTGCTTCTATAATGAAAACAGAAGTGGCAGCTGAAGTTTTTGTTTAAATATTGTTACTTGTTTAAAAAACTATAAAAGTAACTGCAGTTGAGTTAGTATGCATCCTCCAGAAGCAGCAGCAGACCAGGTCCTAATAATAGGAAATCAACTACACAAATGCTTCAATTTCTCCAGTCAGCAAAGTGTTATTTACTCTACAAGGAAAAAAAAAGGAAAAAGAAATCTGCTGAACCATGGACATGTCTCAGAGCCTAAAAGAACCTGGGTATGTCTATGTAACAATACATCGCTGCTTTTGTTTTCCCTTCTGTTTATTAACAGAGGCGGTAAACATTTCGTCACATTACTACAGCCTCAGTAACTATCCACGTATGACTCAATGCACTTTCTGCATATTGCTTACTTTTTGACTTACGGCACAAGAAATCATACAGTTTTAAATGTTATTTAATAATTAATCCCTCAAAAAGAAACAGACTGCTCTAGAATTTTAAATGCTTTTCTTTAGATACAATTTCTTGTATAAATAATTCTTCCTCCTCACATACTCTACTCCTTGCTGTCCTTGCAAAAACTGTTGCTCTAAAATTCATCTGTGGACACCACCATGCAAGGAAGAAATCTTTGCATCAAGTCTTTAACACTTCTGAATACTTGCCTGCTGAAATTGCAACAAAATCCCATCAGCTATTGAGATTTCTGCCTTTTTGTATGCAGTTATTTGTTGGTTTTTTAAAAGATTTTCATAATTTGTACTTAATCCAATCCCTTCTTCGCACAGATGATGCCTGACTTTCAGAGGCCACTGACATAATTAGGTATAATACATGTTCTGTCAACGTGACTTGGGAAAAAAAGAAAGCTATTTCTTGGCATGATGATTTTCAATGACTGTTCTTACATTAAAAAAAAAACAAAGCAAACAAACAAAACAACAACAAAAAAACCCACTGCAATGTCCCTGTGAAGCCCTACTACTTGAGTGCATGCTTTTCCTTCACTGACATTATGCTTCAGGATGAGGCATTTGCTGCTCCCTGCTGCTTTTCCTACCCCCTTCCTGAAGGACACCCACGGCAGGGCAGGCACACTCAGCTTCCCTTATGTGGTCATCAAAATGGGAACCTATCCCTACTGTGGAACAGTAGCAAAACAAACTAGCTTGGATCTGCATGCAGTTCTTCCCAAATACAATCTTTCCATCCCTCCACAGAAGCAAAATAAGCACTAAGAGGAAGTGATTTCATCATGTCTTTATGCAAGTGATCTTGAAGGAGTTGCACATTATTGTAAATACAATGAAACTGAGTATTGATTTGCAGACTGCCAGTTACTCGCTATTCTGACCTGTGTGGAAACATCTCTTTACTAGATCAGGGATATTAAAATAAAAGGCAGGGAAGAGAAGGAACGCGCAAAGAAGAATGCAGTAACTGCTCCTCACGAATGCAACACAGAAGAGACACAGAAAAGCTGTTTTAAATAACTGCCTTGACAGAAAACAGGCTGAAAAACAGACAGGAGTTTTCTCAAGATGTTAGTATGATAAGCTGAGAACCCCTAAAAGAAATGATTTGAAGAACAGGATTACTATTTCAAAACGGGGAAAAAATCATATCAGTTTTGTTTGTTTTTCTTTGAGATTCTGTGCTCTTTCAGAATGATTTCAGTGCCACACTGGTTTTCTCTAGTACATAAGTTAATCACCTTCGCTGAAAAATTAGCCCCCCCATCCAATGCAGAAATGATAAAAGAGCCCACTTCCATTCTCTCGTTTGAAGACTGATGCCGTGCTCTTTTCTTCTCCTCTTTCCATAAATTCATTTATTACATCTCTTCTCACAGAACAATATATAGATGTGTAATTATTTTTGTTTGCCAGCACTTGGGCCACACTATCTGTTGGTCCAGTACATAAAACCAGAAGCAGTATTCCAGCTGTTACTAAAGCAGATGCTGATAAATGGACGATTATTTCACATTTTGCATGGCATCCTTTTCATTACATATCCCTCTAATGCATCTGTCTGTTTTATTAACAGCATAATAGTGTTGAGTCATGTTCAGTTTGCATGCAAGAGTAATCCGATCTTTCTGCACAGAACTGCTCTCTTGCCTGTTAGCCTCTATTCTCTATTTGTACAACTGGGTTCTGCTGTTCAGGTTTACAACCTTCTTTTGTCTCTCTAGAATTGCCTTATTTTTTTCATACCATTCTTCTGTTTGTCAATTTACTAATCCTGCAGCTTCATACCACCCACAAATTATACACACTTATCATCCATGCTATTCATAGTCTAAAATAAAACTCATGGTACAGCCTCCTAGACACTTTTGAACCCAACCAGCCTCATCTCTGCTTTGCTTGCAATGTTTTGGGGTTTTTCACAGCACCTAACATTTCTACTCCTGTTCTTCATCCTCAAAAACTGATTTTTCTAAATCTGAGCCATAACAAACATGCAATATGACCTAAGGCCTTGGGTTTTGTATCCAGCAGCCCAACGTGCTCTTCGCAAGAGCATACAGATCAGGAAGCCTTTTATGGTCTTTTGTCCTGTACATGTGTTTGTATCACTAAGATATCCCACACTGAACACATTTCCTTACATGGTGCTGATTTTCAGTTGAATAATCTCTAAACACTTCTAGGATGACTGACCTGTTTCCATACTTGAAGACAGGTGCTCAACAGATCAATGTTCATTTTCCATCTTGCCTTGATTATGATGAAGTGTGAATGCTATGCACACTTATCTGTGATTTTGACACAGTTCTACTTGAGTGAGAAAATACCCTTATTTAAGTCAGCCAGAAGTTACTGAACTACTAATATCCTAAATATCTCATCCTAGATAAGATGATATGTCATCCTAGATGACATGATTGCATCTCCTATGGCCAGTGGGGCAATCCTGGCAAAAATTTTAAAACTGCTCATATTGGCTGCTCAGAGGCCTCAATGTACTGAAGGACAGAGTGACTTCCAACATTACTAGACTTGCTTCCAAGTCATAATTTAAAAGATTCTTCAGTTTATTTTTAAAGCCACTAACTTTTCACTTTCTCCTCTCCACTGGATGGGGTCTGAAGTATATGAATTGACAGATACTATGTCCACTCTTCTCCATGTTTCCAGTACCTTACTTCTTCTCAGGGAGGTCCTGAAAATTAATACTGATGGCCTTGAGATTATGCTTATCAGTTGTTTCCAGAGATATAACAAAGTTTGTCACAGTCTGATACTTTGAAAAATACCTGATTTTGAAATTTATTCCTCCCTACCCAAAGCGAAGGTCATATTGATACCGACTGGGTTAGCCATCAGGTTGTACAAAGTCCTCTAATTAAGGCACATAAAAGAAAAAAAAGAGCCTTAACACCTCAGCTTTCACAGTATCAACTTTCCTCTTCCTCCTCTCCATGCAGCATCTCAATACTCGTTGTTTCTTCAGTTATAATTGCACATGCCACAACTGTACATTTATATTAGATTGGTCCTCTAACAGTTTCTACTTCCAGTATTCCTCTTTCTTCTAGGTTTAACCAGCTTAGCAGTTTAACCAAGTTGCTCTCTTGCTGCCATTTTTATATTTCCTCCGTGCTAGCAGAGTTTCCAACCATCGGATCAGTTAAGAAATCACCACACTTCCCCAACTCCTGTTCTCCAGCTTCAGATATTCCCAAATAGAACTTTGGATTTATGCAGTTTGCCTCTCTGAAGTCCACTAATTTCATTTTGTTGCTTTTTTTCTTCCTGTATGACCTCCCCGATTCCAGTCATTCCTACACAGGATGCGTTCACACTCTCAGTATGTTCTTTCCACCTCAATTGAATCCCACCTGGAATAAACTCCCCTCTAGGTCCTCATCTATTTTCCCTACGAAAATAATTTGGAGACCTTGCTGGGTAGCCATTGTACTGCAATTCCTTTCCCTAAAGACACTGAAATTGTTAAAATCTCACATCCTGAGCAGTTCCTGTGCTTTGACTGACTCTGCTACATATAAATGATTACAATTTTTTTAATCTTTCCATGAGGATGGGCAACCCTCTCCTCACTAAAATTCTCTTTTTTTTTTTTTTATTCACCTATAATAATTGTTATCTTTGTACCTCCCCAGTCTGAACCTAATTATATATCTATGAATCCTCAGTGTATACAGCACTGGGTTTTTTCTTTCTGTATCACATATCCTTTTTGAATAATTTATACCCTTTCACTTTAAAATTCTATTTATTGATTAACTTCCCCACAATTTCTATTACATTAATAAAATAATAATTGTGATCATTACTCATGTTAACAGCTACCCTCATTTATTCCTCATACTTGTTGCTTTAGCAACAATACGTTATTGAAAATAAACCTGTTCTGCATAGAAGACTAAGAATAAAAGGGTCTGCAATATTTCCATAGGTTCCCCATACCTGAATCTTTGACATTAAATGCAAAGACTTTGTAACTTTGTGTCAGATGTAATCCAACCCCAAGCACTGTGGACTTGAATATATTATCAGTTCTATGCAGACCTTCATCCCTTGTGTGAGAAATGCATGATGTTCACATGCAGACTTGCTCCTCTTACTAAGTCTGTGTGTTGTTGTGATACCCAAGCAGTGCCTGTCAGTTAAACATTACCAAATTTGAATGTTTCTTCCTGGCATATTGTTACTGCCATCCCATCTTTTAAAACATGTCCTTTCTGGCTGCTTTCAAACACATCAATGCACTTATTCTGCCTGAAACATAGGCAAAAATCCTCTCTGCTTACTGCTTATACTAAAACAGACTCCTCTTTGAACACCTTTTATGACTTCCTATGGCTCTTGCATTCAGTTTTAAGGATGATCAGTTTAGTTCTGCATGCATTGTGGAATAAATAAAAAAAATATACAGCACACGATAGAACACAGCTCCTTCAAAAGCAGTAGAAATCCCATAGAAACAATTCATTAATATTTTGTTACATTTTTACTTCTTGCATGTCATTTAATTGTTACACATTCTATCAAATTGGCATCAAATTACGTTGAAGTACACAACGATAGGTCTGCCATTCTTTTTGTGTTTGCACAGTAACCGGCGCAAAGGAAACTGGTCTGATGTGGAGATTTGGCCCAGTGGCCACATAAATGACTGACAATTCAATAGAAATGGAATCTTAAATTGAAAGAGATGAGAAGGCAGCACTAGTGTGACAGAAAGGGCAGAGTGCGGTTTCTTTCTTTTCCTCTCACTTGTGTCTTAATTTAATATTTATACTTGCAGCTAGAAAGAATATTAAATCACGGCCTTTCTGGGTTGAAAGACGACGACAGATTGCAATAAGAATGGCATAGCAGAAGTTCTGTATTTACCCCTGAAGTATGAATAGTCATGTTTCACAAGAATAAATTGGCATCCACAATATTTGTGAATAACAAGAATGATAAAAGCTTCTGAGAGGAAAGATACTTACCAAAAACATGGAAACCTAAAGTACAGGTGTACGTGGCCCATTCTATATCTCTTGTTGTTTCAACACTCACTACTTGTTTACAAGCAGAGGGGATCCCTATAAAAAAAAAAAAAAAAAAAAAAAAAAAGAAAGAGTATGATGAACATTTTTAATTTTCAAATCAGATAGATTTTGATTGCAGCAGATGAATTAAAACATATGGTCTATCTTGGCAGCTTTATGTTTCATTTAAATTTTAAATCTGAATTAGTCTGCATGAACTGTATACAAAATGATTAAGTATGATTTTTACTCACAGTATAGGATTTCATAGTCCCCCGAATTAGACACAAGATACTGTGAGTTAACAGACCAATCCAGATGAGTAATGAAGCTGGAATGACCCTACAAAAAGAAAAATTCAGCATTAACTGAACAGTATCTCTCTCTTGATATAATGACGACCACATTAATAGTGCTACAAAACATACTTATGGTGTCATTGAACCAGGAGGAAAAAGAAAGGTTACTTACCGAACATTTGCCAATTCTAGTGTACTTTCTTCCATTTTCGTTTACGCCATATATATAAATAGAGTTGTCATGGGAACCTATTGCCAGGAAATTTCCATCTAAAAACACAACATTCAACTGTTATTACTCCAGTAAGAGAAGTTATACTATAGCAACTGTACTTAAGGGCCGTGATCTTGAAATAGGATGGTCTTGAAAAATTTTCGTTTTTAAGCTGTGTTTGATGCTCTTGTCAAGGTTATAACACTGCAAGTTCATACAGAAAATATTGCTATTAGAAACATATGGCACTTCTGGAAACAGTGACAGCCCATTTAGAGCTAACCTGATTACAACAACCTGCACAGTTCAGTTGCATTTGTCTTACCCTTCCCAGTGAAGCCAGAACAAATGCAGTGGGTAGGGTGGAGGCAGTGGGCTCCAGAATGTAAAGACATCACCCATACAGGGCCAATGTTACCCTGCATATTTATTTTCAACTTAAGTATTTCAAGTGGGAAATTATCTTAAAATAAATAAATGCCAAAGAATTAAAAAGCAGTAAATAAATGCTCTCAAACCTGGTGAGTAACGCATTACTGACAGCTGTTCGTTTCCATCTGTGTGTACAGTGACCAAGTCTTTTGTTTCTGTGTCAAACACAAACCACCTGTTGTAAATACAGAAAGAGACTAATAAGTCATCCCACAAGAAATTTAAATCTACTACAATCTTAACCAACTTTTGTTCTGTCAAAAAAGCGTAACTTTTATACCAGTGAAAGAAAAACATCAACTTCTACTCGTTTTGCTTTATTATTACTTTACCAGGACAGTTCCTTTCCAAAGTTTTTTAACCAGAATAAGTATCCGACATTGACCCAGACAGCAACCCTCAGATTTTATTGTTATACTCTGTGCTCTTCATTAGAATAAAGAAAAAGATTACATGTAATGACCCTTCTCCTTTAAGATGCCTCTATGCTGTATTAACAGTTCAACTGATGAGTACATTAACTCCTAGAACAAAAGAATCTAGACCATTCTCTTTTGACATGATGATTAGCTTTATTAATCTATTTTTAATTAATTAAAAATTAATTTTGGAACTATGTATAAGGGACAAATATAAAAATTTCACTTCAATACTTGCATCAAAGCATTAATGACAAAATATTGCAGATGATAATCTAACGAAAAGAATACTCACAAGGATTCATATAATTTTGGGGACAAATAATCAAATACTCTTGGCTCATAACCTATAAGCATTCTGTCTGTTTTCAGTTAAGCACAACTGCTTTCAGTACTAATGGCCAAGTCTGCCCTCAAGTGACACTAAAGGAGAGGCTGAAGTTATGGCAAAGGCACTCTGTTATAACAGACTTGGACAATCCTTGTTAATCCAAGGGTCTGCCACTAATCCAGGATGCGACCAGTGGCTCAATCTCTTCTGTAAAACAGAGGTAGTATTTTTCACCCTGCTTTTTGTCTGCCTTGTCTACAGATTACACTCCTCAGTCAGAAGCAGCCTCTTCATATGCACTTTAACACTATGTCTAGCACAGTGGGACATTTGCTGAAATTTTGTTAAAGCTTTTTGACATTAGTGCATCAGAAATAATAAACCACTTGTTAAATCTTCAAATGAACATTCTTTTTTAAGGGATTTCCTCCGTGCTGCCTTCTAAGCCTCAGACGAGCTCTCTGTACACACCAGCAAAGTTAATTGCTTATCTCAGACTCCTCCGTTCAACTCTCCTTTGCCACGATGGACAGAGATTAAACACATGGGTCATTGGTACCATGAGAGCACCTCCCATCCACCTTCTGATGCTGACCCAGACTGCCATCCTGCCAAAATCTGCCTCCTGGCACTGATCTAAGATTGTCACACTCTCAGGGCAGAAACCATTTCCTCATTCCACGTTCATGCAATTCTCAGCAAAAAGTGCACTGCTCCAAGACTAGGATTTCTCAATTCTAAAGGAATACAAATAAGTTTCATTCTCAAATCCAATTCAAATCAGTGGGGGATGAACATATATCAGGCACACATCTGCAAGTCAAGAACACGAACTTGGACGTAGTGAGCTGGAAAAATTGTGTTGCTTGTTGGTGCCCAAGGCATATATCTGTGCATCTTACCTTCCAGTTAGCGTCCCTACTGCAACGACAGCTGCTGAAGGATGAAAACCTGAAGACTGTGCAGGATCCTAAAATGTTGCACAAGGAAACATATGTTTTTAGCAGCCCAAGTTATAACAAAGAACACAGTTAGTTATCTTCTGCAGGAACAGAGTAAGCTTCTCTATCTTTTTTTCTTTTTAAATAGAAATTTGAGAGGAAAAAACACCATTTTTAATTGATTGAAATATTACCCAATAGATTTTTCTCTCTATACAAGGCTACTGTTTTCCGCACTACCTAACCTAAAAATAACTTGTCAAAAGATTTCATAATAATAACAACACTGGCAAAGGCAACTTCTCAACAAATTACAAACAAGTCAGACACAAAAATAGCTTATTAAATTAGAGTTGACCTAAGAATTAATTACCAAAGCTGCAGTTTACCTGATGCGTAATGGACAAACAAGAATCTGACTCAAAGGCATGCATCACGTACAGCTTAGCTGCAGATTACGATACGAACTGGGTTTCTTATTTTGATATGCAATTTTAAAACATTTTACTCTGTACAGTATCATATTCTGGAGACTAAAGTAGAATTGCACTTTTTTTTTTCCTCATCATTTAAACTTGTGGAAATTAGGCATTTCATTTCTAATTGTTTCTGCAGTTACAAAGAGCGAGCTCCAGAAATCTTCAGGTTATAGGAGAGAGTCCCAAAATAAATAGCTTATTTTTTCTTGTGCCAGGGAAAAAAAACATTTTAAAGTATAAGGAAAAAAACACTACCGTATCTCCCGATAATTCTTATGTCTTTGATCTTCTATTCTGTAACTGTATCATACTGTAGCCAACTTAATAAATGTGTTTACATTTTTATTAATTCGCATTTACTTCCCCTAGTGGCTTTGTGCAATGAGTATTCATTAATTTAAACAAGTGATTAATTTCAGAAAACTTACTAACTCCATTAAAAAAAAACAAACAAATCAAAGTATTATTGAGATGCAGGATCTCAATAAGGAGGTTCTAAACAACTACAGGAGCCCAGGAAGGGATATTTCCTAGTTTTTATTTGGTTGTGTTTCGAAGGTAGCTGGGTGGTATTTGTTTAAGTAGAGTTTCATACAACTAACAGATGCCAAAAATACTCTCTCCAAAATGACAGAAATTCAGATAGAAAATTTCATCTTAGCAGTAACTTGTACTCATAACTATATTAAAAAAATTTGCATGGATCCTCCTAGCAAAAATAAGTAAATGCAAAATTACTTATTCACTCTAGATAAACAGCCAGTGATGTGTGAAATACTCAGACATTTCAAGTGGTGAATAAGGAGATTATTGTCAAGACAGATAATAGAACTCATCTCTTATTGAAATAGTATGTACTTAGAGAAAAAACCCAACTCCAATTTAATGAACCCACTACTGTTGCCATCAACCTTTCTCAAAAGGATAAATAAAGGTGAGCAAAGCAGTTCTTAAGCATTTCAGTAAAAAGTTCCTTGGAGATTGCTCTATGTTTGCAAAACTACAGCTATATATCAATGGAAGCTCATGGAAAGCCATAATCAGCTGCACTCCGGTCCTGTTTTCCAGAGGACACCACGGATAAGCCAGTAGAAACTTTGACCTTTTTGAGCTGATGATTGCTTTCTTTCTGAAACAGCTGCTTATCTGGTTAATAGATTCGTTCAAATTCTCATATTCAAGTAATGAGATAATTACTTGTAAGTGCTCTCCTCTTTAGAATGCAGGAGAGCAAAGTGCCAAATTTTGCACTTCTCTTCCAATTACAGACCGAGAAAACATTACTGTCACAACAAATATATCAGAAAAACGAATCTATTATTCCCTAAGCTTTTTAGAAGCTGTATGCACAAAACCATACCTTTACACCTAGAGAGCCTACCAAGATGGATCCTAGACAATTTAGTTCAAACTAGGAAAGTCATTGATAACTTAAGTGTGCTAGTAATAATTTTATGTTGCATTTGGCATCTTGGTAACAGTGTGATTGGCAAACACATTGAGATTTTAGCATATCTCATGATTTAACTAGCCTGCACTATTCCTATGGACTAAAGGGAGATAACTCATTTTTAAATCTAAATCACATTATCACATCTTAAATCCTAAAGTGATCAGGAGGTAAGAAAATGTAATTATCTATCTGCCACTCAAGCCAAATTCTTAGTGTTGCTGATTCCCATTTTTATAAAATAAGAACTACTAATTTTTCTTTAATCCCTTGTACTATGCACCAAACTGCCTTTATAACCTAGGCAATGAACTGTGAAAATGCTTCTTAATTTCTAGTGCAGCAGAACTTTTGATTTGGACTCTTCAATCAGTTTAATTCAGAAGCTTCTCATGTCAACAAAAATACAGATCCTAGAACATATGACCTTGTTTGGACAGAATAAATATTTATCTGCATTCACATACAAGTGTGATTTAACAAGTGCATACAACTGGTGTGGGATACTATGAGCGACAGTATAGCAAATACCATTCTGTTAAGACTTTTAATCTTCTTGATTGATGCTAAACTAAACATGAGCCAGCAGTGTGCCCAGGTGGCCAAGAAGGCCAATGGCATCCTGGCTTGTATCAGAAATAGTGTGACCAGCAGGAACAGGGAAGTAATTGTCCCCCTGTACTCAGCACTGGTGAGGCCGCACCTCGAGTACTGTGTCCAGTTTTGGGCCCCTTGCTGTAAGAAAGACATGGAGGCCCTGGAGCGTGTTCAGAGAAGGGCAACAAAGCTGGTGAGGGGTCTGGAGCACAGGTCTTATGAGGAGCGGCTGAGGGAGCTGGGATTGTTCAGTCTGGAGAAGAGGAGGCTCAGGGGAGACGTTATTGCTCTCTACAACTACCTGAAGGGAGGTTGTAGTGAGCTGGGGATCAGCCTCTTCTCTCGTGTGACTAGTGATAGGACTAGAGGGAATGGCTTCAAGCTGCGCCAGGGAAGGTTCAGGCTGGACGTTAGGAAATACTACTACTCTGAAAGGGTGGTCAGGAGCTGGAATGGGCTGCCCAGAGAGGTGGTGGAGTCACCGACCCTGGAGGTGTTCAAAGAAAGTTTGGATGTTGTGTTGAGGGACATGGTTTAGTGAGAACCATTGGTGATGGGTGAATGGTTGGACTGGATGATCCTGTGGGTCTTTTCCAACCTTAGTGATTCTATGATTCTATGATTCTTGCATTTATTACATACATACTGTATTCAGTCAGTCTTATCAGCACTATCAATACTTATCAAAACTTTAAATGTTATGGAGGCCTGAATAATGAGCAATATTTTCATGAAAAAAATTGCATAATTAAGAGTTTTGAAACTTCATGTGAACTAATAAATCATTATTTATTACATCACACAGAAAGCAATATGAGGTTCATCTGTAAGTTATTGGCTACAGTTTTATTTGTAGATCTGGTATTTGAAAGATATCTACACCATTTGCTGGCATTTTTTTTCCTGAAGCAATTTTTTGAACTCTTCCACTATACAGAAGGCAGATAAGAAACGCAAAGAACAAAGCTTGGATTATACTGATCAGTATACGCATCTCCAAAAAAGCATACTCATACACCTATAACTCAACTTTTAGCATCTCAAAACAGAAACAAAAGCATCACTTCTGTCTCTAGGAGAAAAGACAGTACCTTCTTTTGGATAAACATTAAGAGAGAGAATTGTTGTCAAAAAAAATTGTTCAAAAAAATCAGTTCCTGGAGATGCATGAAGTAATTAAGACCACGTTATCACATAGCCAGTAGGAGATTGCATATGAGCAGATGAGTGCCTAAGTACCATATAAAACCAAGTCTACCCTCTATTACTTCTGTACCTAGACATGGAACCGATATCAGAGACATGACAATACATTCCAAAAAATGTGTTTTCTTTTGTGGATACAATGTACTAAAAATCCTAATGAAATATAGAACACAAAAACTAAGAAAAGGCACCAAAGAATTATTTTCCTCTTCAATTTTTACTATTATCAGGATAGCAAGTGTAAACCCCACCAGAAATACTTTTAAATTAGAAATACTTCCTAACATTTCCTAGTAAAAAAAGTTTTGAAAGTCAATAACACACCTTAACATGGTGCAGCACAAACATCCATACAATCCAGGGCTTAAAAGCTTTGGTTTTAATAGTCTTGATTCTACTTTCAGAAAAATTTTTAGACCTATCTTTTCTTCTTCAAGCTAACACTAAGATACTTTACATCAGTAATTTTATTACAAGCTCAAATTGAGAAGTGCTTTAAAAGGAGTAAACTTCCTTTTAAAAACTTATACCTCTATAATCTTGTTCCAAATAGGACGATGAGTTGTAGCATCCCAGAGGGTGATGTGTTTGTCATGTCCACAAGTGAAGAACTGAGGTTTAGAGGAATGGACTGCAAGTCCCCACAGCTCATCAGTGTGACCCTATACAAACAAAAACATTTTTTTTAATGAGATAATAACAACAAAGCTAAGCATGTTTAAACAGATTTAAAGTGAGTAAATTATGTATTAACACATTAGAAAACTACATTGATTTGGATAGATGCTAATAACCCATTAAGTTATATTTCTTGCCAAAAGTACTGTAATCATAAATAAAATAGATTCTTATTTAGGAAACTTGGGTTTGACTCCATACTTTCATTGCTAATACATACCTAAAGACTTGAAAGGCAACAGCTTACCTGGGTAATAGGGAAAAAATCTCCTGACAACGTCCCCTGTAGGACAAAATTTCTGGTAGTTCCTATTAGCACAACGTCACCTTTTCCCTCAGCCACTGTTCTTATTGGACCGAACTGCTCTGGAATCTGTGTTCAGAACAGACAACATAGGTAAGTCAGATTACAAAATGATTCGTCAAGTATGACTTTTTTTTTTCAAAGGCTTATGGCCTAGCAAATGCATTTTAAGGTGCTGCACAGAGAAGAAACAAAATGGATGGAATATACGTTCTTGATTTTCAGAAGTTTATAACAGCTTGCCTCAAACAATCCTTATCTATGGAACATTGTATCTGTACAGATAAACCTAAAATTTCAGCAAAGAGAAATGGTTCCTTCATGCAGTAACTCGATCATGTTTTAACTGCAACTATGATATCAGATTAAGCATTTCCATTCAGAGGTATTATCAGGCTTTATATCACTGGTATACAGTACACCTGCAAGGTGTCTTCAGTTACAGCCTAGGTTCTGAAAGATTCACTGCAAGTCTCCAAAATAAAATGCAAGAGAAAATGTAAAATTTAAAATATCAAGGAATACCAAAACGTGAACAGGCTGTTAGGCTATCACAGGCTTATCACAGGATATCACATTTTACCATTGATTTGTTTTCTAACAGAATGCATATCCATAAGGAAAGAAAATGACTTCAAAAGCTCTCTTCAAAAGGCAGCTTGAATTTCACTTTGAGCAACAGCATAAATTTAAAGATAGGTCATTTCACCTCAGTTTTGTGAAGTTTTTGGTAATTTCCATTCCAAGATATTAACTTTCGGTCTTTTCCGCCTCCTGACACTAGTGTGCCATCTCGCAGCATGCAGAGTGCAAATATTCCACCCTCATGTGCCCCTTGAACAGCGTGGCTTATTCTGTTGGTGCCTGGATATAGGGAGAAGAGACACTACTAGTGAAACACTCAGCTTAATAGCTCCTTTTTCCCCAGGCTTTATTTTTTTCTCCATTTCTTTACCTGCCAAGGATTACACCTAAACAATGCTAATGGTGGGAATGGAGTATTGCACCAAAACACTCATATCCACAAAACAAACTACGTGAGTCCATCGTAAGAATATATTCTCCCACATTGCAAAAAATGAGAAGTATTCATACTCTTAATCAAATTCAAACAAAGTTAAACAGGTTCCCTTAAGCCCTTCTGGGGAAGTTAAGCTGACTTCACGTTTGAACTGAAGTAGCACTATGTGCATTAACAACAAAACAATAACCCAACTGCTTTTTATCCTTCAAGGACATCCCACAGCCATCAGAAACCTTGCCTGTACTGAAGACAAGGTTACAAGTCTTTTCTGGTCTAGCAGAAGGTGTTGAATCACATCCCAAGAGAGCTGGTACCGCTTTATTGATGAACGTAGTATATTCAAGTTCCTATTTAGCCTCAATACACCCCCAAAACAACTACAGTATACATCTCTAACTTGAGAATAGTTACAAATATGAAATATAAATAAATTATTTGTGGATCTGTTAATTAAAAACGCACTTTAGCCCAAGTGAGGAATGGATGCAAGTTAGGAAGAAACAATTGTTTTGTCAGCCACAGAATCTCATTTCTTTCTAGCCACACCTATGGACACGATGTGTCAGTTAAAAATGCTTTCAAATAAGGGAACTTCTCCGTAGGGCTACTCTGTACTGGTGGGGTCAGCACAGCCTTGAACATCAAGCTTGGAGTGAAAAACAGCAAAAACATAGAAAATCAGTTGTTCTAAGATAAGAAATCAAGAACAAAGGTGGTGGTGGTTTTTTTTTTTTTTTTTCACTCCCAAAAAAACAACAGAGGAGAGGAGATACAAAATAATTCCCTGTTGTTTCCAGGACGTGGGTCAGGACAGACCACTTGCAGCCAAGGTAGAAAAGAGTACTGGCACGAAGCAAACTGGCACCTGAGCATTGCACTGACCCTGCCACATCAGTAGCTGCCACTATCTCCCTCATCTGTTGTCAGTCCAAAATAACCAAGAGCAGGAAGGGGAGGGACTCTGCAATTTCTGAACTTCATTTCATTGCAGTGTTCAAATGTCTTGGTTTAAAGGAGAAAGATGAGAATAAAAGAAACTGAGGTCCAAAAACAATACTCAGCTCCATCCACAACAGCGTCATAATATACCAACTGCCCAAAAGCACAAACAGAAAACTAATAGTTTCTTAGCTAATAGTCCTCAGATGGCAAAAGTCTACAAAAACAAATGAGCAAGGTCCAGCTGTGTAACTGATTCACCATGTTGCTTCCAAGGTTGTCTGTCCCTCACTTTACATACCTTGGGAAAAGGTACAAAGTAAATAAGGAGCAGCCATCATCCATATTCCTTACTCTTTTACTAATAAGCCTCCTTTAGGGGATTCTCCTTATTCCTATGCAGCGCACCTCACATAGTAGCTAAATGTTTAGGATATTGTTACTGCTTGCCCTCCAGCAGAAATTGCCTTCTGCTGCTTAAAATAGTCTTTTCTTACTAGAAAATGTATTTTAAGAAGTTTGTCCTATTCATCTGTTCTGTTGAAATAAAGCTGGAGAATTCAATTCGACATGCATATATTTTAGCCTGGCATCCTAAGGAAACAAACCTATTTGTTCTCTTTTAAAGGACATGTCACAGTAGGCATAACTTTTGCAAACACAACACAGAGTGATGATATAAGAGTTTGAGATCAACAGTTATGTTAACAGTGTTTCTTGTTATCACCTTGATTAAGGAAATTAATTTTTCCTGCCATTTCTTATTGTCATTAAAATTCTCAATTACCAGTATAGCTTTGTGATTCAACATTTGATCACGGGGAACATGTTCTATACAACTTTGTGCTGTGGCAGTCAGGTATAAGTTCTTTAAGAGCTGGAGAATCCAGACTGGACTGGTTTTTACAAAGAACAAGATGAACAGAATTTATTCTTCTTAAAACGAGATTACACTTAAGTAAAAATTCAGAGTTTTTTATAATAAATTTTCACTATTAACTTCAATCTTTTCTTACCTTTCCCCCAAACCAAAATGTTTCCACTCGAGTCTCCTGTAATAGTATCACCATTTTCAGAAAAGGTCACACACAGGACAAACTTTGGCTTCTCTTGTTTCTGCATGGTTATGAAAAATATACACTCACAGCACCACACAACCCATTCATCTTAATTGTATGCATTTGAGTCATTTAGTTTAGTCTTATATAATTCTACTATTAATCAGATGTCTTCAAAGGAGTCAAAAACATTCCTACAGTCTAAACAGTCAATATGTGCAAAGACATCACTTGAGGATGGAGTCCTAAAATGACACCGTTCAGCTACAAGTTATGGATGTATTGAGTGAGGTGGCCTGAAACAAGACCTGGAATGTTCAGACATGAACAGAATCTCCCAACTACTTCCGCATCCCAAACTCTTAAAGTATATAGAAATGACTAAAGATGAATGCAAGCTTTATTATGAGTACTTTTAACACCAAGTAATACGAGAATGTTTGGCTGCAGTATAAGGCTTAAGAAATCATCTCTTGAAAGAATTTGGTAACAGAAATGTTGCTTTGAGACCCTGTATTTAAGGTGCTGACAGCAACAAATAGCAAAACGTATAAGAGGACAGATTTTACAAGCTAGTAGTGCTTCAGGATATTATTCACAATGTTTGTTGACTACTAGTTTTGCATGGTTTCCTTTCTCCCTCGAACTATGAGGTGTTACTGATCAAGATCACCAGTTTTACATTTGCAATAATGGAACCATGACAGAGGCCAAAATCTGTAAAAGTAGTTTTGAAGTTAAAAATAAAAACTAACCAAATATAAGTATGTCATCTAAATATCTCATCCCTTATTGATATCAAGTACAACAACTGACATAGCTAAACAGCTTTTTTGACTGTACTTGCAACTAATAACTCCACAAGCAGTTAACTTGGCCCTAGTGTAGTTATCTGCAGTCACTGCAAACATTGCTCCTTTGTGCATACCACTGCTATGAAGCTTAGTCTGTATTTAAGAACAAAGCCTTATCAAGACCTTGAAATGAAAATGTTTACCAAATGGCATCCAGCTCAATCTGGGTTTGTATTATGTATGTCTATGTAGCTGAGCAGAACAGAGGTAAAGGAAAAGATATTCACATAATTTGTAACTGCACTAGGGGGGGATTGTCTTTCCTCTAACAAAATAATTTTTTAAAAAGACATCTCTTTTTCTTTTAACTTGAGGTAAGCATAAGGAGTTTTAAAGTAATCTTATTTTACAGGTGCTATTTTATTTTATAGGTATTATAAAGAATATATGAAAAGGAATGCAAGGAACAGGATGGTAACTGCATTCCTAGATTTCTTTGTAGTGACAATCCATGCAAACAACCAGTGGGCAAAGAAATTATTTCAGCACTTACCAGCTCTGAAAAGAAGCTCAAGCTTCTTTTACATTGCACTCCAAAGACTTATTGCATCATAACTGATGATAACACAAGTGCAATCTAAAGTTCTGTAAAGTTTCAAGTTTAATCATGATCGTGCTGTTTTGATTTTCTCAAAGCTTATTAACCCTTACTTCTATATGATTGTACCATTGGTATAAACATAAAATTAAATAAATATTTTACCTCAAATAATCCTTGCTTTTTAATAAGGGAATTCCCTTCTAGCGTCCAAAAATAAAGATGTGATTTTCCACAAGTAACTATTATATTTGTATCAGTAGGGTGAAAATCTGCAGCAAATACAGCTTCATTAGAGCACTTGAAAGGAAAAAGAAAAACAGCGTATCAAAATTTAAAATTCAAAGAAAACAAGATTATTCTCTAGTTAGATAAATTGATCAACTCCTGATACAAGAAAAAATTTTAAGCCACTTATTTGTCAGAGTAGATTAAGATGTTTTAATAGAATATTCTGAAGAAACACAGCCAAAAGATTTTGTGTTTTTAAGTTAGTATCTAAGGTTATCCTTCAAAACTACGCCAGATAATGCATAGCTCTTTATGAGATTTAGTTTAAGATGTTCCTTTTCTCGTCCTCCCATTGAGGCACAGGCCTTTCTACTAAATTCAAGACTGAACACAACAATTCTTATTTTAAAAAAGCTATTAGGGTAATCAACAGCAAAAAGAAACATTCCCTTTCCTCACGTTTTTTGATTTCATAAAATGGAAAGCGCTAAAAAGGCACAATACGTTCTTTATAAAAGACATTTTATGACAAAAAAAATCTGATCTACGTGTAAGAATGTAGTACAAAATATCTTATAGCAACACCTTCACATCTGCCAGCTTTTCTTCCTTCTGCCAGTCCCACACAGAAAGCACGTGGTCATTTGAGTCATCCACCGAGCAAAGGCTGCTTCCCCCATTCTGATGCAAAACATGGACAACATTAATGTAGTGACCAATAAACATTAGAAACATATAGGAAAACATTCAAAATAATTAAATACATGTAGGTGAAAATGACTTATTTACCAGTTCGTTGCAATTCTAATTATCCTAGAGAACTTCCTGAAATGTAATTATTCACTGGATTTTTGAAAAATAGAGTGAAAAGGGATTTAGAAAAGGAACACTTGCAAACTGCAGAAAAATCAGACTTTGTAAGGAATGAGGTAGGTGTCCCTTTTTAAATATTCAGTGACAGATCTTCCCAAGGCAAACTACACATCATCATCTGCACCTTTAAGAAGGCTTTTCCTGATGATTATACTGAGTTTGTTTCTTGGCCAATTACTTCTTCTCAGATCTGCTGTGGATACAGGGAACAATTTTACTCATTATATAGGAATAATGGATCAAAATTAGGGAAGAAACTAGAAAATAAATGACTTATTTATGACAGACATCTTTTTCATAGTTATATCTTTTGTCAGCCTTTCTGATCTTAATGACCCAAATTTGTTTAGCCTTTCTTCATGCACCAGATTAGCTGGATCTTCTCCACATCCATTTTACTTGATGACTTGATGAAGATCCAAGTGATACTCAACATGAGCTGAGGGGAGGTGATGACATTACAGGTCTCACTGGTAACAGCTGTATAACCGCTGCCATCTTTTTCCAAGTGGCAGCTATACGGAAAGGTAGTGTTCAGACCATTTTTTCTTATCTTGAGGGGCTAATTCCTAGTTTTGTGTCTATGGTAGAATAAATAATCAAGTAATATTTGAAGGGGTTGGAAAGTGATAAGACATGAATATTTATCACATTGTTGCTGGTATTAACCACGCTGGCTTTGACTGCACCTGAGCTCGCTGGAACAGAACAAGCCCATGGTTACACAAGCATTCCTTTGGCAGCAATTCTGACAGTCTTGTATCTGCCACCTATAGCACAGCCACTTGTTGCTGCCAGCACAAAAGTTTGGGCTATCATAGAGCAAGCCTGTTTAGGGAACAGATTGGTTTTGGAGGAAAAAGAAAGAAAAAGAGGTCCAAACAAACTATTTCGTTTTGTTATATAAAAGTTTGCTTGGTTGTTTTCATGATGGATTAGGTCCCTAGTACATATCTCAGACACAGCTACAAAAATAATTGTGCCAACACAAACCAAAAGGAGACAGACAGGAATTAGCAGCCTGAAGACAGGCCTGTCTGAAATGGGAAAAGCAACACGCTATAGAATGGGAAGTGATGCTTGAAACAAGCTAAGCTATGACTGTGAGATCACAGCATAAACACATTAAACACTCACTTTCTTGTGACATCTGCCAATAGCAATACTCTACTATAAAGCAAACATTATCCTCCAAAGCTGATCTTGATCTGCATTCTTTCTCCTTCGTAGCTAATCATCTCTGCCAATTTACTCCACACTTTTCTAATTCCCGTAAAATATTGTCACTGCTAGTTCCATGTACTCGTGGAAACTTTCACTGATGTATATTTTGCCTGTGGAATACATCATTTAATCCTCTCTTTTTTAAAAATGCCATTCAGACAATTGGACAACAATATACACACTCTTTACTAAACTTGTGTGACAGTTTACAAACTCATGTTTTCATATGGGACTTAGATGCCACCTATATCATCTTTTTTTTTTTTTTTTCCATCTTGGTGGACCAGAATTTAAAGCATGTTGCCATGAGGCTAACCACTGCATTCCAACTCTTTAATGCCCCTTACCATATGCCTTTGCTGCTTTCAAGTGAAAGATTTTGCCTCTCCCATGGTACCCCCACTTTCTAAGTCCACAATCTGAGATACAGACCATTATAAAGGTCTTTCGTTAGTCTTTCTCGGAGAAAAAAAAAATCCACTAAGAAAGTAACTTAATTGTATTTAACAGAGGGAGAATCTCAATGATATTATTGAAGAAAAACAGAGGTACTTCTACAAATTTCTGTCCCTGAAGAAATTAATTCCACGTTAGGGTATGCACAAGGTAGACCTCTTGGACTGCTGAAATACTGCTAACTTTAATAAAGGCAGAAATTGCTGGAAACAACTAGGCTGCAAGCTTTCTTCCTCTAAAGAAGCAGCTTAAGAAAAGAGATGAAAAGAAAGTTTGGACATTGTTTTTGTTAAGGAAGCTAAATCTGCAAGGCTTCATAGACCTGTTTGGCAAACATTCTCAATACGACTATTATTTTACTCTACTTACAGATTTAGAAAAAGCAATGCAAGTGACAGCTCGGTCAAAAAAGCCCATTCCAATGACATGCAGTGTGTTCAGAGTTACAGAATCCCAAACACGTACGTGTGGTGGTAATTGCTGTAAAAATAGACACAGACATAACTGTTGAAACAATTTTGGACAAAAACATCAGTATTAAAAATAAAATGTAAGTGCATCCAAAAAACATTTTAACACAAGTTATGAAAGCTACTGGAACTTCTCTGGAGCTGACCATGTACACTATAAACCATTTGCTCATTACTATGCCTAGAGCCAACATGTAGGATTGACCATCCAGAGTGGACAGCGTGTCAAATCTCATCCATCTTTGCTAGATCACAGAAGTTAATGAAGAATATTCAGTGTCTATAAAGGGAAAACTGTTGATAGAATTGCAACGCAGGACCTACTGGCAGGTCCAGGATCATCAGTTTATACTATAGCAAACAAAATATTTCTGGTCCATATCACAGAATGGCTTAGGCTGGAAAGGACCTTAAAGATCATCAAGCTCCAAACCCCATGATGTGGGCAGGGTTTTGCCAACCACTAGATCAATCTGCATCAAACAGCAAGTGCAAAAAGGTTACGAAATTCTGAACTAATTAATGTCAATGTCACAAAAATAGCCACAGGAGAGAATTATATATTCCTGACTGTTATTTACAACTGTAATAAGGACTAAGTTTTTTGTTTTTTGTTTTTTGTTTTTTTTTTTCTTCCTGCTAACCAAATTCGTGGTACTTATAATGGCCCAAGAACAGCTCCTCATCCATGAAAACTATGCGCTTCCCTCCCCCCAGTTGCTGACATCGGTAACACAAAGGGAGCCCCAGTGCATGCACTCAGACAAGAAGAAGAAAATGCATCTCAAAGCCACTAGAGGGCAACCGCTGGAAGCACATGCTGAATAAGTTTTATCTTAAAAATAGCTAACACTTTAACAATTTTTTTTCCTCCTCTTACAGAAAAAATAAAAGCTATATTTAATTCTGTGGGGTTTTTTCCCATGTCCTTTCAAATAAAATAAGTTTTATTACAATATCAGAAGAAGGAGGAAAAAAGCAACAACCAGTCTCTGTAAGTAGTAAAATTATTCTCTCCCCCAGAAAAGCACCTCCGCTATAGAAATGACTTTTACATAGGATTACCTATATACATCAAAATTTTAGATTTTATTTCACAAATACAGTCATAAGCGTAAGCATCTATGAAGCTTGAAAACAGGAATACCAGAGATTTCTCCAACGTACAACAGAAATTAAGGCAGTGAGTAACAGAATATTATATTTAGATAAATATCATAATGTGCAACCAGGTATTGTTTTTCTCAATTACTTAAATCCTCATTATAAATATAATTTCTTTTATAAATCTCTCTTACAGTTCTTCTTTGTTAAAAACATTGCAGCACTATGAATCAGCTGCACAATACACTGAGAAAATTTTTATTCACCGTTTTCCTACCTCTGCTTGTATTCATTCTCTCATTTTGTCTTAGAAGCAAGGATAAGTAATAAGCTGAATAAATTCCTTGCTTACAAATGAGCTTCACAGTACAGACAACCATAATCATTTTTGTCTTAATGCCCTTTTTATTTATACTTTGTCTTGGTAGTTGTGGTCGGGAATGAAGTGCTATAATGTACAATTCAATCTCCTCTGCTTCTCTCCTTTTCCCCACTTCCGTCTTCATTCTCAGGTTTCCCTTGCATCCTTTTCCCATCTCTTTTGGAGACAGACTCCCAAATTTCCTTTGCTCTGTATAAGTAATGGAACCAGAAACCACTGACTGATCTTGATAATGCAACAGAATAAATTTGATATTGTGCAAGAGGCACTCTCAGATTAAGCTTTAATTGTGTTCAACTCCATAATTTAGAACCAGTTTAAATTCAACCTGAAAAGGATATAGCATGTATCTTCTCAGCTTGCAAAAAGCACAGTGGAGTGTGTCAACAAAAGGGTTACTCACTTTTCCATCCTTAGATGTACCTGCAACTTGACCTGTTGCTATAGTGATCCTGTCAGGATGGACAGCCAGGCTAAAAAAGGAAGAAAAACAGACAAGAAACTTAAAGCCATTTATTATAATCAAATCAAACTTTTACTAGACCCTGCAGCAAATAGCCATATTTAGTTAGACAAACATCTCATAGCTATCAACATTTTAAAAGCACAAAACCAGAGCTGGCTAGCTTATTTTCATGCTTTTTATTCAAAAATCTTATGAAGTAACCTGCTTAAGCCCTAATGCCTCAAAGAACACACCAAACAAGCACCAGCCTTACGCTGGAATTCACCTCACCTAGATTTAAATGCTTGCAGCATGTGTAGAGTTCACTGCTTAAGACGCTTATCTAACTTCAGTTATCTCATGATATGTTGTAGAGATCTGGTCAGTAAGGTAAGCACATTCTAGAGACAGTCCTTCAGATCAAACACTTATTCACTCAACCATATGACAAATTGCTTATCAGAATGTGTTGACCAGATATTCAGCAGCACTTATGGGGTGATACCAAATTCTTCTTTAAAAGGTCAGGAAAAAAGAAAAAAGTCCTGTGGTTACTGAGAAATAGTAATGCTGAAATTAAGAATCAGATTATGTGATTTCTAAAATTAAAATTGTTAACACTGTACTCAATGTTGAAGTCTCTAAGAAAAAGCAGTCCACATTCTGTACTAAAGCACAGCCTAGAGGGCAGAGCAGAGTCCGCTTTCATGTCAATTTTTATCTTCATACTTTTTTCACTGCAGCTGCTCTGCATACAGTTCTATACATGAAATATGCTGAGAAATGAATGGTGACAATAATTCGTTCAGCTTTATAACAGAACTGTATCCTCCTCATAAAGCAGAGAGCTTTGAAATTTCTAGAGTTAGAAAAAAATTAAAGAAATGAGATGGAACAAGTCCAAGTTAAAACGTGTTTGTAATACTACTAGATTATACAAATGATTCAGTTTTATGAAACACACTCACAGTGCAGTCAGATTTGATTATCAGGTCTATTTTGGGGATTCATGGACAACAGGCGTTTCATAAAGCTTAATTTAAAGATGGGATGTCAAACTCAGTTCATGCATTAGGGCTCATCAGATAATCTGGATGCTCTTTCTCAGCTACTCTCAGCAAGTAGATGGATACAGTCAAGATAAACCATATATTTATGTGCCAATTCAGTGATACTGAAATTTCCTGATCTCTAGCATCCCGTAAGCTTGAAAACAGAAAAATCACTTTGAAGCCCAAGCTGGCACGCCTGCATGGCAGACAGACCAGACGGCTCTGGACCAGCGTGCAGGATATCTGCTGTGATACAGACATGCTCAAAAACTGCTGAGGAGAATAGGAAAGAACGCATATGAAGATTAATAATTCAATCCTACTTGAAAAAGGAAGCAAGGGGAACCTAAATTAGTCAATAATTAGTCCAAAAACACAGCAATTAAAATTAGTAGATTTATCATCCAATTTCTACATGTTTGTATTTTTGATGTAAGAAGTACAAGTTACGGAAAATAAGTTCTCTTGAGTAAATACACCTTTATCATGGGTGCCAGACCTTTACGTTATTGTCCAAGTACACTGTTAGACATACAGAACCAACCTATGCCTGACTTAAGAGGTTAGATCATCTGAATTTTCAAAACTATGTTAAAGGAAAACGAGGTATTACAAAATATTGTTTTGAGAGGAAAAAAATCTGAAGCGTAATAGGTAACTCACCACTTCACGTCATCATTATGACCGGTGTAATGTCTCTGAAGTTGTTCTTCAACGTTGAATAACACAACTACAGATGCGATGAAATATACAGTTTCACCCGTTGGAAGAAGATACAGGTTACTGCGACAGTCCCGACCCCGATATCCATAGCTAGCATGTTTGTCAAGCTGCAGTAACATTATTTATGAATTAAGAATGCTTAAAATAAGGAAAAATGTAACAAAATTGCTGACAGTTGGCATCTCCTCGCTTGAGCACAGCTTTATCACTTAAAAGCCTCCAGAACTGTAGAGAGAGCCAAAGCATTTCATTGCTTGAGTGCCTGAAAATCTACACATCACACCAAAAAAAACACAGTAGAAGAGACAGAGACAGCATTCTGTAGCCATAGTACCCCTTCAGTATCCTCCAAAATTTTCTAAATGCTAGACTAAGGCAATATTGCAATTCTAATGCTGACTCAAGTGTATTTACCATTTACACGGGTTGACAAAATAACAACTTGGACTTGATGGAAACACTGGTAAGCCATTCAGTACATCTCCCTGCATTACATTAGGAGGGACTGCATTATCTTTTGTTCAGGTTGATTGATTTCATTATTCTGGTCATTACCAAGCAGATGGATAAAAAAACATAGAACGGTTACATCATACGTTCTGATTTATTTTTGCAGCACTCAAAAGGCAGCAGCCCAGATTCTGATGCTCATCATATCAACGCTAATTTAAAATTAATTCAATAAACTAACTGGAATTAATCCAGAAATAATCTCATTTATGTAGTTTTATTTTTATGAAGAGTCATTAGGGACTACAACTATTTTGGATTTCCCTTTTTATGGTAAAAGAGAGGAACAATATTAGCAGAATCCTGGCAAAACAGAAGAGCATTTTAATTCAGTCATTATGGAGAATCTGGCTAGGATGGATATATAGAAAGGTACTGCTGAAACCCCCATTACCTGATACTATAAATATATTTGTGCACTATTCCCTCCATAATCAGTGACAACACAGCCAAACTGAAAGATCCATGTTAGCATAGGATTACAGGATGTAAGGACTACAGTTATTTTACCCCTAAAACAAAAATTTAAATAACAGCTGGCTACTGTTTTATTTATTTTTTTAATATATGTAATAGCACTGCATGCACAAACATTAAAAATACATTTAAAAACATTTAAAAATACAACTAAAATTCCCAAATTGGCATTTTTCAGCCAAAGTTCCTTGAAATTTGAGATATTTAAATCTGAAGAAATGAAAGCAACAAATACTTTTAAGTTATGAAGCATTTATTATCAATTCCTAATATGTTTGAAAAGATTAGTTACTTCTCTAGACCACAGGATATTACTCGGTTTGTTTAAACTTATTACTCTCTATAAACTCCAAACCAATTGAAGTCAACTATATTCATAGAGTTCAGCAATATATAATCAAGTTGATAACAAATTAGCAGCTTATGTTAGTGTAAGAAATAGAACTAAAAAAAAAAAAAGGTAAAAACATTATATAGACATTCATGAGGAAGAAATCTGTGCCTAGAAATAGCTATTACATGGAAAAGATTGCATTCTTTAGGGAAAATCTCCTTTCTTTACCATTCTTCCTGTTGGGAACAATGCTGCATTCAACAGCATGACTGCTGTTGTCAAATACTCAGTTTCTTTCTAGCCGTCTTTTTTCCTCAGATTTAAACTCCCGGGGTCGATCTCGCCTCCTCACAATTTCCCACACTCAGATTTGGTGCCGTCAACTTTGATTTGGTGAACTGGCACTTCAGCGAATGTTATCTTGACCTTTTCTTTTCTCTTGGCCTGCAGCCTTTGTTTCAGACCTCCTGCTTACCAAACGAGCTGCTCTCAAATGATCTCTGCAGATCACGGCCCTCTCCCTGATGCACCCAGTGCCAATGTCCTGCTTGGCACTGCCACCTCTGCTCCAGCTCTCCCTCACACTTTATCATTCAGCATTTCTATTTCTTCATATCTGAATTATCTGATAATCTGAATCAGTGGTTGGTTGTGGGGTTGTTTTGTTTTCTTTTCCCCCCTTTTTGCCTTTCTCCTCAAATTATCTTAAAACGTGAGCAGGAGTGCATCTTTTCTCCATTATAGTCTCTAAATCAAGCATTATTTTACTCACTAATCTATTCCTCTTGGAGCCCTCTAGACACCTAGTAATTGATGTAACTTTGACGAATGAATAGCATTATTTGGTTTAACTGTAAGGAAAAAATCTGGAAAAAAACAGCACAATATTTTTGGGAAAATATGCTGTCTCCTCAGTAATCAGTTAGGGTTGGATGGAGTGCTTTATTAATTCATATCTTTTCTATTAATGTTTAGCATTAATATGGGATTATTCTGGATTATTCAGATATACAGCTGGGAGGACATATGAATAATCAAACAATGAAAAAAATAATAGTCCATCTAGGAAATAGTCATTTAGGTAAGCTTAGGTGAGAAATTAATGAGACTGAAATCATGACTCTAATTATCGTTTGCTGTAAGTCTGTAATATTAGCATCAACTTCCCTGTACACAGTGCTAACGGCAATCTATTTTGATTTTGGTTTTTGTGGGATTTGTTTGTTTCAGAAAGCATCTTATCACTCCCCATGTCATTCTTTTGCCCCTTTCTTAAGGGGAGGACTGTGCAAACCTGAAAAGACATCATTTGGTTGTTTTGTGATATATGTACAATGATTCAATGGCAGAATGTTGCAAGCAGTATTTATCACTATTATCAACTATTTCATTAATCTGTGGTGCCCAGATATTTTTGGTTTTTAATTGACCCTCAGTTATTTCTGTATGCATTATCTACGCAGTTCCAGCAGAGTGGGGTAGAACCCACAAAAGCTCAGCTGCAATAGGAATAACAAGAATGGTTACTAAATCTGTCATTAATCTCTAGTGAATACAATGGGACTCTTGGAAATTCTGTGTGCAATCTGAAACCACATGGAGTTCTATTTATACAACTTAGAAGAAAGAATATTTGCAGCTTTTCTTCTTTTTTATGAAGACAAAGCAACATCCTATTTGCACTGCTCAGGACCAAAAAAAGTCTTTTCTTAAAATAGAGGTCCTTATGAAGGCTTAATCTCTCTAAAGGTAGTGGATATTACAGACAGATGTTTGTGTTTATATTTTACCATAAATCACCTATTATTTATACGCAAATGAAATGTCATTTCGTTTTTCAAAGGATAGACTTTTCTTATTACTAATAAAACCGAAATGTGACAATTTCTCTATGTGATGAAACACTAGATTTTTTTTCCAAGACAGAATTCTATAATTGTGTCCACTTATAGATATCAGTGGAAAATTCTGGTCATTTGACATTTATGCTGCTTAAGCACAGCTGAAATCTAAATGCAAATATTATTTTATTATCTGATATCTTTTGGACTTTATTGCTGGCACCTATCAATTGCAATATGCTGTTCACTTCTAGCCTTATTCAAATACTGAAGTTGTTCTTATAAGAAGTTGCTGTAACCAATGGTGCACTTTTTATAAAACACAGTTCAAAATGATAAATTATTGCTGGGAGTCAACAAAAAAACACCTTAGATTGTTTTATGCATACTATAATTAATAATCACAGTTCACTACATTGTTACAATATGCCTAGTTTAATCTTTAGCTAATTAGCATGCTTCAAACTCAACCTTCAGGCAATGTTTAAGCAAAGTCTTCAGCTGCCACCCTGTAATTCACTGAGTGCGGAACAGCAGGCCTTGAGAAATGAGCACCTATTTGAATGGAATGTCACCTTGCACTCCACTAATGAGGCATACCTCATTAAAGAAGATCTTAAATTTGCTATACTTCAGCTCTACAATTTATTTAAAACACATCATAAAGAAATCATTGACTTCAAGTAGTTCTCCAGCACAGAAAGGATACACCCATTCCAATTTAAGCCTCTTGGCTGGTAGTTCTACTTTCGCTTCCAAATTGTAAGATTCCACTTGCTCTTTGGGCATGTACATGGTAACAGGACGTCCACGAAGAAACATTTTTACATATCCTTCCTCTACAAAAGGTCAGAAATGTTTAGAGTTACACAAAAAAAAAAACCGTCAGTGGAGAACTCCAGCACTCCTCAATCCCTTCCCACTTAATAGTTTGGTGTGTTACAATTACAGAATGACATGCAATCACAAACGTATAAAATAAGCAGCTTTCTTTTCCCCTAAATCACGCTCACTGTACAGAATTTTTTTTAAGTCCCTTTTTCCTCTAAATATTTTGAAAAGAAATAGAATTAAACCATGTCATGAAGAACTAAAGAAAGTCAAAGGACCGCAATTAAAACTTCTTTGTAAACAGAAAGTTACATATTACATTTTTTAAACGTTTGAAAGGGGAAAACGTCAAAGATTACAATTAACACAGAAATGCCACTTAAAATTAATTTTATTTTTTAATCCATATTTACAGTGGAGCATCAGCATCTAAAGTATTTCCCAACACTCAGTCGCATTCTTTGCATATCAGTGTAAAGATATGCTTTACACTTGATACAGTGTTAGAGATACATTTGAAATAAGGAACACAAACAGTTAGTAAAAGAAATCATGCTGATGTACATGCAAAAAAAAAGATGTTTTAAGAATCACTAAACATTGAGAAGGATTGACAACATTGACAGCACATTATAGAAAGGAAAATGACACAGAGGAGAGAAGCTACAAAAGCTGAACTGTCTGACAGAAGTAAACATTTCTAAAAGAAAATACTAAAAATAATTTGTTGAATTCAGAAGAAATATTTTTGGGGAGGAGAAGCAGGGATTAATAACAGATCTGGAAGTACTGACTTGGGGACTTCATGGGGCTTATAAAACTAGGAGATCTGGCAAATGCCATGAAGGTCTGACTAGAACTTTTGGGAACTGGCAAGGCCAAAGTGGGTGTCCTGTGAACTTCTGGTGAAGTTTGTCCACATTCAGAACGTGCTGGCTCTTGCTGCTCCATCGGCAGATCAAGGAATTCAGCCTTGTTCTCATGCGAATCAAGCAGTTTTGGAGTCAGTGACATCTGTAGAGTTACTAGACAGAATAATCGTGGGCACAGAGGAAATGGAAGGGCAAAAGTAACAAAATCATGTAAATAGAAAAAAATTAACACTTTAGGACTCTTAAAATTATGCTATGAATTGCTAAGTATCATTACAAGTATACTACTATGTTTTAGTTTGAAAATTAAGGCTTTATTTTCATTGGAAATGCATACATCAGAAATTCTGATTAAATGAATAAAAATTATAGGTTGAACACAGAAACATTATAGCTATGCTGTATTACCTACATACATGTGTATTTTGCCTTTAGACTGATTCATTTGGGAGAGATCACAGTAAAGTTACAGCTGGGGCTCTCTAAAATCCTCTAACATATAGAATTCACAGACATAATGAAAACAGTGAAATATGAGAACAAAAAAACAATACTAAAACAAACAAACAAACAAAACACCAGAACAAGAGAATACTAAGAGTGACAGATGGCAGGAGTTCAAGAAGCCTGTTAAAAAGCGCCAGAATACTGGAATTTATATTAAAAGTCTACTCTGATAGATCTGTATGGGAAAATAAAGAGGGTAGAGCATTAAATAGCAGAGCATTACAGCACTATTTGTATGCGCATGCAGCATCTATTTAATGAGCTTCAAACACAAGCCAATGCTACTGATACTGGTGCACTGGAATTTAATAGATTTTCAGCAGTGACAAGTCTGGACTGTGCTTATCAAAGGCTGTGAATGGATGGAAGTTTAATTCACTGAGCTGCTTTTCTCACTTAAAACATCATGAGACTCACAAAACTTGCATTTAGGCATCTACAGTGGAACTACCCACATTTGACCTAGTCACTCAAAACTCCTTTTTAGAGTAAATAGGAAGAAGCAGGTACTTTTACAGGAATTAGTCACACTTTAAAGCATGTGTCCAAGGCCAAAGTAGATATATTATGTCTTTAGTACGCCTCTCTCTCTCTCTAACTGTAAACAGGAATTTAGGGTGACTAGGCAAGGCAGAGTACTATATATTTATTTAGAAGTTTTGATAATATTAATTCTATGTGTATTGACTTTTGTTAGTAATACAAGTATATTATCTACTTAGTCCCTTTTCCTTCTATTTTTCTTAACTAAGTCTTTAAGACAGCACAGTTCTGTATGTGAAGATAGTTGTAAAGACAGACAATCAAACTACAAAGACAGATCAGTGGTGAAACTTCTGAACAAATGTATCTTTTACATCTGCAATATTGTGAATTTAAAACTGTTGCTGAAAATAATTATAAAAGTTAATAGCTACTGAATTGAAATTAGAAGATGTAAATGCTAGTAAGATCAGCAAAGAGGATCACTACCGATCGCATAAAACTGTACAACTACACAGAAGTAGAAACCCTTTAAAAGACTTGGCCTTGAGAATAAGCATTTTCAAAATGAAATTTTACATTTGTTGCAAAGATGAAAGATGCTGATTAGTGGAAAAACTGTTAGGAATAAGCTATCTCTAAAAGCAAGACAAGTCTGTGATTATATCACAGACATAAACATGCATCAAAAATGTGCATATTTACACTGCAATTTAGCTGCAACTTTAGAAAACAATATGGCATGTTTACCAAATATAACTCTGCATTATGACATTGAGCAAAAAGCACTGAGAAATTAGTTGTAGGCCTAAGTCTGCTTATTTAGCATTCAGAAAAATCTAACTAAATTCTACTCCATATGAAAAAGCAAAGGGAAAAACCAAGGCTACTATCATTGTGTTAGGCTACCAGCAAAAACAGCCAAAGGGGCAAATCTATATGAATTTCAGCAAAAGTGCAGAACACCATTTCAAACACAGTGAACATCCACGTTGCCATATAGCTCTCTCAACATATTTTTTTCTATTTCAAATTCTCCTGAAAAATCTGTGACTCAATTATAACCCATTACTATTTTTACAGTGCACCTGCAGGTTATAATTCAGTAGATTGTATAATAGACCGTATAATATTTTTGTTCTACTCAAAAGAACCAGAAAAGTTTTAACGCTGCAAAATGCATGCAAGTAACAAAACTGCAGTTTATACATAGAGCTTTTATCACACTGGCACCATTTTGCTTCGAGAGCTATGAGGTTTTGGAAGTGAAGCCTACCTTTGCAGTGTGTCACACGGCGCTTCCCTTGTGGTTACAGAGACAGAGACAGAAGGGCTAGATAAAGATGTGTTCCAGTATAACAGCCTCACTATACACCTGCCCTACAGGCTGTCCAGGGGCACTCTGCTGGAAGCTACCTCGCTTCTTGACAAAACCTGAGCCATATGCTGCTCAGCAGGTGGGGTCATTACAGACAAAACCCTCTTCTTCCACCTAGAAGCACTGTTCAGTCCCTTTATCTTTCAACAGTATTTAAGCTTTATTATGCAACCACATGCTAACAGTAACTAAAATATCAAGTATAACTTGATTAGAAATAATAATTTCAGTCAGAATTTTGCCCAGGTAAGGAGGGTAGAAGCAATATAACATGTTTAATTACCGACATTTATCTACCAGGGTAGTGCTACAAGAAAAACTATTCCAAACACCTTTTCTTCTCTTGCACCATGTAAGCAATGTTATGCAAGAACTGTAAATTCTGTGTGAATCCTTAAGACTTCTTTTTCTGAAACAGCTGTTTTCAGGAAAGGAATGTAGATTGTGATTGTATTGTCACAATGTACTTAAATACTCAATTCTATATATTCCTAAATTCAAAACCAGTTACACTCTAAATCTTGAAGAATGGCTTAAGAGCTTTGTTGGATGCTGATCAATCCATTTGGTAAACTAGGGATTTTCTTGTTCAGCTTAATGTAAGACACTGTTACAAAACTATAAACAACAGGAATATGATAAAATTGATAAATGAGCCACTTTCTGCCTTCCTTATTCTATTGTAATGAAGGATTTATTTTATATCTCTGTTTTTTCAGGACAAAAATTACTTAGGTATAGTATTCAGTTTCTTATCTTCATCAAGGACAAGGACCAGATCTTGCACTGATACGTCATATTTTGCTTTTGAAATCTTGTAATAAAGATAATACACAAGAAAAAAAATGACTGTTAAATTCAAGATAGATCTCCAAATCCACAGCTTCAATACACCTTCTTTATTTGTAATCTGACAAATTGTATTACAAGGCATTGGGATAGATATGGAATTCTTTAAAGGGAGCAATCAAGTACAGCTAATAACTAAATTAATGTGTTGTAACTGGAATGTAGTAATACTTCAATTAACAAAACTTAAATATTGCCCCAAAAGGAAGACATATTTGAGGTAAGATGACATGGCCTTTTTCTTCTTTGTCTTCTTACAAAGAATCCTAACTAAAATAAACCTACTGGGCCAACAAAAAGTAGAGCAAACTGCTCAAGTTTTCTTTTAAAAACTATATCTACATACATTATCAGTATAGCCTATAAGTATCATACTTAGAGTCCCAACACCAGTTCCTGAACATTCACAGATAAAACCTATTATGTTATCACAATTTTTAAATGTTCAAAAATGTTAAAAGTTCCTACCTGCACTGAACATTGGCTCCTTGGGTTTGCTGTGAAAATAAAGAAGAAATTTCTATTTTAAAAAGCTCTTACGAAGTATCCACACATAAAGCTGTTGATGTAATATAAAATTAAATATATATATTTCTATAGAAGTAATGATAGAAATCAATTATTTACAATGTAAATCTCAAGGCAGACAAAATTATAAATAGAATTCATGATGGTTCCTTAATGACAAATATTAACACTTTTTTTAAACATTCAGTTATCTTTGTATTCTTACAAATATAGATTTTCTTCTGCTACCAGATCCTCCCCTCCCGTAGCATTAGTTGCAGAAGAACATGGAAATTGCCCTAGAGCAGTTGCCTCAAGTTTTGGTTTGCAGTTAGTGAAATCTGTTATCCTAAAAAGACCTACAGATATCATTAAAACTTAGGAATATATTCTTAAATACAACATCTCTTTGTGTATGTGGAGGGAGCTACTGTGTATGTAGGTACTTGCTTCGTGGCTCTGCTCTCTGAACTTAAGGAGCAAAGTAAAATTTGAATGGTGCTTTCCTGAAGAGTTTACATAGAAGATGAAACAGCCCAGTTGGTTCCTGATGAACTGCAGTATTCAGTGAAACCCGGGAAACACATATCTATCATTATTAAAGCACCTTCTTTCCCAGTGCAGCACGCGGAAGACAAATTAAATCAGCTTGCCTTTTTGTCTTGAGAAGACTATCTGGGAAAAAGTGAGGGAAAAATACATAAATACATGTGGATAAAGAAGAGACAGAAAAGATGAGTTCCTCTCTAGATAGTACTACCCTGCTAGCCCGGTCAGAAAGAAGAAATCTTTCTCAAGAAATAACAGTTGTTTTGTTTTCTTTATCCTTCATCGCTATGTAATTAATCTTGAGGGAGCTGTTTCTAATGAAACAGAAGGGTCATTAAGCTGTATTAAGCAGTTATCTTTTTCCCAGGTCTATATTCTTCATACTCAGTAAATTTTTGAAACATCAGGTTACTACTGCTTAGCTCCTAGTGATCCCAAAAGAGTTGGAAACTCTGCAACTTCAGTGGAGAGAAGTGGAGAGATGCATGAAAAAGATGAAGTATCCACAGAGCTTTGAAATGCAATATCCACATCAGATCCAAAACTGCAGTAGGCAGATAAAGAGAAACTATCTGCACAGGATTTTTTCTAAGCATGAAAGATTCCCCTCTCTGCAAATGAAACTGAAGCCACAACAAAATTTGAGTATTTTTCCTTTTCCTTTGATTCAATTCTGCTGCATTAAAAATAATATATTTATCTAATGATTGAACCAACCAACAAATGAATTCTTTGGTCCCACCTGGTACAGCAGATTCTCATAATACCAGCCTGGATATTAACCATGCAACAAAATTCTTGCACCAATCTGGCCCACAGAGCCAATCTAAATAAATACCATGATGCGTTACCATTTTTAACACCAAGATTAAATTGTTTTCTTATGAGTGAACATATTTATAGAAAATAAGATCTTTATGGGATGCAGCATAAGTCAGAAATGCTACATTTCTACAGACAAGACCTCCCAGTTCTGAATTGTCCATGCTGACTTATTCAAGCTAATGTGAAGGGCAGATTCATTACAGTAATAAAGCAAACCATGTGTACTTTTTAATTATAAAAATCCTAACCAGACACAGAGCTCTGACTGCTTCTTTTCTTTTTTCACAATCTTGAATTATTTCCTGCTTACCTAAAACTTCACAAGGACTTACCTCTTGCTCAGAGTGATAGGGAACTGGGAAACCTCAGCCTATAGTCACCTCCTCATCCTTTATTTTTAAAGCTTCTTAAAGTATCTTTCTAAAGCAATATGGCTTTGCATAATGGCTACAACTGTACGTACAAGTATGTTGAAAAATAGTAATTTCACAGCTGCCTTTTTAGATTTCTGGCATGCATTCTGCTTTAAGCCTCACCTAGAGACCAGATATAACACAAGAAATGAAAAGACTGTAAGTAGTTAAGTAATACTCTCTTCTTCATTCTTACACGCGCATAGTTAGCTTTAGGAGGACAGCTTTAGCTCCCGGCATACAGAATCACGCTCACTTTTCTTCTAGTCCCATGACTTGTGTTCTATGTTCTGCACAGTTGCCTGCCTTCAGCAAGAATTATGAGGAAGACTTGAGGAAGACTTTTACCCAGACTCTTCCATAGGATAAAGACACTCTTCAACGAGGTAAAGAGCTGTGGCTCTGAACATCCGCAGGCTGCATGTGATATAGGAAATCAGGCCTTTTATCTCCTGGGAAAACTCTCTAACCACACAGTTATTGCTCTAACAGCAGCATCAGCCACACTAGCTCCACCTAATGCTATCTAACATGGGCTTTCAATTAGTTCCGTAGGAAATTTCATTTAAATAATTTATTTCATACATTATTTACATATTGCATCACTTGTTTATGGGATCACCTCCTCAAGCCCAAATTAAGTGATTTCTAATCTACTGTGACTGGATTGAATCCTTTGTGACTGGATTGAGTGCTGAATTATGTAAATATGAGATTTCTGTTCAAGAGTACGAAAAATTTTAAAGTATCTTGGTAAAATCTTGATCAACTTTAAACTAGAAACAAAACAATTTTGCAGATAATCATCAGTTATATTTTTTTTGTTTTTTCACTTCTCAGCTGTTTTGGAATCAATCTTTTTAAAGTTAATAGTACCACTATGTAGCTGCTAGAACTTGTATCTTTTCTTTGAAATAATAAAAAATTTAATTGATATTCTCATCTGGTTTCTTTAGTAGCTTTAATATAAAACTAATTTCAGATAAACAGCACCTCATGCAGGTATCAAGTTGCGAGGGATAGTTTCGAAACAAAACTAGTAGTAATTTAATCACCCACATTTAGGCTTCTGCCTACTAGTTCACAACAACCTTAGCCAATCTCCACATTGAGGGAAGATGCCAAAGAGATTAAAATAAGAAGTTTTGGAATCACAGAATATCCCAAGTTGGAAGGGACCCATAAGGATCATTGAGTTCAACAAGGTTTGTGCCCTACCATTGTCTCATCAACAATCCGATGACTCTTATAAAGGCATTCATGCACAGATAGAACAGGTGAATTACATAATTATGTAATCTTCATCAAGACTGTATTTCTCTTGCCACATCATCCGAGAATCTCAAAACTATCATCAACACCTCTTTTTACATAGGTAACTGTAGCAGGACAGAGATCAGGTTTAACTGCATGGCCAATGGCCAAAATCTGTCAGGGAAATATGGGAAAGAATCAATTGGCCAAAACATTGATTTCACCACAAACAATAAATCGCCTATATCTTCAAGACATCCTACTCTGAAACTCTTGGAAAAGACATTCTCCTTTTGTTACTGTCAGCAATACAGAGAAGCACCACAAGATGCACAGAGATGCACATCACTTTATTCTGCCTCTTTGGATAGTGCCTGCACATAAGTCTGTTTCTCCATTTCTCATTCATCTGACTTTGACTGAGAGAGTTACTGCTCATAGATAGCTGGGTGCCATTCCACACATGAGGTGGTGAGCAATTATCTAAATTCAAAAAAAAGATTTGGAGTCTTAAAATATGTATTTTTGACCAACTGGTGGAGGTTTAAGAAAACACAAACAAATTCCAGTATTTGCTGAATTGAAGAAACAAAGTTCACTGTTAGGGCAGAAGGCAAAAAAACAAGATGGCCATTCAAGGAACACTACCTTTCACTGTTCTTTTTACCACTGGATGAGCTGCTGGTGGATCCAGTGCGGTTGCGACTCCCTTTGGAATCTCCATAGCTTTCCCTTCGGCCTCCTGGGGACACACGCTCAGCAGAGCTGGTTCTCTTAACAGTACTAATAAAAAAAAGGGAGTAAGCTTAACAGCAGAACTAGTAGAAGTACACACTTTATGACAAACATTTCTGAGAAACGTATCAAGTAGAAAGCTGGCCATAAAAATAATAACAATATTTTTAATCAAAAAACAATTTATTAAAGATCTTACATGAGAATTTTGCTGAGTACCTGATGCAACAGAGACTAACATACTTTTTTTGCCCAATTATAAAAAGGAAGGGACACACTAACATCAGACATCTGTAACACCATATCACCTCCCAAATCTTTGAATACCACCCCACACTTTAGAATTCTCTCAAGAAGAAAGGAAGGACTCAAAACATATTACACGACACCAGCAGACTACGGAAAACATCAAAAGTAGGTCAAAATTTGAGCACTAGCAAGCTAACCAGTATCCGCATTCAAAAATCAATTACACTGTGGTTCAAAGTTAGTTTTAACATACTCCAAAGAAAGACTATGTAAAATGTAAGCTAGCTCTCCACTCACTTGTCAAAAATACATGCTTCTACACTACATGTACAAAGAGATTACATTCTCTGCATCCCCTGATAAGGGGTTTCTCAGAGGCTTAACCCTCTCCCACTTTTCAACTATCCCTTTGGCAAAGATGGCTGTAAGGAAGCTCCTGCATGACTTTCAGACAGCCAGCTCTCGCTGACTGAGAACCACGAGGCACAACAGGAGCAGTATCACCCAGAGCATATAACACAGGTGACAAACTATTATGGTTTTCCATTAGCTCAAACCACGTTTCTCTAAAGCACTGCTTCCTAAGGGCAAGTGGAGTAGGTGACAAGTGAGCTGGGCTAGGTCCCTCGCTTTACTCCTTTCTCTGGGATGCAGAGCAGGACTGGCAGCAGTATTTGGATGAGGCAGGAATCGCTTCCACAGCACCAGCTGGACAGGATTTGGTGCTGGCACCTCCTTTCTCCCGGCTCAACCGTCTGTCTGCTTTACCCTCTCCAAAGAGAAGAGCAGGGACATCTATGCACCCACATCCTAACTATGTTCTGTCCTTCCACATAAACATTTCAGCTTTTTCTGCTCCTGCCCTCCAGGACCCAGTCTCATTCCAGTCAGTCC
Organism: Pavo muticus; assembly: GCA_016647715.1. NCBI lineage: Eukaryota > Metazoa > Chordata > Aves > Galliformes > Phasianidae > Pavo > Pavo muticus. The sequence goes on from JACDJE010000305.1 coordinate 353,996, forward strand.
CTTTGCCAACCCCAGCCCTGTTACCTTTTCACACTCCAGGGTGTTCTGCTTACCATGAAGCTCAGTTCAGGCATTACCATGGACTATACCATGCCTCCCCATCAACTTCTAAAATCCACCCCTACCATATTACCTCAGTCAGCTCCTCAGACTGCCCCACTTCATGCATAGTGTAAAAAAACAGAGGCATCGACTCTTCATAAGTAAAGGAAGTGAAGCAGACTTTTCTGTGTGGTCAAAACACATAAAACTGTACAATACAATGGATAGATCTGAGCTCAAGTCGCTGCAAAGACGACATTTTTCTGAGAGGAAGCTCCATGCATTCAGGGCAGAGCAGATACATCTTGTGATGCATCTCAGGTGGCTTGACAAAAATCTTTCTGGAATATGCAGCGGTAGTGCAGATATTCAATGCCGTGTTTTTGTATTAAAAACGAGCACCATTCAAAGGATTAAGCTGAAACAAAAATGTTTCTGTGGAGAGAGTGATGTAAGAGCAAGCAGAATGCTAAGTTGCGCACAGGGACAGGCTGAAATAATGCATGGGAGAAGCAAAAGGCAGTGAAAATTCAGTTCTGTTGTCACTTCTGGCATCACTGTTTCCTAAGCTAGCCTAACACTCCCCAAGTCTTCTCAATGCCAAATGCATGGAAAAAAAACCTTCCTTCCATATATTTAATAATATACTACAAACATTTAACAGTTCTCTGTCTCTATTAACATCGTTCCATATAATATTACTCTGGGCTAACATAAAGCAGCCCTAGTACTGAAAAATTTTATTCCACGTGAAGTATCTTTATCAGCACGTGCCCCTTTCACTAGATTTTACTAATGCAAAACATCAGCTCTGTGTGATTTTGTAGTATCAAACCCTTATTTTGACATCTTCTCTTTAATCAGAAAAAGACAACGCAATATCAGCCAACACTGAAATTAAATGAAGGAAGTCACCAAATTATGCTAACGTTGGAAAAACTGTAGCAGTGGTGGAAGCAATTTTAAGCTAATTTAATATGGCTTGGGGTTTTATTTTTACAGTTATCGACATTCAAAAGATGAATGGATGGATAAAAAATGAACAGGCCTAAAGCTTAGAAGTGCAATGATATCTTTTTACTGATGAAGCCTCGTATCAGTATAAAAACTTCTTTTACCACAATAGAAGAACAAAACTCTTTTAAGTTATTTTTAGTGCTTAAACTAACTAGCCAAACTACCTTCTGACAAATTTTAAACTTCCACCAACAGCAAAAGCCCAGTAAGATGTATTAGCAAGTGATCAGAAAAAGAGGATCACAGAAAGATATTTTAATTCAATTATATTAACTCAATTTTGGCATATACACATCTTGGTTTCTCCAGTGTTTAACATCAGTATGGCTACAGCAGATACATAGACACCTGAGGAAGAATTTAAAATGACAGGAAATATTCATTTAACTTACAAGACTGCAAGAACATGACTGGATTCCAGAATTTGGCTTCCACATTAGTGATATGAAAGAGAACATTTTCAATTTTTTTTATTGAAAGGTAATATTTGTTAACACCATTTTTAAACTTAAGAAAGGAATGTGAGTTAATGAAATATAGTAAGAGTGATGTTAGCATAAGAGAATGGAGATAACACATCAGAAATCATTTCTGGATAAGTTCAGTAATGCATTTATCAGCAATAAGAAGTTTTAAATGTACTTCTGAAAGTGTTAAAAATGGGAATAATAATTATGGTTAAGTCCTACAATGTTAATGCTGCCACTAAAACAGCCACTTTCTATGTCTTGAATCAGAACAGGAAGGAAAAGCAATCGAGCTCCAACACTATAAAGCTATTAAGAATCCCTCACCTTAGAGCAGGCTTTTTCAGTTTGCATGCATTGAGAAGATTCACAGACCTGCTTAATCCACATTGAGAGGTGCGTAAACAAAGCAGAATAAAAAGTGAATGCAACAATAAAACATGGAAAAGACATTTAAAACAAGCTTACATTAAAAGACATCGTAGCATGCATTTAAGATATGAGGTCACGTGCAAGAATAAACAACAGCGATTATTGGCTCCGGTGTCTGATCATTTCAAACCACACATTTAAGTACACCAATGTATCTTTGAATGACAAAATCTTAGCAATGTTCCAAATACACTGACTGTTTCTAAAGCTACTGAGAAAAACACAGAAAAAGAAAATCAAAGAGGCTAAGGAAACAGACAGATGATCCAGCTAGGAGACAGAAGACTATTAAGAAAGCAATAAACACAAGAAAATAAATCTTTATACATATATACACGCACCACTGCATAGCATGTATGTTTTACATGCTTGCATCATTGAATTGCAGTGAGCAAATCTGGACAAAAAATATACATATATATAAAATCAAATTTCTGGGGGAAAAAACATGAAAGCTCTTACAATAAAATACATTAAAATAGTGTACAGTAGTGAAACTAATAATACTAATATTTTGAAACTTGTCTAGCACTCCTTCTGACTCTCATTTAAATCAATTAGAATGAATTCGAGAATAATATATTACTATAATTTCATTATGCCTTTGAGCAAAGCACACTAATAACTTTAATTGTTAGAGATAAAGTGAAGGAGTGTAATGGCTTTGCCACTTGAAGTTCAGTGGATAGGCTTTTTATATTTATATTCTTTTGATTTAAAAACAGTTTTTTGAGAGTCAAGCATTAAATAGGAGACTAAACTGAAGGTTTGACACAGAGTTTGCGTGTGCCAGTTGCAAACCATTGTTGCCCCCAGAACAGAATGTAGAACATTAATTCCAGGAGACTGAACAATTTCCTAGGGGCCATGTGTTTAGAGTTTAGAAGAACAGGAATTCATCTTATTAAAGTATTTTATTCTCCCTGCAAACAAAGCTTTTTTATGTTTTCTTTGTTCCAACTTCTTCCTTTTGATCTCCATTGTCAGAGTTTTGCAGCATTGTAGTACTTTACAATCTGCTCAAGAACAAAGAATGACTGATTGGCTCTTTCTGAAAGAGAAAGTATATGCTAGCCTACAGTCTGCAGCAGCATCCCTACTGGGAAAGGTACCGACTGCATTCTCCTCCCTTATATTTTCTTTTCCCCTTTTTCCCCTTCAACTATTGGAAACAAAGCTATCCTAGATGAGTCACAAAAACCTAGATTTTAATAGGGAACTCAAAACATTACTACTGTGTGCTGGACACATTCCAAAGGCAAATTTAGTGTTAAGCAATGAACTTCAAGCCACATTGCTTCTGAAAGGAAGAGCGCTGGGGGAAGGGAAGGTTCTGTTCATGATAGAATAAGCTCATCTTATGCTGAAGGAAACTTTCAAATAATTACTCTATGTATAAACTTCAGAATAAAAATATCAGTACAGAAAAAAACTAGTAATCAGAATAGCTTAATTCCTGACTTCCATAGCTTACAAGTAGTAAACACATTAAATTTAAAAAAAATCAAAGTCCCTGAGACAAGGGGACCAGGAAGACTTGCAAACACTTTACAAAGACAAGCAATTCTTGATTATCTGTGTCAGGTGATTACCCAGCCCATCTCTAAATCACTTCAGTTTCACATCAGCCAGCTTGCACCTGGTAGCCGTGTAGCTGTGCAGCGCATGCTGGTACTGGGTAAGAACTTTTGGTTCCAGTATCATCAGCATCATCATTTTTATTATTACTTTAAGTCTTGCATTACATTAATCATTACCACATATTTTTATCACCTGACTGACCTATGTGCTGTACTTGTGCTTTTGCTCTATTCAGGTTATTTCATTCCTTAATTAACTTGGATAGTTGAGTTTTGGCTATATGAGATCTAAATGCCAAAGGGAGGTTGGTGCCCTCAATCCTAAATTGAAGTCAGTCAGTTGAGGTTACTCAATGCTTTAACAGACCTGGTTCTAATTAACACGTTGGGCCATATAACAACCTACTGATATCTAGAGATACACACTTTACATATGGAAAAACCAATATGCATAAAGGTTAAACGATTTGCATAAGGTCATTCAGAGAATGTGGCAGAATTTGAATAAAAGTCTGCTAGTTCCACCCTTTCAGCCTCAATTTTTTTTTTTAATCATCTCCAGTGTTGCATTCCTGCCACAAGTAGTCATTTCCATTTCAAATATTAAAAGGGAAATCTGAAAAATGTAGTGAACTCTGAACTGCATCTCCTTGGTAATCCAGCAAGGAGGAGGAGCACTATGCCAATCTGTGGGTTCAGATGAGTTAACCAACACATATAAATGAGATTGTGTTTGTAGACATATCAATAAGCACATCTATTTCTAACAAATAGAATGTATGGGTGCACATTTGATCCCTGCAGAGATCATTTGTGTATGTTTATACAGATAGGCATTACATGCTGTTTCAACTGCATACGATATACTTCCTAATCAAACACTTCAGCTAAGTAAATTCTGATTTTTAATCCCCTTTTCATAACAGTTTTCAGTGAAACATCCGGGAAAGACTCCATTAACCTTGATGTTTGCCTCTTTTGAAAATACGTTCACAAGAAGAAAAAAATGTTATTTTCCTGCTATAGTAATCCTAGCAGATGTTTGTAATTTACAGCAGCAAACTGAAGGTTTAAATTAAGACTCAAATAGGTGTTATTCCTTTTTATTATTACTAATTTTCTTTCACTTTTCCAGTTTTGAAACATTCAATTTTTTGTTTCTACACCTATATTGTATATATACACACACAATATATATATATATATATAAGGTGAAAATAAGCTTTAAAAACATCTATAAGCACTTAATACTATTTAGACCTTCCATTTCATATCATCACACCTACACCAAGAATTAGTAGCAGTTTCAGAATCACTTCATATGAAAAGAGCACTGTTAAAACATGATTGTTCATCAGAAACCAGAACTTAAAAAGTTATTCAAAACTACACACCATTTAAGAACTGTTCAATGTTCATCAAAGCTTCTTAACAGACAACTTCTGTCTCTTGAGAAAAGGAAGCTATTTGACCTTGCTGCTACATTCCTCGTGGTGCACCCCCCCATTCTCATTGGGGTTTGGAACTGGATGATCTTTTAGGTCCCTTCAAACCTAAGCCATTCTACGATTCTACTTTTACACATACTCACAGCTCTCAAATGTAAAATGGTCCATTATAAATGCAAAGTATGAATGAACTCATTAATGAGCTTATCTACTTGACTACTGGCAAGTCGGCTACTTAGACCAGTTAAGATACCACCTATGAATACTGAATATTTTGTGCATGCTATATTGAGAAAACACAAAATCCCTTAACTTATTTTAAAGTTCATTTTCAAAAACAGTAAAGAATAATTTACTAAGTTTTCTACAGTAATTCATTGGTAAGGAGTTTAATGCTCTACTCTCTTCCTCTCCAAGTATATATACAGGCAAAACAAAAATGCCTTAAAAAATAAATGAATTAATTTTGCATACTAAATTCAATCAGTACAGCATTCTAGAGTGTTAAAGGGAATAGGAATTCCACAGCACCTGGACTGGTAACTTTTCTCAGGACTGAAATAATCTTGCATTTCCTAAATTTAAGCAATCTGTAACAAGGTTCTGACTATAACAGCAAAAGTGCCCATATGTATTTCTTTCTTTCCTAAAACTGGAAATACATTTTCATATTGTATACTTAAAGCACCTTCAGCCTAGCTCCTTTAGCCAAGGGGAAGGATAAAGCACAATAAAATGATGTTAAAATCCTTATCCCATGGAAGACTTCACTCACAGATGAGCAAAGGCAGTTATACAACGCTCACTCCTTAAGGATTCTCCATAAGGACTTTCCCACTAGCACAGAGAGTATCCAGACAGTGAGTGAGTGAAGTGGGAAGGCTGCAGGATGCCATTTATCTCAAGGATGTACAGAGCCATCACGTTGCCCACCAGCCACAGAATGATCTTCACCTGCATCTGACTCTGTGCTGAAGCAGGAAGTCGTATGTTGAACCCTGGACAGCAAGTGCGCAGGATCATGAGTCCCACCCTATGTACACAAGTGAAACATGCCAATGCTTGGGCTCACTCTTTTTTTTTTCTTTTTTAAAATAAATACCACTTAAAACTGTGTTCAATTAACAAGAATAAATTTAGGAGAATTAAGAAAAAGTAATCTGTACATTCCCTTAAAAATCATGATACACAAAATAGCCCTCCTTTTAAAACACAAATCAATTTTCTCTCTAAAAGTCACGTTCTTCCACCCACTTGCAAAAATTCTGATAACATTTTTCTGATAATGGATACATTCATATTGTATTTACCTTCCTTCTCTTATCTTTGGCAAACTCGCCAAAGCCTGCAGCTGCAGTAAGGCCCATTTCATAGGAGCCCAGTTCTATTTGTGTGACACTGAAACAAACAATGCTTTCTAATTTTATTTCTGCATGGAATAGCTTCTCTACAATAACAAAATTTGGAGTTTTCTGAAAACCAGTGGTCCTCAAATCAGTAACAGAGCAGCTCAGACTTAGTTAACATCTCTCCTTAAGAAGAGACCTTTTGCAAAAGAAGCTTCAAACCATATCACGTTAATACTCTCATCTCCACAACTTGCCTTCCTCAGACCTGACAGCATCGTCTCTACAAAAAGCTGAGGCTGACACACAACCAAAGAAATGCTAAAAAAAAAAAAAAAACATTATATATAATGTATGTGTATATTTTAACAGGCAAACAGTACAGCAGAGCAGCAGCACAAGAACTGTCACATTTAACTTGAACTTGGCTCCACCCAATCTGTTACATTTCTTATAACTTAGGTATATAATCAGCATATATGTAACCTACAAAATAATACACAACTGAAATTGAGACATACCACTGTAATCATCTAACGGTAATAGTAAGGTATCTAAAACTAGGTATTCTTTTGCATAAATTTTCACAGATGTGCTAGATCCAATTTTCCTCCCAGAGATACTTGTAACATTTCTAAGATAACTTTTACAAAATCAACAAAGGTAACACACTGATTTGTAATGATAACACAGTTTCTCTACAGACTGTATGTTTTCTTCTTACTATTAGAAAATCCTTGATTTACTTTTTGTGTTATGTTACAAAACAGCACAGTAGAAATGCTTTATTCTCTGTATTAGACTGCAGTAACAAGAAAGTAACAGAAACTGGTAGATTAAGCATAGCGTGTTCTTTCAGTATTCAGGGTAATAACCTTAATTCTGATTAATTAGACCTAAAGAGTTTAAAATCTCCTATAATGAACTCCATCTCTTTTCATTTTGAACTAAGTATTTAGGCTATTGCTTTGAAAGTAAGAAAAACCACATATTCAGAAGCTTGAAGAAGATCCATTATTTCCTCAATTTAACAATTACAGTGTTTCCAAGGGATGCATACCTTTTTGCTGCTGGTGATACGGTTTCTTTTCTGGTTCCTGATGGAGAAGGTAAAGAGCCACTTGGTTTCTTTGGTAACACAGTTCCATTATTAACAGTAGTCCTTAAAGGCAGCGTTTGTACCAGCGGTCTTGCTGCAAAACAAGCAGAGAATTAAATCACTGTTTAAATATTCTTCTCTTTTTTCTCCAGCAAACAAAATAAAAATATTATGAAGTACCCGTAGTGTACCCTTTTCCCCCATCTACTATTGCCAAAGTTATGTGGATGTGGGTTTTGAAGATCATTTTTAAATATTTTCTTATTCATAATCATATCAAGCCATCTGCACGTGGCTTCAGAACACAATTCCAAAGCCCGTGCCATCTGTAAGATCCTGTTCTAGCTCAGTGAGCTTACAGCTAGGCACAAAGGCAGCTGCTGCCACCAAAAGCAATCCTGCTAGGGGAACACCTGTCTACTGCCCACCTGGATGATATTCAGAAGACTGCTAGAAATAAAGGTAAGTCACAATTCCAGAAACTCCTGGTCTTTATCATTCAACATTCTTACAAGTTTTCCACAAGCAAATAATCTGTTAATAAATCCTTATTCTCCAGCTACACACATCTGACTTCTTTTTAAGACTGTAGGCTGCTCTCACAAAGAGGAATTTTATCCATTAATCAGAAAAAGCTGTCAGCTGACATTATCTAACTGCATTCTGATCACATGGTGGCTCAAAAAAGTATTATACATATGTAAACTGTAATTACAAGTAGAGTAACTGAAAAGTTCCATTCCAGTGCATTAGAAATTAGTTGCAAAAACAAAAAGCGGTTAAAACTGCAAGCAGTGAGTACTTACACCAAAACTTACATTACAAAGCAAACCTTGGAAACATACACAAGCACGTCAGTGGTCTCTGCACAGCAGGGAAGAAAACTAAAGCTCTATGTCACCTGAAATTTGACATCACTTCATATTACAAGCCATCTTTGTGAAGATGCCAAAAGTCTCTTGGTCCAGAGAAAGAATACCCAAGAGAAAGTAGAAGCCCAAAAGTCACTTAAGAAACACAAGAGAAAAGTCTGGCATCACCTCAAAGCTCAGGGAAAACAGCTGTGAAATACTCTGAAAAAAAAAAATGCTCAGGATAAATCTAAAATGATAACCCTAACAATTGCATTCAGATCTAGACTATGATATGCTTGCATCTTACTGTAGCTTAGATTGTAAGCATGTATTGACTTGTTCACCTAAAGTTCTCATATACTGAAGTAAGAAATAACAGCGAAAGCCTGTGACTTGAGGAGATTGCATCAGTAAATAAGATTTATTTGTGAATGCAAGTTTCAAGATGAGTTATACTTGTTTGACATGTACTGAAGCAGTTAATTGTGTTAAAATATATAGTTGCTTGTTAAACGCTCATCATTTATTTGTTATATACTTCCCATCAGGAAACAGTGAAGAAATAAGGCTTGTTTGGCTTAGATGACTGAAGGATGACATGAAAACAAGTCAACAAAGAAAGAAAAACTCTAGGCTCCCTAAAGATAGGAGAAGCTGGGATTGGTGGGTTTAAACAGTACTATTCTTACCAAGGGTAAAAGACCAAGAGCACTCTGATATTATGGGCAGCTTTAAGGAAAGGTGAAACAAGACTTGAATGAACTCATGGTGCCTTCCAGCCCTGTTTCCATGACCTATTTTAACATGCTAATGCTGTCTTTAGAACTGTACTGATTTTTTACTGTGCTAGAGTTAATTTTGTTCATAGCCACTTGTACGGCTCTATGTTTTGAATTTATGACCAAAACAGTGTTGACAGCACACTGATATTTAAGTTGCTGCAGAGCAGTGCTTACGCTAAGCCAAGGACATTTCAGCTTCTCACACTGCCCTGCCAGCAAGGAGCTGGGGCTGCACCAGAAGCTGGAAGAGGACACATCTAGGACAGCTGACTCAGACAGGCCAAAGAGGTACTACATATCATATGGCATCATGCTCAGCAATAAGCTGGAGAAGGAGGAAGGGAAGGACATCCCAAACATTGGCATTTGTCTTTCCAAGCCATCATTATGCATGATGAGTTCTGTTTTCCAAACAGATGAACATCTGCCTGCCAATGGAAAGTAGTGAATCCATTCCTTGTTTTGCTTTGCTGGCATTCATAGCTTTGCTTCACGTACTGAACTGTCCGTACCTCAGCCCAGGAGCTTCCTCGCTTTCACTTTTCCAGTTCTCTCCTCTGTCCCACTGGGGAGGACTGAGCGGCAGTGGGGAACTCCACTGCCTGCCAGGGTCAACCCACAACAAGTGGCACTACAAAACAGCTGAAACCTACCATACTTCAGCTTCTCACAGTTAAGGAAACAAATATCATGATCCTATTTACTCCTGCAGTATTGCACTCTACTGTGTTTCCTATCCAATTGCTGAAATGTACTAATTATGTATTAATGCATGTTTATTATATAACTAACATACAAAACAGATTCTGTTGCACATGATAGAATCAGATGGCTACAGTTCAGCAGTTGTACGCTTGTTTCCTGACACAACCTCTGTAGCTCACAAAACTTTCATGAAGCTTTGAGATCACAAGTTAGAATAACAACTGAAGTTAAACAAACGATTAAAATATTTTTGTTATATAAAAACACCTACTAAAGGGAAGTCAAAGTGAATTCCAACTGGCATTGGTTTATTCTTTTAACCCTACGGAATTGAAACTAGCAGGAGCCAGCAACAACCCTTGTAACTTTTGACAGTCAAATGTTTTTGCTCTAAATCCAAACCAAACCGAGACTCCCCATTTCTAGAGCTGGAGATTTAAAGGTTGAGCCCCATGAGCAGGTACTGTTGAAAGCAACAACACAACATTCTTACATAGCACACAGAAAAGCTACAAATTACTCACTTATTCCACTACTTATTCTGGAGCTATTTAGTTTTATTTACAAAGCTATTTCACACCAGTGGTAATTAACGCAACAGTCAAACAACTACAAACACATCATTAACTGTTAGAAGCAGTGGATGTCAGTAACTCAAACACACTCAGATTACTGCTTTGTCAGTAACATTTATTTGGGAAGTTCTGTTGCTTCGAGGTCTTACCTGTGGTAGCAGCACTGACATGTTTACCAGCCTCAGCAGCAGCTTTTTTAATCATACTCTGATCTATGGATTAATAGGGCCATTAAGTTTACAAACAAACCAATAATTACAAAAGGAAAGAATAACAAACAAGAGTAAAACAAAGGCAGGAAGCATACTGAACTCCATAAAGTAGCTGAATTAAATAAGGAAGAAAAAAAGCCACATTGATGAAGGAGCTCCACAAGCAGAAGATAAGCAGCTCTGTGTCTATGACATATGCTGCTTTTAAGCTGCCTAGCTCAAGTCTAGAACAAGAAGGTGCACAGAGACTGAAAACAAGCTCAAGCTTTTCTGCATTACTTATTTGCTAGCCTTGCACTTGAAATCTTTAAGTCACTTCCACTTATGAAGTACTCAGAAAACGGAGTTCTCTGTCCCATGAACTTTCTTATTTCAGACTTAGAACACTGGGAACCAATTTCTGTATGAAGGATAAGAACCTTCTCACAATTCACACATACTTTAATCAAAGGTCACAGAGGAAACAGAAGAAAGATCACATAGTATGTTTCAAACAACAGCGGATGAGATTTTGATGACACTTTGTGAGATCGATTTCCACTTTTTAAAATTGTAAATGTGGAATTAGTCATTAAATAATCCATAAAAAGAAAGTGCCACTCAGCACACACGATGACGCAAGAAGCCACAGTCCCAGTTTCACCATGCCCAAGCAGGCCCCACAAGAGGCCACTGAAATGCTTTTCTGAATTACAGTATCGAAATGGAACTTGGTCTTCTGGGCTAAGTCTTTTATGAAGTAGCTGTGCCAACTACAGAAAAAAATAGGTCATCATGGCAATGCATCATACTTGACATAACAGCTGGAAGAAACAATCAGGATACTTCACATTCAGTTTCATGTAATAAAATATGTTTAATAAGGCTGACCATACAATGATGGTACAACTGGTATATAATAAAATTAAAGAAACTGAGTGGATTTAGTTAGCAATTATCAAGATTCATTTCAGTAATTCGTATGATGGCTTTTATAGAGCCCTATTCACATTACCACATGTAAAGCTTCTTATAGTGTAATTTCACATCCAGAGAAGTATTTATGCCACAAACACATTAAAAAAATAAGCCATAGAAGGGCAGAAATATCAGCTTATGAAAGCTTCTTTTGAATGTATGTTGAACTATGGCTTTGACTTTCTGCCATAACTAAGAAAACATTTCCTGATTTAGAACTCAATTGTTCACAAAATCCATGAAAATCTGGCTCTGTATTTTACTAAGCAAAGTCAGCAGGCAAGAATTGATCTGGTTACAATTCAGAAATAATAATTAAACTTTATTTCCTTCACACATCAGAAATGATCTATTTTAAAGGCAACATGAAGCCACTTCATCTCTTGTACTACCACATTTTGGGGAACACCTTGTTCTAGTGGCTTTTATCATCAGTAACATTCAACTTCTTTTTTTTTCCAATAAAACAAACATTCAAAATGAGGAGAATACAACACAAAGGGAAGAGAATGGGAGAACAAGATCACAGACATTTACTGTATATCCTAGCCAACAAGCAGCATCATCTACAATGAACTAATCTGGTTCTGTCCATTTCTCCTTTCCCTATTTCCATTAAACAAACTCAAGATCTCAGTTCAGAAAACCAAGTAGTTTTTACATACTCTGTTAAATAAATGACTAGAAGTAAATATCCATCACAAATATATAGCAAAGGTCAAACAATTTCCTGCCCCCCCAAAAAATGTATGAATACATAATTAAACATGACCCTTCAACATGAATTAAAAGTTTGGCATTAAAATGCCAGGACCCCCCAAAAGAAACAGATTTCATAATTTATACAGTAGAGAGGCCATGAGCATCTCCTGCTAATGGATACCAAAAAACGCCTTCATCCTGTGAGGGAATATGAGTTCGTGTAGTGTGCTTTGCTCTGATATGGACCAAAGATTCAAGTGCAAAACTGTTTGTGCACTGGCTGTTTCTGCTACAGAAAGGCCAAAGGGACAATGGGACACTGATGGGATCCCATGAGGTTCCAGACATGCATTTCTAATGATGTGGTAAGCTGCTACCTTTCTTCCAAAGGGGAAGAGTTCTGCAGATCCACTGATACAAAGGGTTCATAAATGCACCTTGAGCACCAGGCCCTGCAGGTGACACCCAGGACTTAGTGCTTCTATGAGGTTTTCAGCAAGAATATTGGATTAAAATTCCTTGGAGCAATCTAAATGGTGTTCTGCTGTCTTTTTTCTCCCCCTCTACTCCGCCCTTGTGAGGCCCCGCTTGGAATGCTGTGTCCAGGCCTAGGACCCCCAGTCCAGGAAGGATGTGGGAGCAGAGGAGGGTCACAAAGATGATGCCACAGCTGGGGAACCTCTCCTATGAAGAAAGGCTGAGGGAGTTGTGCTTGTTTAGCTTGGAGAAGAGAAGGCTCCAGGGAGACTCCATTGCAGCCTTCCACTACTTGAAGGGAACTTGCAAACAGAAAGGGGACCAACATGGTTTGATAGTGATAGGACAAGGAAGAATGGCTTTAAACTAAAGAAAAGGAGAATTAGATTGAGATGCTCAGGAGAAATTTTTTTACTCAAAGGGTGTGAGGTGCTGGAAAAGGCTGCCCAGAGAGGCTACGGATGCTCCATCCTTGGAGGCATTCAAAGTCCAGTCGAATGGGGCCCAGCGCAGCCTGATCTGGTGGGAGGCAAATCTACCCATGACCAGGGGTTGGAACCAGATGATCTTTAAGGTCCATTCCAACTTAAGCCATTCTATTATTCTATGAAGTCTGTTATACACAGACCTTCCACCACTCTCATACACAGACTTAGTCACCACTCTTATTCCCAGGACTACCCAAAAGTATTTGCTAAAAATTCCCACTAAGCTTCAAATGAGCATTTTCCTATGCTTTTACAGATACACAGATGACAGCACATAACATCAGTGGGGTTCTAGTAAGCCTTTGCTACAGTGAAGTGCTGGATATCCCACTCAAGCTTTTCTGATGCACACACAAATCAACCTGTTATTGTAGGAAAAGGACCAGGTGAGAGCACTCTGCAGCATTTGCATAACACAGTATATTGCAGAGTGGCAATGTCTATCACATCTGGAATCTAGATCTGTTATTCTGTAACTGATTCAGGCACCAAAGGTAGCTGTACTTTTCCTTTGAACCTGGGCAACTAGCGTAGCAACATCTTGCCGGTCAGATCACCATTGAGCTAGCCCGAAGTTCTGATTTTGGTTATGCCTACACCATTTTTAACTGAATTAAAATGATATTTTGTTTAAATTTGAACTGTTTTTCCCCCCAATCAAAAAAACTTAGAAATTTCACAAACAGAATATGCAACATTCAATACTAATTATTATTAAACATTCACCAAAGACTCTATAAATTAACTTCAATAAGTCAGGAAGTTGTAGCAATATGGAAACACTTCACTGGTTCATGAGGACTTTAGAAGACTTACGGGTTTAACAATTTAGACTTGTACATGTTCTTTTTGATAGGTCAGATTTCCAACTTTTTGAGTTTCAAGTTGTTGACTTTGACCACTTCAAAGATCTAAAGAATAAACTAGTACACACAAAACATTCTTTGAACTGAACTACCCATTTTACGTATATCTGAAATGCCAACCTTTGGTAGGTCCTTTCTTGTTTTGCATGGCCTGTTGTTCCTCTGTAATGTTCAAGCGTCGAACCACATCAGCAAGGGCAGATTTTAGCAGCTGGATGTCGTCTTCTTGCATCTGGACACGTTGCTCCAGAGAGGCAATGCGATCCGTTACCTCCATACTGCTTGCAGCAGAGGCACTGTCATCTATGCAGAGGAGCAGAAAAAGCTCTATTACTTACAGTGTATATCCATAAAGGAATAGCTTGGACAAATGCCTGTTGGTAAGGCTTTTACTCAGATCTGATGATCTCTTGAGGAAGAAAGCTTTTAAGTGACCAAAAGGCAGACATATGAATTCTGTAACAACAATCAGAAAAAAAAGTATGATGAGATAACTAAGGTTGGTTTTGGGATTACTTGCTGTTAATCCCACTATCAGTTATCCATGTGTTCTGAACTGGAATTTGGAGCAATCACCATTCAATATTCTACTTCGTACAACCTTCAGGTATTGGCAGTCATTTAGATAAAGAGTTATAATTTTTTATATTCTGTATACCCTTCTAGATTTTTCTTTCTCCTAAGTGACAGAACCTATATGTTAGACACATAAGCAATAGATAGACTCAATATTACAAGCGCCTTCCATCGACTGAGAAAATACATTAATCCCATATTGTAAAACTCAATTTACATGAGCAACGTTATGAAAACATTCCTTCCGGCCGAAATAGAAACATTAAGTAAATTCAGAATCATTCCAGAACCGTACTCTTAATCTCCACATTTCAGAAAGGGTCATTACTTTGTGTACAATTCACCCATTATTTGGAAGCAAACCCACAGAAGCTTAAAGTCTGCAGCTCACTGATGAGGGCTACACATTCTTTCCACTCCAAACTAGCAATAAGAATATTTTTCCTAAATGAGTACTTTTGTTCCACTCCATTTCGTATCAAATAGAAACACTAATTTCTTACAGTATTCAATTAGGAAAAAAGAAAAAAAAAGAAAGAATAGAAAAAACAATGCCAAGGATGTCCAAGTTGATATCTACTAGGGGAAAAAGAAAAAGTATTTTTTAAGAAGAGGACCATAAGGTTTATTTAACTAGCTAAGGAATTACTATTAACTTACTTCATAATTTTAAGTAATAATAGTCTAGTGATTATGGGATTATAGCTTTCATTTGAATATTTAGTAAGCTATATTTTATTTAAAATATGGTATTTAAATCACCACTGCAGTCATTAACCTTTCTCTGCCTCACTCCTCACAAGTATCTACTACATACATTTCTTCCGTTCACTTGTTGAAGCCAATCTCCTTATAAAGACGGTACTATATGCTTTCATTTCTTGTGTACTTGATTTTCCTCCTTTCCAGACCGGATGTTTCCACTTCAAATGTACAAAGGCATAAAATGACAGTTAAATGGCTTGTGCATAATAACCAGTGTCGAATTTTAAAACAAAGTCCTTCAAACAGGAAAATAACAGATTCAACTTCTGAATGCATTTAAAGGCATGTCCAAAGAAGTTTATACATGCAAACTGTTAATCAAAAAAATCTGGGGAAAAAAAAATATATATTTAAAATAAAAAGCTCTATTCATCTCCAATCCCATCAAATACAAGTTGGTTCCTAACTGCTGCTCTTCGGCTCACGTACTTCTCACACCCTCAGCAGCTATCTGTGGTTACCAAAACTGACTTGGAAACAACTTAAATGCTACAACAATACGAAACATCCATTAATAGTTACAGGCAAATATAGCTTAAGTTGCTTGTTAATTCTTTACAAAATCTTCAGAGCGTATTTAAAACATCAGCATTAAAGCTTTTACCGTTGTGTTCACTGCCTACATGTAAGCACCCTGTTCTGACAAACTAAAAGAGAACTCCTGAAAAATGCTGGAAAAGTTTCCCTTCGACACAGCCTAAAATGCTTTCCAAATTTTGGCATAGTCACAATTCTGCTCGGTGCAGAACTCTGCGCTGCAGCTGTTGCAGGTAATTAATCCCAAAAATAAGATTAGCAGACATGCTGGCAGCAGTATGAGCTGCCTGTAGAACTTAACCTTTCCTTGTACAAACAAAAGGCCCATGCTGCTCTAATGACTTTACACTTTAACTCAGCTGGAAATAACATGGATTAGCATACCGGACAATAGGCAACTGAATCTAAAACTTCATTTAACCAATACAAGCCAAATTCAAACTTCAACCATTCTGCCGAATTCAATATGGCATGGTATATTTTCTTCTGAACTCAGAGAAAAATAGCAAGTTTTCAAGATGAGAAGAAAACTTGAGGAGAAATTTGCTGGTGATGAAATGGTCTGCCCCTGGTGTTACAGAAGAAACACTCTCATTAAAGTATCAGTTAGATTCATTTCAAAGTGTAAATAAAAAGTAATTTAGCTAAAACATAAATCTTCAAACAGTAAATCAGCAGCATTTCTATTTACAGACCCTTAAAAAAAATCACTCCCGCTGATAATTACTACAACATACATCTCTTTCTTCTTTCCCCTCTCCCAGCTGTCACTGTGACTCTTCTCCATGCATCCTTGCTAACAAAAAGCAACAACCAACCCCTTCCTCTGGACACAGCCTATCTGTGCCTCCCCATCACCATTCCTCCTGCTCCTCAGAAATGGAGCTCTCATTCCTGCTGCAGCCTCAACTTGCCTTTTTTATGTCTGCCTTCACAGGATCCGGATCCCTTCCAAATATGCAGGAAAGAACAGAACCTCTAGCAACTTTCAGTAAGATTACAGCTGAAGACAAGATGTATGAGAGCCTGGCCACATTTGACCTGGCTTTCTCTCTGCATACATATACCAGTAAGCTATAGAAGCCTGGGATATAACAGAGCTACGTTTCTGAAGAAAGCAAAGCACCACAGCATTCACAAGCATGAGCTCCTAATTCTGCAAGGAGAGGCTGGAATGTTCCTGCAGTTGAGATCTCCAGATCAGCGAATGTTGAGCAATAGAGTTACAACTGAAACACGAGCAGATAAGCAATGTGCTGTGGTACCAAAACAAGAGAAATACTAATTCATATTACCTAACCAAACCACCACCGCAGAGGTCATAACAGATGTTATCTCCTCTGCTCACAAAAGCAAAAGCTGTATTGTTCTACTTTGTGATTTGCCTCTGCAGCATAAGCTCATCTTCACAGCAAAGAGCAGGGGGATATGACAATTTTGTAACAAATATTTGTCATGTGGTGCACACTGAGTAGATCCATCTTTACTCAGGAGGCATTGAGGCCCTGGCACTGCTGCCCAGAGGGTGCCCCATCCCTGGAGGTTCCCAAGGCTGGGTCGGATGGGGCCCTGGACAGCCTGAGCTGGTGGAGGGCAGCCAGCCCACATCCAGGGGTTGGAAATAGATGAGCTTTAAGGTCCCTTCCAACTTCAGCCATTCTATGATTTCATGATTATCATTCCAAAGCCAATATTTAATGTAAAGCAGCTACAAGCTTCATAGCACCTTATTCCACATTTTTTCCACATGTAAAACACGCATTCTGAAGTAGCTATCCCCAAAGAGGCTGTGATAGAAATAGAAGGGGGCTAAGAAAGGTTCAGTGCCAACAGGCAGCAAGTGGGTCTGCCCTGGGATGCTTCAGCTGGAGGCCACCTTCCACTCAGTGTCCACGCGTGTTGTCCTGATGCTGGGTTACACGTGTTTGGTTTTACAGCTCAGTTACAGCCACCAAGAGAAGGGCACTTTGTGGTAATGATGTAAAGATCCTTAAAACACTTCATGCGGCTCCAAGGAAATACAAAGCATTTAAAAAGAAATCCAGATAGACAGAAATACGCAGTAGTAATGTGCAGCTTTACTGTGTAGTTTTACAATACTTAAAGAACACAATCGTGTCAATGTTACTTTTTGTGACCATAAATTCAGTAAATTTAGCAACTTTTTAACAGTGTCAGTATATTCAACGTCCTTCCCTCATCTCCTATAAAACCCACAGCTGTTCACTATCTTGAAAGGTGCATGAAGGAGGCCATAAACCCGAAAGGTTTTTGCTGACGCATTATGATAAAGCCAACATTCACCATCACCATTTTCAGCCACACACAAACATCACATCATCTAAGTGGGTAGCATTGATTTAAGTGGGTATGGTGGTGAAGGGTCAAGGGTTGGCCTAGATGATCTCACAGGTCTTTTCCAACCTTAGTGATTCTACAAAAGCATGCTAGAATCGATCACTGCTTCTTTTAAAAGGACAAAAATCGGAAGAAATGGTAGAAAAATAGGAATAGAAAGAAGAATAATGCCTGTAAAGTTAAGTTTATGTCCCTTGAATTAGAAATCTGAAGTGAAATCACATTTTACAAGTGTTCATGTATTTTTGTGGATTGTAAAGCAAGTCTAGATCACTAGCTCATGAGATTAATCCCATACGTAATGTCCAAAATTAAATAAAAGTATCAATCCACCTGCTTGGTTATCATCCATAATACACATTCACATTAATAGTTGGAAAGAACAATCATTTGTCGTTTATGCTTTGCTGAGATTCTGCAGGTTTCAAAATGAATACAGCAAAAAAAAAAAAAAAGAGAAAGAGAAAAAGGCAATGTTCTTTGTGCTGCTCTTTAAATTTTCCAACCAGCTAATCCATGATCTCATAGATTGGAAAGATCTCTTGTGGCAAAATAAAAGACAATACTGAGTCAGATGAATAATCTGCTTCCAGAGTATCTTCCAGTTTTTCAGCAATTTATTACTTGTACATTGCCAAATGTGAAGAAACATCTGAAGCACAGCCAACAAAAGGATGTGCACACTGTTTACAAGTAGGAATGGTTTAAAGATTTCTTAACTGTACATAAGGTAAAGCAGAACGGCATACCTACACTGATAGTTAGAGGCAAGCATACTAAAATGTAGGCTATTTTCTGATGGAAAACCTAAATCTGAATTGTAAATTAGTGACGTAGGAAATAAAGGATCTCACAGAACTAATAGCATTTCGTTTTTTGGGTTCTTTTGGGGGGGACGGGGGGAAGGGGAGAGGAAAAAAACAGCAATGACAATAACACCACCAGTAACATCAGAAAAACAATAAATAAAAGGAAGCTGAATCTATTTTTCATTGCCAAACGTCCATTGATTTAAGATGAGTAAGCTGTGTATGTATTCACTTATTTTCCACATGTTGCTAAACAGAAATATTAAAAAGCTAAAATTAAAACAGACTTGGCCTTTTTCCCCATAAGAACTTCTTCATTAAACAAACATATTTCACCTTTCCCTCATGCAGACACTAATTCTGAGACTATCTTGTCCAGCTCAGACCATAACAGCTGATTAAGTAATGGAAACACTAGATACTGAGTCTGACTGGCAAACAAATTTGAGTTCATTCAATTTACGCTGTCTCTTCAGAGTACCAATTAACAGGATCAAGTTGTATATGAAGTACTTCCAAAACTTCTCAGGAAGTATTTTGTTCATTCTATGTTTCCAAAGAAGCTAGCACAATACAGGTGAGGTTGCCCAACACTACTGTTCCAGTAGTGTTGGGCTGAAAGCAGCCTCTCATACTTCTGACCAAAGTTGTCCTTGAATTTAGACCCACTGAAGAATATTAGCAAAGAAAATCCAAGTCTTCCAGGGGCAGCAATTTCCAGACAGAGGCCTGCTGCAAAAGTTAAAAGATAACCCAAACAATGGAAACTGTGGCAAATGCAGCATCTCCCATAAAGATGCCCTTCTAGCACAAAAATGTAGACTATGCCAGCAAGTCCGAAATGAGCTTAGCTGGTAGCTACACTCTCCAAAATACCAGCAAGTACATCACTGTCTTTACTTCTAAATTAATTGATCCAGCCATTTACATTGCTCGGAAATAACTAATAACTTCAGCACCACTGTAGCCTTATGAAATACACATGGGGACAAAGAGCCCTCCCCTGACACGCAGCCAAGCGTGTGTGAGAAGGCAGGAGCTGCCCAGCTGCCTGAGATACCAGCGCACATCCTGCTGCTCAGTGCAGACAGAGAGAACTGCGGACTGATTTGGACCCAGTATAGCAGTAAGGAATACTGAAGATGTTGCAGTTCTTGACAAATTTTCTGTTTTCAGACTTCACCAACTCCACAGAAGTGTCAGATGCTGCACATGTCACTTGGCTATACATTTGGCAACCTCCCCTTCTCCTGCCCACACCATCACCAACAACTCATGTGCCAGCTAAGTTCCTGGAACTATTTTCTGCAGGCTCCTTCAGTCACACTAACACTGACTTTCAGTGTCCTCTCTCCGCTTCACCCCTCTCAATGCACCCTGTTTAGCTTGAAACTAACAGTGCAGAAAAAGATTCCTGTAAGGTCAGCATCTTCTGCTTCTTTAAAAATCCTCCTCTCCCTTTTTGGTTCATTGAATTCATCTTTGAGTCTGGGACACCAACATCAGCCATGCAACATACTGATCAATACAGTCCGGCTGAATTGACAACACCAGAGCGCTAGAAAGAGAATTAAGAAGAAAAACAACCACCAAAATCCAAGGATTAAAATGAAAACAACTTGCAAAACGAAAATGAGCAAATCATTGTGGCACTTAAACAGTGGAATGCAGCGACAGAGTTGCCAGGCTTAGATTCAGGATCTGGGAAGTCCCAAACATTCTGGTGGCTGCTTCTGTGGCATAATGTCAGCAGTTATTTGCAGACCAAAAAGCTCTCTGTGCAGGAGAACAATGCAAAACAAAACAGCAGTTCAGTTTCCTTTGACAACACAACACCAAGCTCCTTTGTTTAAAGGATCACTGTTGACAGTATCACACAGACTATCTTCCTTCCATCCAATTTTCTAATGCAAAACATTATACCATACCTGAAACGCAGCAGCAGCTCCCCAGGCTTGTCTCTGAAGGACAATGACAACACATATGTGCAACAGCTTATCCCAAAGTCTGGTACATACCGGACTGCTCTGCTAGACCCTGATTTGACCAGATTAGAGCTTTCCGCTGCGAAAAGCAAGTGGATTTAAAGCCTGAAATAATGTTATCCTATTTAATCTTGTTATTTGGTGTGGTTAAGGGAAAAAAACAGACAAACTACGCTTAAAGTTGTAAAATTGTGTTGCTTTACACGTCATCTTGGGAAGCAGAACTGCTGCCAGCAGAATGCTACGGGAATGGACTTCATGTCAGATTCTCTAATTGCATTTTAAATGTATAAAAGGGTAAGAGAGAAAACAACATGTGTTTTTTTTTTAGATGGAAAAACTAATTCAAAGGAACATGAAATTGTATCTAATCTTCCAACCTGATAGCTATAGACACAATGCCACACCAGCTATAAACTTTCATATATGTACATGTGCATATACTCTGAACAGGTAGGACAACTTTTCAGTTCCATCTCTATTCAAATGAATGTACTCATGAGTGATTAGCTTCACAAGGAGATGCCCTAGTTGGGTAAAATCAGGTACATCTCACAGCAAGTAATCTGAACAGACCAGATTAGTTGCTCCATGTCCTCAGAAGTTACGTATGTGTAGGAGGGAGGAAGACAACACTGTCCCACACACCTGCCTAATGCTGTGCCCTGAATTGCACTGGGAATCCATGAGAAAAGTGATCCAAGTAAAAATAACTTAAATCATCATTATGGCAGAACAGACCACATCTAAACCATACTGTCAAAACTGCAATCCAAATGTGTATACTTTATATGGACAACAGATGGTTATTTCTGTGAACAGTTTTCTCTGACACAGCTAGCTATCGTAGTCCAATATCTGCAAAAGCGTATCGCTGCATTTCCAAACATTCACTGAGGAAGAGCTTGTCCTTTTACAGCTTTACCACTAGAAAGCTAAAGAAAAGGAATTCAACCTCCTAAAAATAGAGGCTGAATGGGAAAGAAAGGTAATCCACAACAGCAGTCACAACTGAGAACCACCTCACAGCTGGGTGCACTGCACTCATTAGCAAAATGAGAGAAGAAATTATCTTAACAGGAAATTCTCAGTAAGTTCCTTGTGGCTAAAAAGTCTGCAATTGCTACAGCTAAATTACAAGTGCATGCCCTTGACCTGCCTTCTAGGTGACAAGCTGTAACCAGCAGCTCATTGGTTTCTCCCCAGCAGATGGTAGATGAGATGCTATTTGGAACTCAACCAGTTAATAGCACTCAAGTAAAAAAACAGAAGAAATTTCTGGCCTGACAATAAATTAGAGGGGCTTTCCTCAGATGAGGTTTATCCATGGAATGTTTTACAGTTCAGACTTACTGTGCTGGCCCTGTTAAGTATGCACATCAATAGGAAGAGCTTGAACAAATTGTCATTTCTCCATGTTGTGCTGGAGCAGTCTGTAAAGAAAACCACTGTGAAGAAAATAAATAAAAGACGGCCTTCCATAGTGTAATATTAAAACAAGGTTAGTAGTTTGAGGAAAATGATCCCATATGATATGTCTAGAGTTACAAAGCTGATGTCACAGCATAAAAAGAACCCAAAGAAAGGAAAGGGTATGGTAACGGTAGAAGCACCTCAGGAAGAGCCAGGCAGAGCATAGCTGTGTTTTACTGTTTTACATCCTTGGTGGTGGTTGGTGTGCCTCTATCACAACCTGAGGAGAAGAACAAAAGCACACTGTGGAACGTGGGAGAGCACTTACAATGCCTCTGTCATACATGATATGGTTTCCTGCTAAACATTCAAGTAACCTTACAAAACCTAGCAAAGGATGAATTCAAATTCAACACCAGTGTACACCAGTGAGACTTTATTTAGCACTGTTGGGCAAAAAACCCAAACTAGATGCAAGACTTGCTTCTGCTGAATGGCTTTTCAACCATGTGCAAATAAGCTTCACGCACTAGTACACGCAATACATTTTCTTAGAGACTTTATCATCACTGCTGCTGCAACCAACGCTTCAATACACGTTCACTGTCTTTAGGAAAACTGAACGCCTCCACCAGACTCTCCAACTAATTCCTGGGTAAATGAATTGGAAAGACGTACTTTTACTTGCAATCCAGACAGATCAGAAGGAAAGCAAGCTCATTTAAAACATCTTCTAAAACCTTCAAAAGTTACTGATGTCAGCCTGTCACTGCTCATTACAGACCAATCTTATATTTTCTGTGTACTTATTTTCCTAAAGAGATGATCATCACCACTAGCAGGAAACCATTAAGACACATCAGCCACTGGCTGATCTGCAATTAAATGCAGCCTTTACATTACATTGGAAGTGGCAGTATATAAGCATCTAAGCAGCTACTTGTTTTAGCGTACATTCCTTCATTTTCCTAACTTCCATGTTAGAACTGCAGCAGACACTCAAACTTACTCAGGCAACTGATGGCTTTACCTGTAACTTCCATAATCTGCATTTTATTGAAAATTATAAGAATATATGCTAAAGTTTCTAAAAAAAACTTAAACATTGTTAAGGTTCAGAAATTAGAAAATAGAACACATCTATGAGCTTTTCCAAGGGGAGCCTTCCCCATCGTGCTGCTGATCCCTCCTCCAGCTGCCAAGCCACCAGATCTATCAAAACTGAGACAACATCAATAGTTAGAAATCCATTGTCACCAATTTGAAATGGTTTGTTTTATCATGTTTCATAACTGAACTCTTAGAGAATTAAGAACTGGAAGATATCAGCCTCTAATCAATGGCTTTTATTCATAAAATATAACCCTCTGTCAAACGTTCTGCTTTTACTTTTCTTGAAGACTTGCCATCCTTTCAAATTGTTTTCTGTGGACTCAGACCAAGCAATATAACATGAAAAGAATAAAACATTCTTCCTGCACCTGCAGAAAATGAACTGAATTCAAAGGCAGATTTATCAATTTGCAAACTCTGCTTACTTGTTCTCAGCTAATGGCTTCACTTCAAGCACTGGTCTGACTTCTCTTCAGAACTCCGAGCTTCTTGAATATTTTAGTTTCCGAAATTAACGCAGTATAACATTAGGTTTCATTATAGGCTGTCACTAAGACAAATAACAATTTAAATATTAAAGGAAAATATCTTCCAGTTTTAGGAAGTTATTTTCAGGCTCATTTAAAATCCCATCTTTTTCAATATTGCCTTTCACAGTAACATAGAGTTTCTTCCACTATGGCCAGTTAGCCTAAAGTTTGTGGGAAGTACTTGCATGAACTTGTGGTACTCTTGCTTGCATTGGGGCAAGGTGCCAGGAAGCCCGCAACAGACTGGAATTTTTCCTATATTCTCTTTCTTCATCTTCAGCTGGTGTTAAGTCTTCCTTCCATTTACCTCTGGCAGATATCAAAGACGATTTGCATTCTTATTTTCTTCAAAGCTGGATTTGTTAGCACGAGAACCTAACATGAGCCCTTTGCTGAGGGCAGGCCCTACACCTGGCACATGGCCGTCCTCAGCCTCGAGGGCTCTCTGGGACCAATTTCCTCCTGGTGTCAGTCAGAGCTCCTGCCCTAAGAGCTCCACTTGAGAGATTAGATGGGCTGAGGGTGTGCTGAGCAAATTCTTGTCCAAATGCCATCTTCTAATGCCACTAAACTTAAACACCAGTGCCAATAAAAAGTACAGAAAGCCCAGCCTATAAAGCTCATCACTTTGTGGTTACCAAAGCCTCTGAGCTCCAAGTTTCACGGTAAGCTAGAACCTACTAGCAAAGGCAAACCTTTAAGTCTAACATCCTTAGGACAAAAGTCTTTTGCTTTCTCAGCTCTGCAGTGGGACCTCTGTACTCAGTTGCACAGACACAAGCTAGGGCAGGTATGGCCATGTGAATTAAGCCCATTTAATATTTTGACGGTTCTCTCATGGCCCTGGAAATACACATAATTCTTTCCTCTTCTCCCTCTTTGATCCTTCCCTCTTCTTTTTCCTGAGGTCGATGACCTCAGAAGGCAAATTCAAAACATGCCAGGACACTACTTAACATTACAGCCTTTATTTACGACTCAAATAGGAACGTTTTTTTTTTTAAGCAGTGTTGATCACAGCTGTCTCCAAATATGTGAAGCTTATTTCAGTGATCAGATTCACCCAAGATGACACCCAGGTACAGTAAGCTGCCTCAGTGCCACACAGGACTGAATTTGAGGCAGTAAGGTGAGCAGCATGCTGAACTTGGAAATTGACAGATTTATGAGAGGTGGGAAAAAGGCTGAAATACACTGAAAAACATTCCTCCCAAATGCACTGAATAGATACTTCAGAAAACATTATCTGCTTGCAGGACATCAGTTTTCTAAGGCAGAAAAAGCAAGCAGAAGATGATAAAAATCTTTCATTTTGGCAGAAGACAGATAAGAATAAAGCCCAGAAAAGAAAAGGTTCAGCCAGAAAATACTTAAAGTTATGCTAGGTACAGAAATATAATAAATAACCTCCTAGTAACATACACAGACCAAGATGTCACATTACCCGTACTTAACATTAGCATTTAGTAAAAAATCCCAGCTGTCAGGCTCTATCTGCAGGAGAGAAGGCTCAACCCAAAGCTACTGGGTCCCATTCCCTACATTCCCATGGGCCCCAGTGACACAACTCCTCACTGTTTTCATCCCCAGCTACCATCAAGCAAGCAGTGGCTGTAGCAGGAAGCATCACTAAGGCATTCACTCCCCCAGGTCCCTGCACAACCTCCATTTAAAAGGAAAAAAAAAGGTGGAAGCAAGACAACTTCACAAGCACACTATGAAGTTAAAAAAAAAAAAAAAAAGTATTTGACAAAACAAACAACATTTTGAGCAGATATTGTCTGACAGTTCCCACTAATTAAAAGAATTACTCAAAAATATTATTAATTCCTGTATATCGTTATTGTACTGCAAGTACCTCAATGCCTTTCTAATTCTCCTTCACAGAAAAAGAGGCTTTTGAAACAGTTGTCAAATTTACAGGCTTTATATTTCCCAAATTTAAAGTTGACCATAAACACATTTACTGGATTAACTGGATTCCAGAAAAGTCTACTGTATAAAATGAATGATGCACACTTCATAGAAAAATTACAAAGAGTGCTCAAGTAATTAAAAAGATCTTGTAGCACACGAATAAGAGTTGTATTTTAAGCTACATTATACACCCTTAGTTCGAACATTGTCTAACTTTCAAGAGCTTCAAAAGTTTAATAGTTTTCCTAGTTTTTCCATAGCTGTTAAGCTTTCAATCTGCTTACTACTTCAGCCACAGAAGCGGCACAGAAGGCAGCATCAGCTGTGGCTCCACACCAGAAGGTAATACAACACTTTTTTCCACAGATAACTGCCTACAGCAGAGCAAAGCAAGACTGAAGACACCTGCATTTCCTTACAATCTCAGCAAGAGACCATGTTTCCATGGTACAGGTTCTGGAGTCCTCTGCTCTTCAGCACATTCACAATCTACTCAGCATTTGCTGGCTCTCACCAAACAGCCCCTCCACCACAACACACAGAGCTCCCTGTCCCAGGTTGCTGCTCTTCCTCCAGTTCAGCTTTTAGAATCATACAATCATTAAGGTTGGTAAAATACCTCTAAGATCATTTAGTTCAAACACCAACCCAACAGCACTACACCCTCTAAGCCATGATGATCCTAAGTGCCACCTCTGCCCCTTGAACACTTCCTGGGACAGCTATTCCACCATCTCCATGGGCAGCCTGTTCTGATACACTACCACTCTTTTTAAGAAGAAATGTTTCCTAATATCCAACCTTCTGCACCTCCTGTTTCTTGTGAACACAGCCCATGAGCTGTGATGGGGCTGGAGAAGAGCAGAAAATATATTCCCCACATCCATCACAGCTGGAAGGTAACACCCATCCAGCTCTATCCCTACTGCCCTATATCAAGGTTGTACTGCTGAGATGAAGCCTGATTATCATCAGTGCTGTGAGAGATCACTGTGTGTACAGTAGACAACCTACTGCCTTAATAGCTGCTATCTCTGCTGCAAAGTTTGACTGCTGAAAGCTGGTGGCTCAGCAATCAGGAGGGGTCAGCAGCACGATGGGTAAGGCCCATTCTTTCCAGAAATCATAATGGTGTTAGAAATTTGAAGAGAAAATAGGAGGTCAGAGATGGTAACACAGATCATCCTTTCCCCACCCTTGTTTTTAGAAAAAAGGGCTGAGCTGTTGGAAACCTTCTATTAAGCAGACCTACAGGAACACATCCTGTGCATGAGAGTAGAGATACAGATGGTACTCAGCACCAACAACCAAAACACTGCCAGGCACTCACAGCCAGCTCCCAACTGCTGATGGAGAAGCCACTGGACAAGTCCCTGCAAGGCAGGCAGCTGCTCCTGCTACTGACTTTCCTTATGGAAGAGCTCACCCCACGTCTCAAGCCAGCACACGCAGGGATGTAATTACCTCCATGAGGTGTGTTCAGGAGTTACCGACCCGCACTGTGGGCAAGTGCCTCCCGCAGCAGATCCTGCAGGCAGCGAGCTCAGAGCAGCTGCAGAGCAAAGAGTGGGTCCCTGGTTGTTTTATGAAGGAGCTGAGAAGCAGTGTGCAGGTGGAAAGTATGAGATTAGGCTCACAGCAGGCACAGCACCCAGAATACACCCATTTAAGATTCATACACTGTAGTCAAGACCCACCTTCATCTTTCCTCCTTGTCCTCGACAGAAACTACAAAAACTTCTCCTCCTTCAGCTGTTCTTTCCTGTGCTCTCAATAGGATACAAAGGGCAGGAAGAATAATGTTCAGAGAACACAGTGCAATAAAAAGATGATTATTCTAGAAATTTAATTTGAATGTGAATAAGGCACTGGATTGAACTGGAAGCTAATGCACACAGTTCTAAGATTATATGCATAATATGCTGTATTAAGAATTTACCTGAACAAGGGAGTTGCTCTGAAAGAGAAATGGAGGTGCCGGTAGCTTTTCCAGCTAGTCCTGGGTTATTTCAAATGGATACAGTTCTTCCCAGCTCCCCACAGCAGCTCAGGGAGTTGTAGCTTCTGTGCAACAATGTTGCTTTAAAGAAAAATGCAAGCTGCGAAGCTGTGTATCATTCATACCCAATGCCTTGCCAGCCCACACCTTTTCACGAGCTAATTAAGGCATGGAAGTCTGTCAAAAATGTGCGGGGGGGGGGGGGGGNACTATCTGCAAAAGGTAGTCATTTTATCAACACTCATTTGTTTCCAGAGCTTTCTGCCTACAAAAAGCCCAAGGAAGCCCATCAACATCACAGTACCCCACGCTACCCCAGGAGGAGTCTCAAAGGCCTGTGTTCACTTCACTGCCTCATCTTTTGGCTCCTGCAGCCACGGAAGCGGGAATTCCACTGCTGCAAATTGCAAGATGCTACTGAGGCTGCAGAGACATCTGGGGCTGGCTACTGGAATCATATGCATTCTTTATTTCAGAGAAGATGCAAGCTCTGTTACCTTCAGATGAGCAATAAACAAACAGTTCTGCATGGCATACATCTCTCAAACACAAGATGCTAAAGGATGGGTAACAGAGACTCATGCAACCAATAAACCAATTCCTCCCAGCAGTAACTGGACAAAAGAGGAACAATTCTACCATACAAGCCCCTGATTCGTCAGGAGTGGCACAGAATTCCTATTTCCAGCACAGAATGTTTGTAGTTTATTATACAGACACAACATTCTAGTATTACAAAAGATTCTATACTGAGCACAGAGGTAAGGAAAACAAAGGCATTTTTGTGTCATTGGCTTACACATTGGCTGCTCACCTCGGGGGTCAGTAAGGGCTGTTAAACAGCTCCCATGCAGACCCCCAGCTCAGATGCATCACGGAGGGTATGAGCAGTCCCAGCACCACAAAGCACACCTGGGTGCGCCAGATTTGCTTTGTCACACCCTCCTGCATTTCCAATATACGATGTTTGGAGTAGTTTTATTTCACCCCAATATATTTGTTCTACTCTTAATCCACTCTTCCAGGCTGGATGGGGCTTTGAGCAACCTGGTCTAGAGGGAGGCATGCCTGCCTATAGCAGGGGTTGGAACTAGACGATCTCACAGGTCCCTTCCAACCCAAACCGTTCTATGATTCCTCAAGACAACTCTCTTAAAGGAAGTCAGACTGGGAAAAGTTAGGAATAGTCAAAGCGGCCTACAGGTGTTTTATTTCTTAGGAAACAGACACCTGCAGTGCTGACATAGCATCTGAAGAGCCCCTCTGGGAGAAGTGAAATGGCTTTTTCTGTGTTTCCTGTTTGGGATACACACTGCCATAGACTTTGCAAGTGTTTGCTCACTGTGCTGAGCATGAGATTGGCAGACAACACGTAGACCCACACTGACAGACATCCAAAAGCCGGAGTTGCTTCCCCATATATCTTCCCTCGCCTTTCCTCGTACTTGTCAGTGGCCCACAGGGCATCATGCAAGGAAACTGGGCTGTGACAGTATCTACTCCTTGAATGTCACATTCCATCCCCTTCCTAAATGGATTAACCAATACCTAATGCTAACTATTAAAACTCTGGGGAAAAAAAAAAAAAAAAATGTTTTTCACCACTGTTGATTTTAATCATTATTCAAAATTAAAACCAAACTAGAAAAGATACACTCTTTGCAACTCCCCAGTGCTACGGCTTTTACTAAAAATAGGCAGTTTCACTTACTTTTCTGTACTGTGTTAAATATCTATGTGCTGGAAAGAAGTAACAGTCAAATGCACAAACTGCCTCACCCAACTCCCTGCCTCCAGAGAGGCTTCAGTCAGGCAGCAGCTACTTCAAAGCTCATGTTGCACATGCCCAGAGACTTAAACCAAGAGAAGCAAGTGCCAAATTCAGGAGGCAGGAAAAAGCTCAGATTTAGAGGCCTCCCTGAGGCTAAACATTTTTTTAAATAAGAACGACAAAAACAAAAACCCCTGAAGTTAAGCCCTTCTGGAACAACGTGAGCACAAATCTCTCATAACCTTCCAAGTCACAGCCACCAAGGTTAATGACCCAGCATCAGGCACACGGTTTCTGGGCTTTGTGAAAATCCTACAGAGCCCTGCAAGAATCATCGGAGCTCTCCCTAGGTTTACTTCAACCTTTTGGAATCTAAGAAGAGTAAACAAACAGGAGACACGACAGTTGAAGGTACTTAATCCAGCCCTTCCTACACAGGACCAATGAAGATGACCGGTAGATCCTGCAAGAACATTTTGGTTTCAAGGACTCAAAGCACAGATCTGGCAGATCTCCCTCTTCCCCCTTTGCTGAGCCTGCTGTTATCAAGTGAAGTGCTTCAGTTACAATCACCCAGGCTTCATTCTGAGAACAGAGCAGCAGCAGCACTCAGATGATGTTTGTTACTGATCAATTCATGCTGTCTTGATGGTATGCTCTTTCCTGTAAAGCTATGGCATAATCTGATCAGCGTGCCCCCCATAACAGAACATTCTCAAGAAAGGCGACATAAAGAAGAGATCATTCATTGTTTCTTTGTTTTTATGGCAAAAGTACAAAAGGAAATTTTAAGGAATTTATAAAGTTGGAAAATACAAGAATAAAACCACAGTATGCAATTAAGAACAAAAATTTCTGCATATCGAAATGTTGAGTGCACCTCTGTGCCGGCGCCTATTTGACTTCTTAAGATGGCATATTCTGCAAACAACATAAGAAGAATTACAAAATACTGAGATCTATGGCTTCCAGGGGCCAGAACTACACACACACACCCCAAAGCAATTATGGAAGCTAAGCATTCCACATTGAAATGCAGGAATCTCAATGGTAAAAAATTTGTGTTAGTCCACTGTGCTTTGAGTGGGTAACCAAATAAAAATTATGTTTGCAATCCACGTGTAATTTTCCACCCACGTGAACTTTTAATTAAATTATAAATCATGCTTTGTCCTTATTACAGTCTTGCAGTGGCTGCCTGCCTCTCCCCTGCCTTGCCTTACATGTGGTTTTACAGCTTCACCTTCCACCACCAGGCCTGGCACAAGATTTAAAAGAGGGAAGGAGGGGGCAGGGCATCATTTCTATCTGCCGCAGTAGCGGTGATACCTATCTCTTTTTGTAACTGGAATTAATTTATTGATGCCATTCAACACATGGTGCGATGAGCAGCTGCAAGGACAAAACACGGGTCCGGTTCTGTAAGACGAGCTGAGCCCATCGAGGAGCCCCCATTTAGTCTGCAGCACCCATTATTCCCGTAATTTATCTCCTGCTGCCTCCTGAAGCTGATTTAATTCTCTGACCTGGCAGAAAACGAACCCAGCAAAAGCCAAAACAAAGTACCACACACAAACACAGCACAGATTTTGCTGTTGGGTTAGCATGTTAAATTAACTCTGACAAATTAGTCTGTCAAGTGTTCACTGGGTAAAACCACACAGAGCAGGAGAGGAAGCAAGACCTTCCACTTGATCACAGCTCATGTTAGCTTATCTGCCTGAGGTGTTGTTGCCTGAAAATAGGAACCTCAGCCTCCTGAGTATTATCCCACCATGGCTCAGCTTCCCCAGCTCTGGCCTGTTAACCTTCACTCCCGAGCAACCCTTATACACCCTCTTATCTGATAACACCTGAAGAGCCGAGCCTGGCATCTTTCATGCCCCTCATACAGTCTCCCCCGTCTGTGTTATGTTGCATTATTTAATTGAAAAAGTTGAACAATATATCCGAATTCATCTTCAAAGTTAGTAGTTAGAATGATATCCTTATTACACACATATGCATCAGAAACCAGATAAACTTCACCAAGTGTAGCAGCTTAATTCAAAGAATCATTTCTCCTTTCATATAGCTTTGCCCTAGGGTGAAAAAAAAAGAACGAAAAAGAAAAGAGAAAGAAAAGAGGTAGGTTGCCCTGGTATTTAATCTGCCTGTTTAAACAAATTTTAGAAGCAAGCCTATTATTCACTCAGGAGTACGTCTTCGTGTAAGAGGTTATGGTCCTGGCAACAGCATCCTACCTAGGAATCACAGCTACAGAATGGCATCTCTCAAATAACCCACATGAGACTACATGAGAACAAATCATTCTGTTCTGTTCAGTGTTTTAAAGTTTCACCTCAACACTTTACCACTGAATTCCATTAAAAAAAAAAAAAGTAAATATAAACGTATTGCTCCTGGGAGACCATCAATGTTTTCCAACTGCAATGAACTTTAGTTACTAAGCATTTTCTTAACACAACAGCAAACATTTTTCAACTTCATCTCTGAATGTTTAACCCCATGTCTCAGTTAACTGCTTTCAGAATCCAAAACCAATCACCTACGTCACAGAAGACCACTGAAATACAGTTCAGATAACAGATTTATAGCTGAGCTAAAAGATTAGATCTGAAAGATTACTTTTTTTTTTTCCTCCAAACTTGTGCTGATAAGACACCTGTTCTTTCAGATAATGCACTAAAAAAAAGGTCTAAGCAAAAGACAACATACAGTAAATAATCAAATAATCAAATAGGAAAAGACAAGAATCATTGGAGCTGCTCCAATTGGGGGGGGAGGGGGGGGAAATCCCCTCAGATAAACACTAACATTTTGATCGTGTTTATTTAAAGCAGGAGTGGAAACGTTGGGCTATTAAATAATAAAATAGCCGGGTAGTCTGCTGCATGCATACCCACAGCGTTTAAAATGACCTTAGATCATTCAATGAAGCAGAACAGCTGTAAATTTAAAGCCTTGATTTTAGTTCTGCTCTATCCATTAATATTTCCTCAAAGGAGTCAAGAGTCTTTAATTTAAGCAGTCAAGAGTCTTTAACTTTCAGTAGCGAACAGCAGCTAGCAGGGTGCCCAGGATCATGCCTTGGTGGCTCTTGAAGATCTCCAAGAAGGAGACTCCGCAGCCTCTGGGCAGCCAGTGCCAGTGCTCTGACACCTGCAGCACAAAAGTGCTGCCTGACAGTCAGATGGAACATCCTGAGCTCCAGTTTGTGCCCCTCTGGTCCTGGCACTGAGCACCACAGTGCACAGAGCAATGGATAACCATGTCCTCACCGTCAGGGGGTTTGCTTCACAGATTGTTTTCTATTGCAACACATTTTATGCTAATTTAGACAGAGAGCTAAAATACAGCATACCAGAGCTAGGGCACCTTACAATATCTCTTTTGAAGTTTTCTGCCCTTCAGCTGCAGGTCCAGCAGCACACCATTCACACAAAGATTTATCTGCATGCCACTGGTAGCTGACCCCACCTACCCATCTGCCACAGCACACAAAAAGAGCAAGTTTTTAAAAGAGATCTCTTCTCAATTCTTAGTACAGAAAGGCCTCGAGCCAGACAAAACATGTACATGCTTAACTTAAAAGTTGTATGTATAAAACCTTTTGTCCCAGAGGATCCCTAATTAGATCATTAAAGTATCTGAACCTGGAGGAAATTACGAACTTCCAAACTGAAAAGCAGCTGCCACAGGGATGACACACAATCTGTCTAGCAAAAGGGGAAAAAAAGAAGAAAAAACAGATTTGTCTCACGCATGGCATTACAGAGAGCTATCTAAACTAAAATGGTGTAATTTCATTTTCCTCCTGTGAGGGACAGCGTTTCTAAGAATCCTCATGCTCTCAGACTCTGCTAGAGTTTGGTCATGTGCATTTTCAGAGCTGGAAACCACCGTCCTATTCAATTCCACAGCCAAACTCCTATGTCCTCCTGTACAGCAGCAGCATTTCACTTCCCACCTCAAAACACATCAGCCATTGTTCACCTCGTTATGCTTTGAGCTATTTTAAATATGCTTAATATCCAGGCCTCACATAATCCACGGACACAGACTCCTCACATTCCATTTTAAAATACAATTCAATTTTCTCTGTTCACGGTTAGGAACCTAAAAAAGATGGCCTCATTTTTCACATTAGCTGAGCAAAGTCCTGGCTGTCACTGACCTATTATTTTGGCCTATATTTCAAAGTTGTACAGCAAGAAGACATATTCTTTAACATGTAAATGCAGTCACCAACTCCAATAAAGATCGGCCAGAGTCTTGGGACATGCTAATGACTGTTAGGTTTTTAACAGTTTAGATAAAGACCCCATTGCCCCCTGTGACCCAGCCAAGCTGGCCAGACCACCCATCTAGCAGCAGAGCTCACTCATGCTCAAGAAGCCATCCCTGGCCAACATACTCAGCACAAGCTGATCTTTAGGACCTCACCAAGCAACGTATTACACAAAACACACTTACTTCAGGGTCAGAAGGAAGACCCACCTGCCAGACCCCACAAGCTATTTCAAGCACCATTGTCACTTGGGAGCTGGAAGAATTCTTCCTAGAGACTCACAGATTTGTGAAATGCTGGACAGGGAAAGGAACAATAGAATGATATTTGTTTCTTGAAAACATACAATAAATATGAAGCTGATGGTCTGTCAGCATCTTTCTCAGGTTTCAGGATGATTTCCCCCCAGGAGGAGGAAGCTGCTCCTGATGCTGCTGCCTTCAGGGTACAAAAACTTTCCCAGAGCTCCAGGGAAATGCCAGACATCAGCGCACCGCTGCCCAGCCACCCCCACCTGGGTGTGCAGGGGCTGCACATCCCCACAGCTATTTCTGCTTGTTTTGTGTTGGGTTTTTGTTTATTTATTTATTTTTAACCACAGTTATAAGAAACAAAGTGTTCATGAAATACAGATCTTTTACCAAGTCTTCATTAAAAAAAATTGTCTTTATTAGCTTGAAACAATGATTCTTTTTTTTTTTTTCCTATTTACACATTGAAATACGCTCGCCTATTCTGCATCTTACAAACTTCAAGCACTATGGCTTCACTTAGGCTGATGCACTGAAAGGGCTCCTAACTCTCAGGTGACTACAAGTAGATTA
Source organism: Pavo muticus (assembly GCA_016647715.1). NCBI lineage: Eukaryota > Metazoa > Chordata > Aves > Galliformes > Phasianidae > Pavo > Pavo muticus. The sequence goes on from JACDJE010000305.1 coordinate 388,933, forward strand.
CAAATAATGTTTCATATACAAACCAGGAAAAAAAAACTGTTCTATTCTGCTTGTAGGAAATTTCCACGTTGACGATCAAATACAGCATCAATGCTATTAAGAAATGCCAACTGTTCTATTACTGTGAGGTATTTATTTCAGATTTAAGATCCAAAAATGTAATTTCATAGCCCACAACATCTAAAGACAAGTGTTTGAAACCTCACTTACTGGTTTTTAAATGGGTATGTTATATTTATTCAACAAGCAGTCATTTCGAAGCAAGACAAGAAAATGATGGACCATGTCAGATTTTAGTCTTTGGAAGTAATGGAGTGTGGACAATCTTACTTAATTACTTTCCAAAGAATTAATTTAGAGAAATCGTGTTAACATATCATTACCCCACCCCATCCCCCTAAAAAACCTCAGGGAGCTACTTCCACATTTTAATTATATAATGAATGAACATTCATTCTGTTTCATGGAAGAGCAGCATCACGCACAGCCCCTCCATACTCCCTCCAAGCTTTTGCAATACGTTATGGCCGCCCAATTAGTGTCATCTGCAAACAGCAAACACCCCACAAAAATACAGTCATTATACTGTTCCATGCAATACTCCTGCTTACTCTCTCACATCTCCCTCACAATTTTAATTACCCAATGACAGGTTCTTCATTACAGCTTAGCAAAACTTCTCTTGACCAAAGAGCTCCAGCATCAAACTTTAAATTTTCCAGCTTGAGTTTCCAAGGAAAGGAAAAACGGAAGTCAGAATAAAGCCTATTAAAATGTATGTCACTGACTGGAGAACTCATTCTCTTCCTCCTCATGTATTCACTTTTCAATAATGTACTTCTAATACAATTTTAATCCTTATTCCAATTGTTTGCACGTGGTTTAAGCTTCAATAAAAGAATTTGAGTTCTGGTATTCTTAATTAGAACTTAAAACACGCACTTCAGTTCTGTAAAGTACTATTAAATTTTTTAAAAAGCTTGAAGATCAGATAAAGCATGTTTTTCTGCTGAGAGCCCAATGCTTTCATTTACAATTCTCTATGTTGTTTTATTCATGACAAAATACTTGATACTTGCAGTTTCTCCCCATCCTGCTAACACTGACACAGATTCTCTATTGAGGTTGGACTAACACAGTGAGACTCTCACATGCCTGGTCTATATTTTCATTTGTTTTTAAAAGCTTATTTTAAAAAAATCAAAAAGCCACCCTTCCTTCCAATGTTAGTAACTACAATTAATGCTCTTCATGACGAAAAAGAGCTTTTAGTAATTCATTATTGGGAAATACATAGCTAATTATAGAGCAACAAATTCATTTTATTACATAGCATCTTAATAACAAGAGTTTGAGCTTTAGTAGTCTAACAATGTATATTGTGAAAGTACCCATTGCAGCAAGTTATTTTTATTTCATAGTGAATGGTTCATTTTGCATTCAATTACTAGACACGCAATACATGTGTTTCTGTATGCCACCCTTCTCCTCGTTTTCAGAATAGAAGCAAGCTCTAGAAGCAATACGATAGAAATTCATCTTACGTGCTACATAGTTTGAAACATGAAGCAAGTGTTTAACATAGAGCCCAATCAAACAATACATTTAAGGGTGCAACTGTTAAAGCCAGAAGAAATTGCAACAATAGGAAAAGTGTTCTCCAAGCAGTTCTTGCTAATAAAGTCTTCTACTGTCCTACCAAACTGACAGAAGCTTCATGTAGGTTATCTCCACGAGTCCAAAACGTGCCACTGTCCTGCAGAGAACAGCTCTAGAGCTGAAACACAAGAAAGCCTGGTATGCCCTCCTCCCTCAACATGTTATTTGCTATTGAGAAACAAAATAAATGAACATGAGTAAAGTGATTAACATGTTTGCAGCACCACTTTGAACATGGTAGCAACATCCTTTTGTACATGCGGTACATTAATTTGTCCAAGGAGACAAATTAAATCCATTTTCTCTTTGCATTATTCCTAAAAGCGGTGACAGTGAAACAAATTACAACCCCTTCTAACCTTGATGGCTTTGAACTAGTGACCTGAAAACAACAAGACTCTGATTAGCATTGTTGATGCCCTAATCCACATGCTGCTGTGCAATCGAGGTCCAGCTGTGGGAAGAGAGTAACTGGATGCATTTTGGAAAGTCAGGGAGAGGAAGCGCAGGAGTCAAATGTCAAAGAAAACCGCCAGAATAATACTATCCATAGAGGCTTCCTGTTTGTGGAGTTCATTTCCTCACTATTAGGGCATCCCAATGCTTGTAGGTCAATAAACCAGAGAGAAAAATGTACACGTATTCAATTTATTTGGGGGAGCAGCAGATAGTTATCAGATAACTTGGAAATAAACCAACACCAAGTACACGAACAGTGTTACACAATCTACTCATCATAACTTTGGGGGAATGGGAGGGGAAAGTAACTGACAGTTGTCAAAACTATCACCTAGCAAAAACCTTAATAACAGGATGCAGCAGCTTTGCAAGGTGCTACTTTTAGAAGTTGAGGGTTTGATTGACTTTTTAAACCAGACGTTGATACAGTTCAAATCACTTCCAAATTCCCATGAAATCTACATTTTTCTACTAACGATTGTACTAATCGTTTTGACGGCAAGCACTTCAAGAGAAATAATTAACGTTATAGAATCCTTTGCAGATAAATCAACCCCATTTAGAAATAATTTGTTTTACGTTTCTTTACTGCTTTTCCCAAATACTCTAAATTTCACGTTCCTGTTGAGCAAGGCAGCTGTGTTTGCAGAAATGACCATTTGACAGCTACTGTTTCCCCACTAGCCAAGTGAAGAATACTAGGAAGATACTACGGGTTGTAAATGAACCTGAACCAAGGATAAATTCTCCCTTCCTTCTCAAAGTTCGCACAGGTGTCTTGCAGAACATAGGAAGCACAAATTTTACCTTTTACATTGGACCCCCCAAATACAATGCCCACAGCTACCAGTGTAGCACAGGCCACATCTCTTAGACCATAGTTACAGCTATGACTGGAGAGGGAACTGTGGTCAGAGGATCCACAAACCACTACCCAAACCCCACCTGTGTGCCCGACGTGCTTATAATCACTACAGGTGAGTTTCTGAGCTGTAAGAGTGATTAGGAGGCAAGATAAGTACTGTACAGAATTCCAGTATGTGCCTTGCTCTGCAGGATTTCACCCCCGGTGTGGTTTTCTTTATCACTTCTTACACAGCTGCTAAAAAGGTTGACACCAGACTGCCTTACCAGTACTCTACTCTTCAGTTTGAGGAATACTTAAGTAAAATATTGGTTGACTGCAAACGAACATAATGGCTTTCAATCTAAAAACTCCAGGAAAGCTACATCAGACAGCGTATCCATAACCTGGCACAGTTAATCACCCAAGCTTCATTTGGATTATTTATTACCATTTATGTGATGCAAAATAAACCAAGTGATCATTACTTAGAAAGCGAGAAGTGAGTTGAGAACCATCCTTAGATAGGCACTAACAAGTTATTTTAGTGTCTTTGGTTTAAAAAAAATAAACAAAGAGAACAGGCATACTACCTAGCAAAATACTTTGCCCTGAAGAGCTTGTCCTCTGAAAACACAGAGGGAGATTTCTAGTTAGTATGACAAATACTGGTAAGGTAGGCATATACTGTTTCCTCTGGGTCTACAACTAAGGGAAAAAGAATGAAATAACTTGATTAAAAAACACGTTGCAAGTTCATATTTCTTGCTTTGATGCCATCTCCGACTGACATCTGAATCCATTAACATAGTGGTTCTCAAATGCCAACTCTTATCCCACTGCTCCGTAAAAGCGCTGAAGGAAGTAGGTGTCTTTGAACTAGCTGTGCTAAATATTTGTCCTAGATTTTAGACATGCAGCTCCAAACGAACGTATTTTCTTTGCCTCTTTCTTCTCTCCTGTCTTTCTTCATTTACAATATTTGTACACTTTGTAAGCTACAAAAACACATTACTACACAATCACATGGACCAGGTCTGTATAGTATTAAAGAAAATCCTCCTCCTGAATCTAGAGAAAAAGGAAAGCTCAGGGTAAACTTGCCAATTTGCCCTCCCATTACTCCTTCCCTCTCTGACCAGGCCCTCCAACAACCAAGATTCTGTTTCCCTTACCCCATCACAACCTCCTGGCACTGCACTCCTCCCTCCCTTTGCAGGGAGGCTTCTGCATACCCTCGGCAGCCACCACCTGTCCCTAGCAGGGAGAGAACTGGGACACTGGAGAAGATACAGCCATCCTTGTGCCAAGTGGAGATGTTCCCACTGCCCAGGCCACCTGTGCTGCTCACAGGTTGTCTGCGTTATTCTTACAGGAGTGCTGGCTTTGTACCTTGATCTTTTTACATAGACAGTCTCCTGTTTCTTCAGGTCCAGACAATCAGGAATTCCCATTATGTCTGTACTTGTGTAATGCTATAATGGGATGATGATATCAGGGTGGCAAAGTCCTTGGCTACAGCAAATGAGAACGAGCCCAAATGCAGCAGCCAAGGATGCAGAAATGAAGGAAAAGAGCTGCTTAGCTTTGAAAGGCCTCAGGCAGGAAGGGATCTCCGGCAAGAGATGCCCTCGCTTCCACTGCCAACCCTTAAATGAGGGCTGGGAAGGGGTGGATTCTGGCTTCACTCCTTCTGGTCACTCAGGTACATTGCATGCACCTGAGCTCTCCGGGGTTGACCCTGCCTTCCCACCGGGCGCTCACTGGTTCAGGCTGTGACTTAGCATTTCCACTACAACTTGTAAAACTAGAATTAATCCTTTCTTCCTCTCTTCAGAAGGGAAAACCTCTCAACCTACACAGATGGCCAAATCAAGTGCTTACCAACCATTGCTTTATTTTGCTTTGCCCTACACAAAAATCATATTTTTCTTCAAATGCCTATCACCTGCTCACACTGCTTGATTCTTCTTTATTCCTGCCCTACTCACAGCCTCCCATCATCTTTCACAGTACCCCTTATACTTTAAAGGGCTTTCCACTTCCTTCCAAAGCAGTTTTCTTTTCCTCTTTCAACCCTAAAACCTTCACTAGTATTCCCCATCTGCATTTTTTTTCCCCTTATGGGTCATGTGTGTCTGTATGAAATATCTGATCATCTCAAGGCACTATTCAAAGACCCCATTCTCCTGTTCTGCTTCATCTCGTATAATGAAGTCTCACTGAATGTTAACTCATTAAAGGAAAGGCTTTGAATCAAACCACTTTCTTTTATAAACGCAGAATAATTCAAGTTAACAACAGTTTCCTGAGCTCTACATCAATAATTACATGACAAGCAGGCAAATAATCTCTTCAGTAACTCATTCTAGAGGATAAAAACTTGAGGCTTAACTAAGATTTTCAAATCTATATGCAACATAAATATATATGGCGTATTTTCATCACACGTACTATGTGCTCAGAGTTACAAATTCAAAAGAAGTGTGAGTGCTCAGAAATAAGATACTCCGCTTATTCAAACTGCTCGGAAAGTGCTGTTACTCCTACTGTTCCCACATGTATGCTACTACCATGAATACAGCAAAAGCAGAGCCCAAGGATTTTGGTAGGAAGCCAGCTTGCTTACAAAATGGATTAGAGTATGAAGTTTGAAATGAATCAGTGTGATGCATGTTTTCTTGTTAAAAAATACTTGCAATAAAATATTTACTAAGTTTAGGCAAAACAGGCATCTGTTATTAGCACACAACCCCCATACACAGTCATGGTTTTCCCTCTAGAAGAACTCAGAGAATACTGCAGCCCCACACAATGCATAGCTCAATTCTTCACATTCTGAAAAATTACTCCCACAACACTAAGGTCCACACGTATTACTGCTTTCTGTAATCCTACCCCTGTCGTGCTGCACACTGCAAAAAGAATCCTGCGGGATGTGGAAAAAATGAAGATACGAGAAGAAGCAGGCAAGCTGTTTGATGCAGTTGTTGTCATAAAGCAATTTAATACTAACCTGGCTCCAGCTGCTCAGACAGCAGAAAGCCAGAGTGCTGCTAAAACCTAGAGGAACTAGAGATTCACACATCAGTTTTTACTGACATTTGAGATTAGGAAAGCTCCTTATTTTGCTGCTGAGAAGCGGTAACCAATCTCAAAATATGTGATTTTCATTCTTAAGTTTCCCAGGAACAACTCTCAGCAGCGTTTAGCACACCCAATATATTTTCACCCAATAACAGCAAACACCAGCCAGCTACATAATCCCCAGCACTACGCAGGCCAGCCTCACAAATATTTCCTCTGATAATACCGACAAATTCCTCACTTCCTTCTGTCCTTTCCACAAGCTGTCACCGCGTGCCAAACAGCTTGCCTTCCAGGCCACCACACACATCACACCCGGTAGCCTCTAACTGAAATAAATGTTAAAATTCTATTAAAAAAAAAAAAAAAAAAGAGAGAGAGAGAGAGAGAGAGAGAGGAGAACCAGGTGACAGCAGAGCAGCTGCCCCAGCACTGCTCAGAAGGTTGCAGCCAACCTCAGCTCACGGAGCCCAGGGCCACCTGCCCAGGCCGACGGGACGCTGCGTGCCACACGCGCGTGGCTCACAGCTCGCTGTGTGACACAGCACGGTCACACGCGGGGCGTCCTCTGGGTGGACGCGCGTACGTGGACGCACTCCGCAGAGCAGCACGGCGGTGGGTGACGACTCGTGCCGGCAGTTCAGCGCTCGAAGCGGATACACGCACACACATCCACGCACGCACCCATGTACACGAATTCCTACGGGCCAGGTGCAGAAGTTCCCCGCAGCTCCGGAGCTGCGTAACGGGGAGGCTGAGGGCGAAGTTTCCTCCCTCCCGCTCTCCCCGCGTCGCAGCCGGGGCCGTACGGACAGGCCTGCCTGCAGGCCCTCTCCCCGCCGCCGGCCTCCGCCTCCGCCCCCGCCCCGCCGGGACGCCGGCACCTCGCCGCTCTCCGCGGCCGCCTCGCCCTCACCGTTGCAGAACTGGAGCAGTGAGGAGGTGTCGTAAAGGCTGCTGTAGCTGGAGAAGCCGTCCTCCATCCTGCCGCTGCGCTACCGACCTCCCCTCGCCCGTCCCGGCGGCCGCCTCGTCCGCGCACTGAGGAGCGGAGGCGGCGGGGGCCGCGGCGGCCTGCTGCCTGCCTCACTCAGTTGCCATGGCAACCCATTCACTCCGCCGCGGATGGGGCGGCGGCCGCGCCGGGGCTGCGGGAGGGGGCGGCNNGGCGGGGTGCGGTGCTTGCCGCTGCCGGGTGCTGCGCGGCCGGAGCCGCCGCGGCCCGGGATCTCCCCTCCGCCGTCAGAGGGCGGCCGGCGGGATCTCGCGGGAAGGCGCCCGGTGAAGGAGAGCGCGGGGAGAAAGCCGAGCGAAGAGCGGCGTCTTGCGGCCGTTTCTCCTCGGCAGCTGCCCGCAGCCTGCCCGAAGGCTGGGCCCCTCGGGGTAAGCCCTGCTGAGCAGTGCCCCGAAGGGAAGGGGGAGGGGAGGAGAAACACGTCCGTAGTCGGGAGGTCCGTGGGAAGCTGCCCCGAAGCGATCCGGAGGCTGAAGTCAGCGGGAAGAGGGTGAAGTTTGGGATGCGGAGAGTTACAAGTCAGAATGCGTTTGGCAGGAGTTTGGCGGTAGGACTGGGACAGCCTGTCTGCTAGGTGCTGCCTCAGCATCCTCCTTCCGCCAGCTTAACAGCTCCCCTTGCTTCCCCTGGAGCAACCACTGCGCAGAACTGGCCCTGCGGCCTCTTCGTTTCAGAGGCAGCTCCTCTGCCATAGGATAGAGCTGTCACCATAGTACTGTGGCTGATGTTCTTTTACATTAACGAGGTGAAGATATGTGCTGGCTATACTGCAAAGTCCACCCAGTCCCAACCCAATGCCGTGGGCTGGCTGCCCCCCACCAGCTCAGGCTGCCCATGGCTCCATCCAGCCCGGCCTTGGGCACCTCCAGGGATGGGGCACCCACAGCTCTCTGGGCAGCAGTGCCTCACTGCCCTCTGAGTAAAGAATTTCTTACTAACATCTAACCTAAATTTCCCCTCTCTTAGTTTAAAGCAATTCCCTCTTGTCTTATTACTATTAGGCCGTGTAAAAGTTGGCTTCGGTTTCTGTGCTAGAAATGCTGACGCGTTCAGTGATCAAAAGACATTTTTATTTCAAGCTCCTCTGCAGACATGACAAAAATAATGCGTTGCATTTCTATAGCACCTTTCCTCTTGAAGAATGACAGAACACTTAAAGTGTGGCTTTATGTCTCAGTCCTTTAAGGAGCTTTTCTGCATGACGGTTCCATCATGTGGATCCAGTTACAGGCCTGAGTTCTGTATATATGAGTCTTTGCACCAACCACTGAGCCATAGTAGTGCTAACACAAAAATACGCTATAAAATTAGGCTGGGATATCAGTTCCATATTAAAGCGGGGTGAAAAGTGCTCCCTTCTGAATTACCATTGCCAATATTGGTAGGATTGAAGAGATCTCCAAACCAGTGTGATGGTGCTTGTGTCTGACGGAAACCACTGTGTTTTATATCTGCAGGCTATAAAAGAAAGGAAATTTGTAGTTGTTTAGTTAAAAATAAAATATAATAAAAATGAAAATGACTTCAAAAATACTATGTTTAAAGCCAGCTATAATTCTTTTTCATCTTTAAAATTAACAAAGGTCCCTTAGGTTTTCTCATGGCCTTCTTAGGCATTATCTATCAAACTTTTCCAAAATACCACATTTTTCTATGACAATGTACACACACAAATACGTGCATATGCATGAGATTTTTTTTCCAGATAAGATACAGTACTAGAGAAGTGGAGCTCATTTTTAGTACCGATTTTAATTAAGACGTTCATTTTAAAGCATCATTACTGCAATAAGTTCCTCATTCTGAAGCTGAGGCGTGTTCTGATACACCAATTTTCCACTTGCTAGAGATTCAACACAAGTAGCATGCTCTCCAGGAGCTGTCAACGCTAGCTTCATCCATACCTCCTTAAGATGTGCACATTTGGGAAAATAAATCTAGGAAATCTGTACTGCAGTGCATGATTTTAACATCAAACAGTTTCTGTATAGTTCTGTATCAACTGCAGCACCAGGTGAATCGAATGGAAAAGGATACCCAGAAGTACTAAACCTGTAGCAAAAAGTGATGTTGATGAGAGTGTTACAAAACTCAGAGAAGTAAACACCCGGTAACTTTTACAGTGTGTTTTGCTGCAGAAGAAAGAACAAAAAGGGGCAATACAGCTCCATTTCAGAGAGAGTAAATTAAAATTCACTTAGAAAATATGATCTAAACCTGATCTGAGCACAGCATCCTTGAAGAAAGAGAAAATACCTGAATCTCACAATGGATTGCCTACTGAAATTAGCTGTGAAGGTGTTGTGAAGCCGACAGTGAAGCCTTTCAGCTCACTACGCTGAAAATCATCTCAGTGATAGGACAGAAAATGATCTCAGCTCAGGTCTCTAGATGCGGTTATGATGTCATTACATTCAGAGGGCAAGTGCTGGAAAAGGAAAACACTCTTTAAAACACAATTTAATTGCAATGATTTTTAGACCTCTTACCATCTTATTACACTAGCCTGCACTACGAGGCACAAAATGAAAAATTATATCTGGCTGCGTGAACAATGGAACAATAGATCTGAAGAATTCACTAATATTTCAGTGGGCATTCTGGTGGTGGAGCTAAACAATGAAAACACTTCTATAGCCTATTCTTCAGTGAACTGTACCTTTAATCATTTGTAATCATACCTTGTCCGAGGTAAATGATATAAAAGTGAATGTAGCATCCTAAGCAGTACAGTGGGACTGATGTATTTTGAGGATTTTGAGGGGTTTTGTTGTACGTTTGCGCGTCTTACTGCTGACAGTGTTAGAAACTCTGCATGGTATTATATTTGGTATCATTTGTATTGAGTGGGGTAATACAAATAACTGTTTGATGCATGAAAACAAAAGAGCTTTCATACATCCTTAGCAGAATTCTCAGGAGGTCATACTCCAATTTTAGGACAAAGAAACCTTGCTTATGCTCCCCATTTACATGCTGGCATCAAAGAATTTTGATGTTATAGATGTTTCTGCTCCTTTTTTTTCTCTTTCTTTGCATTACTAATAAATATGAAAAATATCCTGTAGCATTTTCATAACAGAAGTGTAACAATTCGTAACTCTGAACAGGATAGAATTGCATAGCATTCTGATACAATGTAGCAGGTAACATTACAGCAAGCTGTTCCCGTCACAATGCCAATACTAAGTAAAGAAAAACCGAGTTACAGTATCCTTTTAAAGACCACTAAAATAATAACACTGCTCCTAAATCTTATTCATATACTATCTGCATTTAGCAAGAATGTTGAGAGAAAAAAAGGCTGAATACAAACACGTTCCATCTGACCGGTAACAAAGAACTTTTCAAAAGTGACTTTCCTTTCCAGGTCATTTCTTTGGCTCTGTCATACAACAGCATCAGGATGTTTTTGCCGTTTGGTGATTGCTTTGACAGGCTACCTTTCATCCTCTGACATCTTGATCTGTGCAGGACACCACTGCCTTCAGTGAGCGTATTCGGGGCATGAGGTGGCACTTGGTGAGGGATGGACACTAGGGTTTGGGTCTCCACAGCAAAACCTGCTGTGCAGATCTGCCAATGGGCTTAGGCACTCCCAGCCCTTCTTTGCAGAATTTAGAAGAGGTGAAGGCTCAGTTCAGCATAGAGGATGAAAGGTTTTTGTTTCAGGTCACTGTAATGCATGTCCACAGAACAGATCAGAAAAGTTTGGACAGCTGCTGCACACACTGAGCCTATTTTGTAACCAGAGAGAAGAAAACTTCAATATGCAAAGCATCTAGCACTGTCAGCAGATGTGCTGGTTTCACTAAAATTTATCAGTGGATATAATTATAGCTTCTATTTTACTGTGACTAACTTCTGATGAGCCCCTTGAGCTTGCTGGAAATCATCTGATTGCTAGGCCATGCTCACTGCCATCTGACTTGGTTCTGTAACTCATCTTGCTTCAGTTTGAGACAAGCGTCTGTTTCACCATCTACAGTCTTACTTAATGTAGCAGCCCATCTCTGCTCTAGCCTGGGAGCCTTCAAACTGCATGCTTGTGCAAGTGTGGGGGCTCCTCGAGTCACAGTGTTCATCCTCTCCCAATTGTACATCCCCCAAGATACAGGTAATGCAGCAGCACAGGCCCCATATTGCTGGCACGGTGCTTTGCCTGAATTTTGAAGGACACTGTAGAGGAGCAGCACTACAGTGTGGGAGCCTGTGGAGGGAGGGAGAGTGAGCTCCAGGGCTGTGGCACTGTTGGATGAGGTGGGCCCTAGCAGAGGGCTCTGGGGTTAAGTACATAGAATTATAGGATTGTTTGAGTTGGAAGGGATGCTTAAAGGCCATCTAGTCCAATGCCTCTGCAATGAACAGGGACGTCTACAGCTCCATCAGGTGCTCAGAGCCCCGTCCAGCCTGATCTTGTATATCTCCAGGGACAAGGGCATCCACCACCTCCCTGGCAGCTTGCCCCAGTGCCTCACTGCCCTTATTGTAAAAATCTTCTTGTATCCAATCTAAATCTCCCTTCTTTTAGTTTGAAACCATTTTCCCTTGTCCTGTCACAACAGACCCTGCTAAAGAGTCCATCCTTTTCTTTCTTTATATTCTGGAACTAGCTGCCTGCAGTCAGTCTGACTAAATCCTCATTTAGACTTTTTTTTTTTTTTTTTTTTTTCAGTTTTGCCCTTCTTCTTCAGCAAGCAGCAGCACAAAGTAAGAAGTTGGTTTCTCTCTTCTTTTTCTTTTTTTCTTTTCTTTTTTTTTTTTTTTTTTTTTTGCTTTGTTTTGTTTTTGAACACAATTTTGTGAGGTAAATAAATTGCCCTCATTCTTCAGAAGAGCTTTTTCCTCACCAGCAGACTATCTCCAGGTATTAGAGTGGGGCTCGCTGTCAGGGTCCTATCATAGGCTCAAATAAGGATTTCCTTTCCTACTGCTCTCCAGCAGACTTGCCTCCCGGTCCCCTTTATGAAAACACTTCAGCTGCTGGAATAATCACTCATCTGAATAGCAGGACTCCACTGCTTCAGCCACAGCGGGGGTCTGCATGAATGTCACTACAAAGCGCACTTCTTGCATGTGGGAAAGATGGGATGTAAGGGGAGAATCACCATTACACAAGCACAGTCTGAGCACATTAAAAATACAATATAACAAATGTGGGTTGAAACCATCAAAGGTACGCATGTTTTACTATCCAAATGAAAATGTGTTACAGTAAGTCTGTACACATTGTGTTGGTCAGAATGACATACAGTAATTATAGAGAAAATTACACAATTCCAATAAGAGCGTTCTCAGTCACACTGCTCAGACAAAACAATAGTGGTTTGTAAATCAATTAATTTGTAAATATGAAAAGAACACTTTGAAGATGAAAAGCATAATGCTTTGCACATCTGTGATTCTTCCCATCCAAAGACAGGGAACTGCTCGGCACGCAGTGGTGCTTTCAGGCTTGCACCATCTCTGTAAACTAAATACTGCCTTTATTCTACACATTCAGAAAATGAGAGGGAAAACACAACACAGCCAAAGTCACGCAGGGAGGTCAGAGGCAGAATAAAACCAGAATAACCACCACCTGGGTGCACTAACCATTAGACTATCCTGCCTGCAAACACTGAAGGTATTACTTATGCAGCCCATTATGAAATGCTTTCATGTAGGTGCTTTCAAGCATAGCATCTGCAGTAGAAATATCCTTATTTTCAAAAGGTCCTGTAACAAGTCAGGTTCAATGCACTTCAATGTATGCAATGGTCAACTGCAGACTTGTTACCACCAGGGATATAGCATTGTGATACTGAACCGATGAGAAGCAATGTGCACTGCAAATGCATAGGAATGCAACTCCATTCCCACCTCTGTGCAATAAGTGCTGATGAGTACAGCATTTTTGAGATATTAATACTCTGAGAGATCGAAGTGAAAAGGAGCAAGATGGATAGCAGAGCACAAAGTAATTACCCATTCACTCTTCAAAATTACTTCTTTTTTCTGTTCCAGCACAGCTTTGCAGCCCTACATTAGGTGGCTTCAGTCCTAAGTAGAGACTGAAACTTCAGCTCTTTAAAACCTAATCTGGTTTGTGGTGCAATTGCTTTGACACAGGTTGGGCCCAGAGCAGTTCAGCACAAAGGATCCAGCAGGGTTGTCCCCACACAGCTGCATCACTCCCAGGGGAATTCCCTCCCAGCAGATGGAGCTTTCCTGCACCCACTGAAACCTCAGGGTGCCCCAGCATTGGAGTATTCAGAAAGGCTCCCAGCAAATGTCAAAAAGGAATGCTTTTGTGTCTAGCACAGCATAGACACTCCTCCTGCACATGTCTGAGATCACAGTGACAATAAATAATCCAGAGGCCTATCTTACTCATTTACTTAAATCATATTTTGTTGCAATATAAAATCTGGTTTAAACAAAGCCATAGCAATATAAATTAATGCCTTCTGGATTGTATTACAGAAGGACAAGACTAGAGGTTAACGGATGTATTAAAAAAAAAAAGAAGAAAAAGAAAAAATTAAACATAATAAATAGATCTTTTAAGACGTACACAACTTACCTCTTTTTAACAAAGTGGTAATAAAATACTCAATCTGTTGTGTTTTTAGAACGAGAATTTTAACTTGATAGTGAGAATTTATAAGAAGGTATAAAATGCAGAAATTGAAAACAGAAAGAAGCAAAGGATATTGGCTGGGTACATTCTAAGAGAAAAGATTTTGTCTGTAAACATATCCCTATAGCACTCTGGAATAGAGAAACGTACCGCAGCACTATTTAGCTCGTTCCTCAGTCAGAGAAGGATTGTTTTAACTTGTGACTTATCAGACACGATGTTCATAATTTCAAACCTTCCTATGTTACTATTCACTCATTCAGGATCCAGCACAATTAAGGCATTGTAGGAACTGATGCTTATTAGGAAAATTTACTGCCAGCCGTGTAAATAATAAAGCACACATAAAAATGTATGTATAAGATGAAGTACCACATCACTTCAACATGCTAATGTTATAAAGGGCTCACCAATCTCATTCATGTCATTTTTTATATTTGCAATAAGAGCTAAAATTGATTATTTATGTTACTGGAAATGTGCCCAGACAGGACATTTTAAAGTTCCTTGGGATCTGTGGAGAATGAATAGAGGCAAGTGTCTTCTGAGAGACAGCCAGTAAAACTGCTCCGTTTCCCTTACTGATTTTATCTTATGCTTGCCTCTTATTGGGAATCTGTTGGAAAAGCTAATTTGCACTAGTAAACAAACCATAGGGAGTAAAAGGGTTTACCTGTTATCTTAGCTCCTGCCATCACCCATGCCCCTGTACCACCTCAATTAATCTTGCTTAAAGTTTTGCTTATGCATCTCCAGTATCTTTCACCTAATGCAATATTAACAGCACAAAAAGAGGCAGAGGGAGCAGACAGACAGTGCCCTGTTCATGCCACATGGGTTAGCTCTGTACAGCACAACAGCAAGGCTCCTGGTTCCAACTTCTTGAACCAACGAGATTTTCCTGAGCTGGTGGAGGAGAGAGGCAGTGCTAGAGAAGATGACCCACGAAGGATATGTGGAAAATTCAGCTCACTACACTCCCAGATTCCTTCAATATCTACCAAAGCCCAGGACCACCTACTTTGAAACCTTACATCCCTGTAGTGCTATTGCTGCCTCAGCCCATTTCTGCTTTCCTGTTACAAGATCCCTCAGCACAGCCTAGGGATGGAAGAAAGCAGTTAAATCATCAGCTAGTATAAACTTGGCTGGCTTGAGAAAAAAGCAATAGGGAACAATCCTTTCCTGCCATTTTCAGCATCACTTTATGCTAACATCCAGCATGGGATGTAACTTTTGTTTTTGTGGGTAACTATAGTTTTGTTTGGAATTAATCTTTTTAAATTTACTTTGGAGCAGAACTTGGCTTGGAAGAAACTTTTCTGTTCTGGTCTGAGTGATCACTGCAAGGCCTGCAATGCAATCAAAGCAATTTTGTGTACACGTGTTTTTTTAAAGTAATTTCTTCCTATGGATTCACAGACAGCACATCCAGAAACTTTGAAATTCCACTTTTCATCTTCTTTTGATACAGAAAATATAAATAAGATGAAATGAAACCAGTGACTGGACCAAAGAAGATTTCAGTAAGTTGCCCAGGAACATGAGCAGGCATAGAGATTTGAATTAAGGGATCAGGCTCACACAGTCATGAAATGTTTGTCTTTTGAGGAAAGAATGCGTCTGTTCTTCAGATCCTCTGTGAATCAGTGCAAGATGTAGGATTACTGATCTGCCCGGGGAAGTCATGCATGGCTTTCTTCTCTTGGTGGTGGCATCTGGAGGGTGGGGAACAGAGAAAGAATGGGGGGCAGTAGTGACAGTGCCCCAGTGAAGCCCCGAGAAGCTGCCCACGCCCTGCGCCTGGCTGCCAGCACTGCAGCATAGGGAACAATCTGCCATTTGTTTCATACAGAGTTTACTAATTTTAAAAACGCTTCCTGATGCAGCATTTTAATTCTTAAGTACTTCACCACCTGACGTTTGTCTCTCAAACTTTCAAGGGAGTGAGCAAAAATCACAGCTATGGTTAAGGGATAGGAGAGAAGCTAAAAGGATTTTGTCATTACTGCAGTCATAATTCAAGGGAAAAAGAGCAGGAAGACAAGTTCTTTTCAACTCTTTGATGCCCGACAACCCCTCCTTCTCCCACCACTCTCTGACAGAATAAATACTGGAATAAAGAACAGAATGACTCTCAGAAGAAAAATATGTATTGTGCTCCATAAATTACACAAGCAGATGCAGCCATGAACGAAAGAATGAAGAACACAAAACCCCCGCAGTGTGCACTGGCTGGCAGAGGGCTGGTGGCTGCCAAGGGACGCTGCGTGACCATGGGGCTGCCAAGCTGGGACCTCACTCTGCATGTCACGACACAGCCCTGGCACGCCGCGCTCACTGCCTGTTCCTTACATTCATCCTTTTACACAGCTCTTCTGCACATCAGGAGCTGTTTAATGAGTATTCAGGCCATAAACAGCTCATGATATGTTTTACAGTTGTCTGAGAGATCTTGCCACAATGAATTTTGCTTTTCTCCTAAAAGCACTGCTTCAGATGAATATTCCCACACAGAGGTGAGTGTGCCCACCCAGACCAAAGCACAGGTAGAAGGGGCCCAGCCTGCAGCTACTGCAGCCTTGCAGAGCGCTAAAATTCAGCTGAAGTTTTGAGTTCGTGACTTCTTATTAGAAAAAAGTTAGAAAAGCTATACAAAGCCTATATAGCTTTATGATGCTATATACAGAAATAATTACAAATAATCTAACCACTGTTTAACGCAACGCTCATCGGATACTTCATTCAACTAAACAGTCTTTTGGTGAAGGTAGAACTCTGGATCCAGTACGGTCAGATTTACATTTCTAGGACATCTCCCCATTCCTTCATGATATCATTTATTTCAAGACACCAGCAGTTATGTACTATCATTTTGGCAGGAAAGAATCCTGGTGCCATTTAGCTTCACCTGACCAATTAAGAGGATAATGCATTTAAAGGAAGCTCACAGCATTAATTTCATTTCAGTCAGCTGTTTTGAAGAAAACCCGTAAATACTCTGCAAAAGGATATTTTGCCAGCCTTACTGTTATAAATGCCATTTGGTGACCATCCAAGAATAAGAAGTAAATACTTTATGCTGGAAAAGAATACATATGACTAACAATCCTCAACAGTTGTAGATGTACATTTGTGGAAAATTGTGCAATTAGAGACTAAAAGCAGAGTAAAATATCTGTTTACATTTAATTCTGCTGAGCAGATTGGGACCGCAGGAAAAACGTCCTTTTCTCTCTTGCTTGTGTTCTCCATGGACCATGTGCTTTGAGTTGCATCCAATTCATATAACAGAACTAGGGGAGAGCCTAGATATAGTTTAGCATTTTGAACTTTTTCCTTTTGTCAGATGAAGAGTTTTAGTTTTCTCATTCAACTATGATTTCCTCCCATGTGAAGCTAGGAAAGATGGCATATGATGCTTGAAACCCGGCGTTTTTCCATCTCTGCATGTTTTCCCTTGGAGCTCGAAAACTCACATTATCCCAGTGCAGGGGAAGGAGAGGAAATGTAGTAAAAAAGGAGTAATAAAGTCCGTGGCTACATACAAACCCCTTTCTGACCTGGCCAGAGGAAAGTACGTGGAAAGTGATCAAATTGCTCAGCATCATTATGGATGAATGGCAAAAATGCATTGAAGCAAAATCACAGACAAAAGCACGAAATAAAATGGAAGCAGACAATGGGATAACAAGATGTCATGCTACAAACATGTATGAAGAAGGCCAGGGGAATGCTGGCTCACTACTTCGGTGCAGGATGGCTACTGACAATGACACCAAGGTACAAGTGATTAATGTCTACTTTTTCTAACTGCCTTCAGTAAACCTACATTTCAACAAACACATTAGGCCTTTGCATATGCAAGTTCATAGGAGGTAACAGGGAAGTGCGCAGATTCAGCTGCAGTTGTAAAAACAAAGTTTGTCAAGTGAGCCTAGCTCTTTCTATGACTGCATTGTGTTGTGGATAGGGGGAAAGCTGCTGTTGCCATATAACTTCTCTTCAGCAAGGCTTTTAGAACTCTCATAAACAAATGAGGAAGCACAGCCCTGGTGACCCTGCTACACCTGCTCTAACAGGTGTAAAACCATTTAGGTAATTATACCTTAGAAATGACACAAAGTGGAGGGATAGATGAAATACAACCCTGCATGGCTTTGTCCTTAAGTCCCATTATATACAACATTTTCCTTAGTGAAGGAAAAAGGGAGTAGAGAACGTGCTTACTTAAATGGGCAGGTCACAGCTTGTATGCAAGTCAATAGGCAGATTAAAATTTAAAAAAAGGTCTTGGCAGCTTGAAGGAACTGTCTGTAAAGGCAAGATAAAAGGTCTGCCACAAGAGACTACATTCAGACAGGTATTATCTGCTGGAAGGTGGGTAATAACTGATAGGGAAATAGTTTTACCAAGGTTAGACCATGAACTGAACATTTAGTTAGCCATGCTATGCAGAGTGGGAAAGGCAAGCAGCAAACTGGTATGGATAAATAATCCATCAGAAGTATGACGTAATTCTTTCACCATACTCAGTATTGATAACATCTTATCTGGAACACCGAGATCAGTTTTGAATACCGTATTATAAGGAAACACAGGCTGCCACAAAGACAGAATCCTCAAGACAGCCAGAATCATCAGGGAGAGCTTGAAAGCACAGCCGGGGGGGGGAGGGGGGAGGGACGGACGGACAGCCTGAGTAAATTTGGGGCTGTCACACCCAGAAAGGAGGTGGAAAAGGGTGTGATACAATTCCCTGAGCATATAATCGTATCAGAAAGAAGAAGCTAAGGCAGTTAGAACAAGTTTAAATGGGGTTTAAATTGCTTAAATTCCAGAAGATTTCTTATTCAGATTAGACATTAGCGAAAAAAACAACCTTCTCTCTTATAAGGGCAGCAGAGCACCAGAACAAGTTGCCTAGGAAAGTTACAGAATACCCATGGAAAGTCTTTAAGAACATGTTAGACAAATACTTGTCCTGTTTAATGGGATGTAGTTGGTGCTGCCTTGAGTCAGATGGACTAGGTGAACCCACGAAGACTTTTCAGCCTCATTCCATTATTGTTCAGTCCTTAAAGCATTCTGGGAAATAGAAACCACAGGTCCAATTCCATGAACACTGTTCTGTTGTTCTTCTCTCATTTATTTTGCTTGGTTCACATGATGGAGGCAGGAATACCTCAAATAATCCTGCTGTACATAAAGACTCTCTCACAGCTGCTGTCAATCTGGGATAATAAGATGAGGACTCCAGCCCTAAAAGGCTGACCAAGTAGGGGTTCACTGCTCCATTTTCTTCCCTAAGGAATTTAAATCTTGCCTCCCAGTAAGTCATCAGCAATAGATTCCTAACACCTGCAAGGTCAGCTGATGAAGGAAATAGTTAATGTTATATCAGGAAATATTCTTTTTTTCTGAGTCTTTGCTTATATGGTTCTGCCATACAAATTGGGCTGGGTGATAGAGAATCAGTCTTCCTTCCCATAGCCACTGGTGCACATCAGGTCAGGGCTAAGCAGTAACAATCCAGCAGTACTTGTTATAAAGTGAGTTCACGCCCCTTTCCCTGCAGAGACACAGAGCAGAGCCAGAACTTGGCAGAAAGTCGTGTCAGTTACTGTAGTGGAATACCAAAGGACTGGGTAAGCATTGGTGAGGACACCTCAGTCTTGTCAGCGTCCAAAACAATACGTGGGATGGCTGGGATTTGATTTTTCTACTCTATTCCCTTTTTTGGATCCAATCCTACAATGCCAATGCCACAGGCCAAGCCAATGAAATATGAAGGCTATTCACACTGACCGTGGTATTGCTTTCAGTGAACAATTCCTAATCGCTGTTCAGCAGGCAGACGCACTGCTACAGAGAGGAGAGCTTCGTGTTTGATGCTTCTTGCATCTGTAACCAGCACATCTGAAAGCGTTTTGGAGTGCATTCAGTGTTTGGCCTCACATCACAAAGTACTGCTGTGAACAGCATTGAACATTTGGGTGTGTTTACAATACTCCCTTGTATGAGATGAAAGACACTTATGCCACTCTTTTCCCAGTATTCAGAGAGCTACATCCAAAAATATTCTGTACAAACTGTCCTCCCCTCCCCTCATAAAACTGTAATATTCAAATATGATTTATTTCTTGGAGGCATCGTTTTCCTAAACAGGTATCGAAATGATTATCAGCCTTGAAGCTTGGGCACATGTTTTGCTGAACTACCTTCACAGTGTTAACAGAGGTAGCTTCTTCGAGAGCAATTTAATTTTTACATTACCTGAAATATAGTTTTACATGTATATATTTAATATATGTGTTTTATATACAAAGGATGGTTAGATTATATGAATTTGAAAGTGTAATTTTATATATTGCATATTTATATATGTATCTTTTATTCCAGAACCTAAGCCATAATGTTTAAATTGATACTGTCCCATTTCTGGAACACAGGTTTGCTGCTCTGCTCAGACACACCAGTGTGGCATTTGAGAAAGCTGTGACATTTGGATCTGTGTCCGACAGAGGGAGGTGTTCAGAAACATGGAGGTGCTTCGGACTCGTTCTAGTTTTAAGGAATTCAGCTTCAGGGAGGGGGAAAAATAAGCAAAGGAATAATATATAATCTACCATCGCAATAATATTATTTTGGCTACTCTCTTAGAATTCAGCTAGGGAGGCACTGCCTGCCTCCAGGGAAGATTTAGGATCGGAATAACCAGCATTATTCAGTGGGAGGACTTTTAGACCTGACAGGTGGCCATCTCATCTCTGTTAGGAAGGAATTATGACTCTCTTACGAACAAAATGCACTGCTTGGTTTGCGCTGCTTGCTTACTGTAACTCAGACTGAAGCAGAGGTCCAGTCTGGCAGGCAGTTTTGGGTTCAGGAAAAACCTGAAGTTACTCAGCTGTGCTTTCCTTGCAAGCAGTCACTATGGCAATGGGAAAATATTGTGAGGTGTAGGAATGATGGGAATATGACTCAGAGAGTACAGAAAAAGGAACATTCGAAAACATAACTCCCAGCAGGCACAGAGTAGGCTTTTCAAAAATAGGCACAAACAGAGGATGACCATTTGGTACAGCTGTGTTTTGGGGGAGCATAAAGGGGTCACTGCGCTGTGCAGCTCTGTCCCCTACCATGACCAGGGAAGCAGCAGCAGAGGAAGCCGCGGCTCTGCACTGTGCTTCCGCTCCTCTCCCCAGTGAGACAGAGCCGGGCAAGCGCGGTCAGGTCAGCATGGTCTTTTGCCTCCCTTCCACTGGAAAATGTTTCTCCTTCCCACTGTGAGGCCACCGAGGCTGTTGGGAGGCTGAATCCTATATGGATCCTTACTACTCCACTCCCACAGAGTTGAGATTTGGGCCAGATACAGACAGGAGCCACAGAACAGGAGAGAGCATGTTGCTCCCTACAGAGCATCACTCCATCACCTGTCCAGTGAATGCACACCTGCAGCCTGGCTAGCCCAGTGCCAGTGGGATTGAAGTGACACAGTGGGCATTTATAAGATAGTTTGTCCTCAGCAGAATTGTATTTCCAGTTTTGCTCTTTAGTCCCTGGAAGATTGAATGTATATATATACGTATATATCTTCGTTAGCTGCAGAGTAAGAATTATACATATTTTTTTTCCTTGTGTAAATAAATTCTACCTCCTGCAGCTAATGATGATTGCATGGACTCTCTCATTGCCAGCTATTTTCTGAATCCTTTGTGCTTTTGGCCCCAGTAGTACTCTGAAGTAGTTAGCTCTACAGATCAATTATGCGTTATATAAAAGCTGTTCTTTTAATCAAATTGATGTTCTGTCTTTCACCTCACTTAACATCTCTATATCTTTGACTCTGAGAAGTGCCAAGCTAACCCTCCCTCTTTTTTTTTTTTTTTTTTTTTCCCGCATTCCTCTCAAGCTTCCCCTTCTGTCTACCCAAACTTCTCCACTTTTTACGTCCTGAAGGAGGTGAGAACTGCCTATTCGTGCGTTTGGGGACCTATTGAGTTTGGATGCTGTCCTCCAAACTTTCCTTCCCAACCTGCAAGCTGCCACTTCTTTATGAGAAATGTAGTCCCTGAACTCTTTGATCCTGCACCCCTGAGCTTTGCTGTGAGAGGTACAACAGAGCCCTGAGGCATCAACATGGCGATTCTGTATTCTTTACCTTAAATACACTGGCCATCAGCATTGTTGCTCAGCAACATGAAGCTGTGTATCACTGCTGGCTTCATTAAACTTTAAAAATATTTTTCCTCACCAACTCAAATAAATAACTGACGATGATTTCAGTGTATATTTAGCATGTCCATTGGAATTCCAGTAAGTAGGTAAAACAGTCTTTATATATCCAGAATTAAGAAGAAATAACTAATACCATCTGTAAAATAAAATGCATAAGTGAAAAATATCTCCACATACACAGCAATGTGTAGATCATTCAAAGAAGCTGTAAGACATGAACGTCAAAACCCTGTAATTATCTCCTACTGAACACACTCTACCTTTTCTTTTGCAAAGATCATTAAATCTTATTGCATAATTTCCTGTTAGAAAAAAACACAACAATCAATCCTTCAACTTTATTATACATATATTTGCTAATATAGCCAATTGAACACATTAAGTATGCATTAATGGTGAAGTACAGATTTCAACATATATATTTTTCTGCCTGAGTAATGTTGCCTGGGGTTATTAAAAGGGAATGGCTTGTAAAATTCAAGTGTACTTTTTATCATCTAGCTGATGGATTGCTTGTTATTCACCTCTAGCATGAGTCTCCACTATAATAAATTGCTGCAATCCTTATCTGCGGATTCTTTTCTATTATCTGTGTGAAGTCTCGGTTTTATCTAATTGGTGACATTACCAGAACATTTTTCTGCAAACACGGGAGCCTCCTGCCAAATGCAATTGCTGCTTTAATCTGTAAGAGGCACATTTCGATGTGTTTCTCTGAGCAGAAGGGAGAGAACGTGAGCTAGGAAGCTCTGGAGATCTCCCACCTAAGTGGCTGCCAAAATAAACATGAGCGGAGATAGAGGGATTAATCCTGTAATCCTGACTTAAGCAAAACTCCTCCTATCTTCAGTGAGATTCGCACTGAGGAACAGCTGTGGAAATTGGCCTGAACAAAGCAGAACTGCAAAAGGCCAAGTCCTGCCCCTGCATGTGCACAAGCGAATCCTTAGAACTCGAAGGGTGACACCCCAGGCCCGGGATAATCAGCACATAAATTCCCACCCAGCAGAACAGTGCCAAGACATCACTCAGAATAAACACGAGGCATGTCTGCACCCCATGGGGAAAACTTTTCTATCCAAGATTCACTGAGAGGCAAGAGAACAAGCACAAACTGAAACTAACATTCAGAAATAAAATGTGCATTTTATTTAAAAGCGTCATCCATTTTAACAAATCCTAGCAGCACTTGAAACATTTATTTTCCCTGAACTCAGAGTTATTGCCCATGTTTTCCAGCTGGAAGAGAAAATCCGCATGCATAGGTGAGTGATTTTCCACAGGCCACACAGCGAGTGATGAGTATCATGGGGACAAATTAATCTCGGGTATAAATCCATAAAGATTAATGGAGCTCTAACGGAGATTAATTTGGCCCATCATCTCTAAGGATGGCAAAACCAATTAGGCCATGTCATTAATCTTCTGGTTAGCTCAGGGCTGTTTCTTAGACAATTCTGTGAAAAATGGCAAGAGAACAGAATTGACTGAAGGAGCCACTAAAACAGGAGAATTGGCTATTACTTGGCAGTGGGAGCCTGAAATAGCAACTGCAGCTCTGATGTGACCAATGACCTCCTCCCTCTGGATCCCATCCCAACAGGTCTGTGCCCTACTGGAATCATTTGTTTGAGGATCGAATGGACAGTCAGCCTAGACTTCAGTCATCCATTGGTTTTGTGTCTTTGGTCAGGGCAAGGTTTCCATGAAACTGATTTGGAGTCAAATGTATTTACTATGGTCCTGTAATAATAATTTTCCCAGTCCTCGGAAAATATGAAATGATTAATTACTCATAGATCAAGCAGCACTTGAAAGATTCATAAACTTTAAAATTTCCTAGTTTGACCAGACAAAACGTGAATGATCTCATTAGAAATAATTATTAAGCATTGCAACATGAAAGAGCAAAAAATGGTCAACAGTGAATGATCTTTCTTCGATTTGGCTGAGAAATTTTGTTTTAAAGAAAAATTAATTAGACAAAAAGTTTTCTGTTTAATTGTAATGACCAGATATAACAAATGCATACAAAGCAAGGATGCACTGAACAAAACTATGGTTTCCAGAGCACTGTTAATGGAACTTATAGAAAATGAACGTCTGTGACATTGGTAAGGTCCAGTCTGGGGGCATTGAATAGGGGAATTTGTGTCCCAAAATCATGTGCATTACCTAATAGGCATGATAAAAATGTTCCACTGTGGTTTTGAAAGCAAATCTTGGCAACAGTGAGATCATTAAAACCTTACTGCATAGAAGGCTGCATTCAAAATGGAGTGTGTGGCAGATTTTCCAGTTACTGGGAGAGAAGTATTCTAGCTGTAACGGGGGTCTTCCCATCCATTGTTCTGCCTGAATCAGAGTTTCATGGCCAAGATTCTGTAATATTAGTGAAATTACTTAAGTCCTAGAAGAGGATGTTCTTTGATGAATTAACCCTTCTCTCCTCATTTTATGTGATGGAGGAGTTGAAGGCAGGTGGCTCGCGTAGGCTGACAGTGTGGCCCCATTCACTAGGGGGGACATAGATGTGCACCCTTGGACAGGAACCCAGACCCAAACTTTGTAGTGCAGGGCTTTCCAGCTTGCACTCCCAAGCTGGCTGAGCCCTGTTAGTAACTTAATGAAATGCTGTTGAATTAAATAAACTATTACCAAAGGATGCTAAAATTGACATAGAGTAAGCATCAGACTATAGCATATGTAAGAAACTTGAATTCTAAAAGTGTCATTTGAGTGCAGGAGATGCAGCAGGATGGGAAGGTTTATGAGACAGTGATGGTACAGCAGCAGAAATACAATAGTGGTACTTCTACATACAAGTACTCATCAGCCTAGAAATTGCGATGTGGATTTCATCAGCCAAAAATAGTAAATAAATGTACCAGGGAGTGTTCCTACATGGTATTATCTGTGTTTTAGAAGGACAACGAAAATAACAGGAAATGTGGTTAAGAAAAAGCAGTCAAGTTATGCCCATAATATATAAAAAGATAAAAGAAAGTCAGTTTTAGTATCTTACTTTGGCACATGGATCTAAGGAAATATTCTAAGAAATGCTTCAACACAAGACTGTTTCCAGGCTATAAAATGAAAACATTTCTCACTGCTCATTTCTGACAACCATATTCAGCCATTAGAGAAGAAATGACAAAAAAATATACTTCCCTTAGTAATTTCCTGTTATACTGAACACTATAATTTCCAGGCAAAAAAAGAAAATTCTGATCCCTCCTGAATATAGAAAGCTTTATTTCAGCTACCTTAATATGAGTTTTCCTTGTAAACAGTAGATCGGGCTTATCACTACTGATTTGGGCAAACGGGTGGTGCTGTAGTGAATAGGCTCATAAAAATACCTGACATTCAAATCCAAGTCACTTCATAAAAAAACTCCCCACCAACACTTACAATAGCCTCTCTAGTTCATATATCTTCATTGTCCTACTTAAAATATGCATTTCAGAAACAATTTATGAGGGAAGATGTGTATTTATGGTAATTGCTGTTCTACAAGTTCAGTTGCCCTAAAGCTGCAGGAACGTGGGGAACAACAGCAAGAAAAGCAGTGGTGGTGAAGCCCAGGCTTTGTCCTGCCCGTGATACTTCAGCTGATCACTGATCATCTGATTGTTAAAGGGGCTGTTGATTTCATCAGCAATCGGCTCTATCTGTGTGCTTTAAAACCAGATTAACGGGCATGCTGAAATGCACATAGCCATGGACAATCTCTTTATCATCTAGTCCGGATACATTTGATGCTATTCAGAGGTTTGCTGAGTTCTTTTTACTAGACTGCAAACACAATAATGGATGTATTTATTCAGCGTGTTGTATACTTGGTCCACTTTTAGCACTGCATATGGGAGAGGTTAGCTCACTTCACTGGAGGCTTGTCCTACACTCAGACTCTATGCAAGTACGTGAAGTCTTCATGGTCACTTTCACATACTCATTTTACCTCACATTTACACCAAATTAGGAGCAAATCAGCTCCTCACTTTGTCCACTGCAAGAAGTGGGAACTCCAACTATGGTGCAATTTGCCATTTTCAGAGGTTCCAACCCACCAGCCTGCTGTCATCCCACAATGCCCAGTGACACCCTGAAGGATGGTACGGGTCCAAAGCATTGGCATAGATGTGCCCTGCGTCTCCCCATGACAGCACCACCTCCATCCCTGTGTTACAGGGAAGAGGTGCAGCACCTCATGTCTGAGGAAATAAACAGGACCGCTCTTGCAAAAACAGAATATATGTCCCAGCAAGCTGATTTGACAAAATCCCCTCATTCTAAGCACAGAGCTGTCAAAAGGGTAAATACAAAGGTGAGACAGATCTTAAGGTCTGAAGTACATCTCCCAGAGTCAGTGTCCAAGAGCATGAGCAGCTGGCTAATCTGCTTTTAGAAGTTAGAAAAACATTTGAGGATGACATGGCCGGGGGCGGGGGGGGGAGGGGGGAAGTGAAGATCAACGTGAAGTAAAAGCCAGAGAAGCGTGCAGCAGCCACAGGACTCAATGCCAATACCAAAACACACACAGGATGAACCCAGAGTGGCTGCTCCCTTCACAGCTTTTGGTATCCCCAAATGCCATGTCCCCACCTCTCAGGTGTCTGGCACACCGGGGGTTCCCTTCCCACACACTAGGGCTCCAGCAGTATGATTAAAAGTAATAACCATCTGTTTTGAATCAAAAGGAGCCCATGAGGATGGGTTGGTTCCTCATTCAATCTATTAGATACTGTGGGCAACACATGGACCAAGAACATTTCAAGCTTAATTTCTATAATGGAGAAAATATCCACTGTTCAACAAACACTGGCATTCAGCCTCCTAGCTGGATACTTTCAGATGGCATCAGAGACCTCACTCTACTTCTATCTTTCTAGCAGCCCCTGGATGTCTGCCACAGCCCTACACTTGGCTTGCACCACAGTTCCATGACAGCTATCCTCCATCTTCACCCTGTCCCACAAGAGCAAAGGACACATTTTGCAAAGCTCCTTCTGACCAAAGCAGCCAGCTCCAACTGCATCTTAACCTAACTGGGCTCTGTCTCAGCTGCTCCCATCTAACAAGTTGTGCACTGTATGACACAGCAACAGGGTTGTCAGAGGAACTTTTTGTACCTGTTTTTGCTCTACAAAGCCTAGGCTTGAAACACACATGATTCAGATGATACTATTTGCTGCTGTGATACCAATTGCCAAGCTGAGGCAGCTTTCTGAATGGCTGCTGAAGGCATTAGGCAGCACACAGGAAGAACCAAAGGCACTTCCCAGGATCACACTGCAGACCCCATAGCCAACACCATGTGCAAGCAGCAGCCCTGGGCACTGCTGGAGAGAAAATCTGGGGTTTCTGGGGAAATCTGTGTAGAAATGAAATGCATTCTTCTATTTTAAAATCTGTTTTTGTTTTTAGAGTATGTGCCAAGCTGTGTAACGCAGCAGAAAGACAATACAGCTATTTAATCTGCATGGATTAATGTCAGCTGGAGCTCCAATCCTGGATTTTCTTGGCTAGATCTCTGGATGGAGATTTCATTATTAGCTGATGAGTAACATAAAAAGAAGGCCTGAAAGCCTCCTACTTGGGAAAATTAAGTAAATTTAAAATCAGGCATTTGATTACATATCTTGTTTTTCTCCTTGCTGAAGGAAAGTAGTTATTTATAATCTCAACCTGGTAAGCAACAAATCCCTTCTTATTAAAGTAAGTTAAACCATTAATGGCATTACAGTAGGTTTAGTTGTGTTTTTGTGTTACTGCCACCTGTCTATATTCCAGATTGCATTGAAGCAAAAGAAAAGACATTTTCTGTTCTAAATTCTCACCAAAACAATCATTGGGAATGCATTATACCTAAAAGAGACAAGTCAAAGAGTTCAGATCTCAGTATTAAGTCAGAAAGATTTTTTTCTTGCCACGGGTATATGTAAAATAGGACAATACAGAAACAGATGTTATCTTACAGTATCACAGCCAGACCACAGAAAACATCATTACAGTAACCCTATCTACTTACTGCTTAACACCAAGACACCATCACACTTAAGGAAAATTAATTACTCTGTAGATGGAGGTAAGATCCCAGCTGTTATAAAACACAAGGTAATCCCCATGTCACCGGCAATGTAGAGCTAAGTAATGAAAGAAATGAGCAACCTGCACAGAATTCTGGTGCTCCGCTGTGCTCTGCCAGGGCTGGCTCCTCAGGGATGGACTTCATGTTCCTCAGAGGGGGCCCTGGGGGGCTGTGGCTGGGACCCAGAGGGCTCTGCATGGGAGGCAGCCGGTGCCTTATCTTCTTTTTATTTATGTGAAGGTTACAATGGCAGCAGACAGCGATGCATAGACACTAAATTAATTAAGCTGTTTTTAAGCCATGGCATTAAGGTGATGTCATAAGAACCTACTTAGGACGGCAAGGTCACTGGAGAGGGATAGCACATAACCAGTAATAAAACAATCTGTGGTTTGAAGGGCTTGTGTTGGATCTGCCAAACCGCTCGTATCACAAAATGGACACCACCTGGAGGAGTACTTTTTCTGTCCGTTGAACTATCCAGCAACATGCCCAATTTAAACAGGAGGAGATCTGATAAATCTGATTCAGCTGTGAGAAGCATATTACTTATGCTCAGGAATGTATAAATAGATACCTACGAACTAGATATAGAATTGTAGAATCATTAAGGTTGGAAAAGACCACTAAGGTCATCTAGTCCAACCCCAACCCATCTCCACCATGACCACGGACCATGCCCCACAGTGCCATATCTCCATAGTTCTTGAACACCTGCCTAAGCAGCCTGTGCCAATACCTCACCATTCTTTCTAAGAATAGTTTTTTCCTTATACCTAACCTGAACTTCCCCTGGTGCAACTTAAGGCCATTACCTCTCATCCTATCACTGTTACCTGGGAGAATAGGCTGACCTCTGTCTCCCTACAACCTCCTTTCAGGATAATATCTTCCCTGAGACTCCTCCTCTCCAGACTAAATAATTCCAGTTTAGTTGTATCTTTGGGAACACAAAGAACTGGGATAATATCTTGTTACAAGATAATACAGTTAATTTAGTTTAGTCTGGACTGAGCTTGTGTTTGCATAGAAGCAAATTTAGACAGAAACTTGTTGGAGGAAAATCTGTTCAGCTTTCACTTTGGATTGACTTGCAGTATTGTGTTGTCATTTTGCATTGATAGTGTGATCGTGTTGTCCCACTCAGTGTGGGATTTCTTCTCTATTTCCTAAGTAACTGGTTTTGCAGGACTCAATAACAACAACAATTGGTTTTTATATTCTTCGTAACTGTACAAAATATCTATTCTAGGGAAGATCTAGCAGAAGAAATAAAGCATATGGTGATGCCATGCAAACTCTTAATAATACTATTGCCTGATTGTGAAATGTTTCTACTAGGAAATGCTGTGCATTTGAACTGCAGCCACAATCTTCTTATAAAGAAGCCTTTTCTGCAGCTCGTACAGAGTAAGGACAAGCTGTGTCTTCAGCATTAATGGAATCAGCTTCAGTGAGTAATGCTTTGTGTATCTGAAGGCTATGATCTCGTAAATGTGGTAAAAGGATGGCAGTGTTGGTTTTTCTAAGCAGCCAGTTCCACATGAGGTGAAGTGAGTCACAGCATTTGAGCTGGATGGGAAGCGCTCAGAAAGGGGCTTTTGTTCCCAGTCTCCTGCCTCTAACAGCCAGTGAGATCGTCCCAGCCATCCACCTATTGGCATCGGCATTAGCGATGCTGTGAGTGAGCAGTACCTAGGAGTATAAGCTAAGGTCACACAAGGAGACTTCAATCAGCTTAAAATGACCACAGTGGAGCCCCACCACTGTCTCCCATAAGGAAATGCTCCAGGCAGCTGGAGACACAGATGGGGATCAATTTGTCACCAGGAGCTTTGCAGCAACAGCAATTTATCCCTGTCTGCAGTACCCACACAAACAACTGAGGAGAAACATTTCTATTCCCTGCATGGCATCCTATTCCCCTTTCTGCTCCTGGTAGCCTTTACTTGTAATTGCAGCAAGAATAACACCCCGAGGGTTTTATGCTGATTTGCTGGATTTGAGCATCACCTCTCAGTTTACAACCTCTGCACCCCCACCACAAGATGAGCACACACTGCTGGGATCCCATAAAAGATTACGGAACAAGCTTATGCCTGCGTATATTTTACCACCAATTTCACGCAAGAAATTTAATGTAAGATCTGCTTGGTAATCATGCAAAACCGGAAGGCAGCTGGAAGGGCTCAGCTCCATGCTTTGTGCCATGGGGCAGATTTTGTGAGATCTGTGCGTGATGGAGCGGTGCTATGGGCAATGAGCTGCACCAGGCCTGGTCCCGGGTAGCATGTGCTGGAGAGTGTCTGTGCTCAGAAGTGTTACGTCTTGCAGCATTTCAGCATTGCTGAGTGCCTGGAGCTGTGCTTCAGTGGTGCATAAAAGCACTTTTCATTCAAAGTGAATAGTCATCAAAGTGATAGAGAAAATTGTTAAGCGCTGTTACTGGAGCCATCTTTGCTTTTCTTATATAACTGTTAATGCAGTGCTGTCTCAAATCATATAGGGTTTACAGCCCATTACTTCCAAACATTGAATATAATGATAAAAACAAATATTATGTTACCTATTGGCTTCCATCATTGGACTGAATTATTGGATTAAGTTGTGATCCCTAAGGCTGAAAGCAAAGGATTTTGCCCAGAGCAACAACCGGAATATCAGAAAATGCAATCCTTGTTCCTATGCTGGAGCTGGAGAGGAGCACAGGAGCAGGGGTACAGCAGCACTACAGAGAGTGAGCACCCCCATCCTCCCCACTCTCACCCCCTGAGGAATTATGCTGGGAGAACAAACTCTCTCTATATATATCTCTGTGGGCACCGTTGCCCAGCCAAGACAAGGGTACTTGGAGCAATCCCAACATTGCCCCTTTTGGATATTTCAGGGGCTTATATGTAGCACTTCACACATGTTTCTCAGGGTAAAAGCCAAATGAAACTAGAAGCAGCCAGTTATGCTCTCAGTGATTCAATTGTGCCAAACTTCATTAGCAGACATCTTTGCATTACTCTAATTCATGCAAGTAATAAATAATTGTACCGGATGGCTTCCCAAGGTACATCTAATTCTATGAAAGAAGCCCTCATGTGATTTAACACCCCATCCCAAAAACATACATACTCAATACACTGCCCAGGACTTTAATCACAGTGCTGTAAACTGCTGAGATGTAATGTGAAGGAAAGCGCAGCAGTGACAGCAAAGCAGCTAGGTCCTAGGCTGTAGCAAGGAAGGATTGGCTCAAACACAACAGCCATGAGCACAGAAATAAAGGAAAGAAACTGCTTACATTCAGAAGGCCTCAGGTAGGCAGGGATCTCCAGAAAACATCTTTGCCCCCTCTGCCAACCCTTAAACGAGGTCTGGGAAGGGGTGGAGTCAGGATCTATCTCTTCTGGTCACTCAGGTGCATTGCATGCACTTGCGCTCTCCTGGGTTGGCCCTGCCTTCCCACCAGGTGCTTCATCACTGGTTCAAGCCATGACTTAGCATTTCCACTACATGTGGATTGGGAGAAAATGAAACTGGGGCTTCTGGTAGTGCCAGTGTCCACTTAGGAACACATAATTTGGCTTGTTGAGAGGCATTTTGACTCTGAAATGGGCAGCTTGGGTGGCTGTAGCGGTACTGTATTGAGAGAACAGACAGCAGCCTTCACCTCCCATGTATGTACAAAAGTAAAAGCTAAGGCTATGGAGCAGGGATAGACCTGTGACACCAGGACTAGAGACACCTTCCATCGCTCCCAATAGGATCTCACGTTAGATATTTTTCCCCTTTAGAAGAAGGACTTAGTGGTGACTAATAGAATAAAAATGTTTTTAATTTTTGCGGTTAAGGGTCATTTTGGAAAGTCTTTAGGGTTTGCTAGAATAACTGAGGAATGATAATGAAGTCCTTTGGGTACAGACTGCATGCCTGGTCTCCTCAGTTCAGACAAGCCACGTAGTCAGACTCTTTGCCTTTTTTTGTTTCTTTGTAGAAAAACAGTATTTTATTGATAGATTCACAAATATTATTTGGCAGCCTCCTTTCTTTCCTCTGCAGACACAGTCTGTGTTATGAAATGCCCTTGCCTCTGACAAGGCTCGTGATTTCTGTAGTAGATCTGCACACAATACTGAACATGCTTATTGGAGCAAAACAGGAGATGCCAGCCTATTTGTTTTCTCATTTGTAAAAGTTTCCCCAAACACTTCCCTTTCCAACAGAACATTCACAAACCATACTGTACATGCTCAGAGTGCACACAACTCATTAACAAGGCAACATCGGGAACTTTTGGTGTATCCATGTTTTCCCTCAAGAGACAGACGTACACATTTCCAAGCTCACAGTGTAAAGCTGCTGGCTCCCAGCAGCCAAAAATCACAGCAAGGCTATGTGCTGCAGCTCCCTCTGAATGAGTAAGCAGCTGAAAATAATATCTCTTGCATTTTCTTTGGCAGCCAGGGTTACAGAGAGTATTTATCCCCCTTTCTATATTTTCTGTGACCAACTAGTGCAAGATGACAGCTAGCATAACGAGAACACAGACTTTAGTTTTTAAGTTGTTGCTGGCTTCATCTCAGATGGAGCAGCTTTGAGACATCAGTGAGTTCACCCATGAGATACTCTGTTCTCTTCTTCACAGCACTGGATTCTACATCAAGTGTTTCTCTTTTTATGTAATCTGACCCTATCTCTGTCCTGCTCCTAATGCTTCTTACTATCAGCCAAGGCATTAATCTCCAGCCTGTGTCCTAAATACATTCCTTGAGAGGCAGTGGAAGTAGGTATCAATCCTGTTTTCCAGTTCAATCACTATATGCCATAAAGATCACATTTGTGCCAGACACAACCAGACTAAGACACACTCATTAGTTGAAGCATGTTTGGAGCAAAGAATTTAGAAGAAAAATAATAGGTGAGAGCTTGAAGTTTTAGGAATGAGAACTTAACACAGTAAATCCAAGCTAAACTCACTAAAATCCAGGGAAAAATTTGAATGTGTAATGAGGCAGACTCATGGTGAATGTTTTCAGACAGGATAGAAAATTAGCTCAGTGCATCAAGCAAGTGGTGATTTCTGCTCCTGGCAGTGGCACACAGCACTGCTCGGGGCTTGCAGGGTGGACACTCGGGGTCTGCAAGAAGCACTCTGGGATTGATTTCCACATGCCTGGACAGCAGGCTGCCTGCTGGAGTGCATTAGGGTGACTGGACATAAGCTAGGAAAAGAAACATAAACTCAGTTGGGTTCAGCAACTCAAATAGCAACTCAAATAGGAAAGAACAAAACTAGAAAACATCCATGCATTGGACCTTTAAACCTAGACTGTTAAATGCTGCTGAATGAGCCCCTAATAGACAGGTAACTTTATTTCTTGGGAAGATGAACTCTCTAAGCCCTGATTTCTGAACATCGTGTGACAATTTTAATGTTTACAGTAAATGAAAATTGTCTGATTCCTGGCACTTTTTGCAGTAATTCTTCACAAAGATGGTAGCATTTGGGTGCATTATTATACAGTGGTTAAGCCAATTAGCAAACTTCATAGGCACCATTATTTTCTCCCTTTCCAGAATGAATAAATAAATAAATAAATAAACCTATAGCAGCTCTATAACAGCAAACTGTTTTTTCCAGCTACCAAGCACAGAGAGCACACACAGGGCAGAAGCACTGAAGTCAACCATGCAGGCACACTGAGAAGGGCTGGAGCCTGGCAGAGGACCAAGCCTCTCCCCTGCACAGACACGCAGCACTGCTGGGGAAAAGGGAAGATGCAGAGGGGCCGGCACTGATTTCTGCACTGCATCCTAAATACTGCTCTACTCGGTTTGCTCGCAAGATCCCAGCACAGAGCCCTCTCCAGCAGTAGTGTGACTAGCTCCTATCTTTTAGACAAAGCAGTGCAGGACGCAGTTTCTGCAGCATAGCAGAGACAGCTGCTAGTTGTACTGGCCTTCTGATTCTTTTTAACAGAAAGAAGGAGACAGGCGACCGAACCACACATGCATGTGGCAGTAGGATGCTGGAAAGTAGCCCTTAGCCACTATGTCCCCTTATAACCTGAAAGTTCAGATCCCCACTGCAAGAGGATTTGAGTCCTCTCAGGCTGTGGTAGGATAAACACAACCACAATCCCCATTCCGCCAGCACCCAGGCATCCATGGGTACACACGAGTAGAAAGTTGGGTATGTGGGTCTTGAACTGGCCAATGCATAGGAAACCCAGTTCTTATGATGTTTGAGACTCAGATACCCAAACCTCTGCTCCCTCTGGGAATCACAAGAGCCCTTTGGGCTTTAGCAGCCCTTGTTTCACTTACAAACAAGGTCCTCAGGCTGAATTCCAGCCAAGCAGTGAGGTCCAGGATGTGGCTGGGGCTAGCTGGGCCAGACTGTTGCTGAATGGAACAGTCTCAAAAGTAGGTCTTTCCCTCTCATCGTACATAATTTATACCAAAGCGAGGTCTCAAAAAAATAAAAATAATAATGAAAGAAAGGACTGGATTCATTAGCTATTAATACTATTCATTGTTAGTATTTCTACAATAGCATTTGCACGCATGAATCTTCAGATACCAATGAAAATGTATCCTTCCTTCACATACCTTACAAGTTAATTGACATGCAGTGTGGCTTGTCAAGGGATGGCAAACAAAAGAGCTGGGAGGAAGAGGATTTACTCGGAATAAGCCGATAGCTACAAATGATTCCGAATCATATTGGAATTAAGTGCCTTAGTACCATTAATGACACTGGCACTGCTGTTAGTCCTGACACTGGTGAGGTGCTTATTCTAAGAGTCTCTTGATTTCTCAGTGGTTAATTTGCTATATCTTTTCTTTTTCTTATTTGTTCTTCAGAACCCATCAGAGCAAAAAGCTGATGTCTGAAAGGATCTAATTGTGGCTATAGTTAGGTTATGACAGGCAGGAGGTGGAGGAACAAAAGAGGAACAGGACAGAAAATGTATCTTGCAATGAGACTGATCCACTAAGATTTGCTAATTATAATAAATATGAGATTGCACAGAAGCTTCTAATGAGCTTATATAAAGCATTTCAAAGGGGCACTGTCAGGCTAAACATTGTGTTGAAATATATAAATTTCCTTAATAATTCTAGATTAGAGCAGAATGAAACCTGGATACCCAATTAAATCCTCACCCTTTGTATTAGGGTCTGATATGTATTTCACACAACAGTCACCAAAACCAGACAGGATTTTATTATGCTCCTTCTTGACTGCAGCACACTGACATCCTAGGAGGAGGACAGGGCATGTATGCTCTCTGAAAGCTGGAAATGCAGCTATAACAACACAGCAGGGACACGTTGCACCCTTGTCTGCTTTGTCCAAGCTTTGGGATCCTGGGATTGTATCTTTGGGGCTTGTGTGAAGGTATCTCACTTGACGCATCTCTGGTGTTTGTATAAAGGTACCTCAACAGGCTGTCAGGGATGCAGCTCCACCAGAACCAGTTCAGGGGTGTTGCAATGCCCTGGGTTGCACCATATACCTTCATCCACAACTTCATTTTCTTGTTTTAGCACATGACTTAAATGTTTCCATGTTTAGATTACAGGCCTTTCAAAGCTAAGTTTAAATCCAGAGCAGTGGCTATGCTGAGTTTAACTGAAACTGAAGGAAAGAGCTTATGGAAAATTCCCCACAAAGAAGTTTTGTAAATAGTGGCTTGATACTATGGTGATCAGTCCTTAGAAGCACCAACTCCATTTTTCTCTCTACTCAATTCTTTGGTTTTCTTCCAACACACAGATTTTAGTCTTGGCCTACACAGTAGTGCCAATTGTGCATGTTTATGTATTAACAACTGCCAATGAAGACATACTCACAGAGCAGCGATGCTGGATCTACTTCCCATTTGAGTCTCTGCTAGAAAATGTGGGAGGGGGCAGAATGCCTTCACCTCTGGGAGCACTGTGGTTTCAGTAAATTACAAAGCATGATCCAGAGCTGAGAAGGGTGAGAGCGCAATGGGGAAAGAAGCAAGAAATCTGTTCATATACTGACTGGCTCAGATATATTGCCATGCAGAAGCACCATAAGGACACACTGGAGATCCTGTCCTCTGCTGTTCATGTTATCTCTCTCAGTGCACCCCTCGGTGCACCCTGCAACTTACCTTCCCAACAGGCTGAGCCCCAGAGAGGCCCTGCTGTTGCCTGCTGTAAGAAGAGCTGGAGCAGGGCTGTGTGTGACAGGGTGCCTGATCCCAAAAGCCACTGGGCTTCAGGCCATGGTCACCAGGGGTCTCTTCTGGTAGATGCAGCCTTGCTCTAGTATTTGAAGCATCCAAATGTATCCATTGCCACTCACAAAAAAGACACGACAGTTAATTTAGTGGGCTCCTGCATTTGCTGTCCTGTGCTACCTAGCGAACTCTCCTATCCAGGGTGGAAAGGTCTTCAGCTTCTTTTATAATGAAGAAGCAGAGAAAATAAATTCTTCAGAATAACCCACAATCACTCCAACAGAAACAAGAAGCAGCACTTAGAGGGATTACTGTCTCCATGTATCATTATCGGGGGGAGGACAAATGCAATGCTCTAGAAGTTTTGAAAACATCTCAGACTACTTAGGGAATTTACCCCACAAACCAAAATGTTCGAAAATTTACTTTTTCTTAGCCACGCATTTCCCAAATGAGTATGGACAAAAATTCATCTCTGAAGCAACTCAAGTGAATGCAAGGAAGAACAGAGAGGCCATTATTTTGTCCCCCTCCCTTTCCCAGAGTGATGCAATATCTTTTAAAACCAGCAGGGGGGAAAATAATATGCAATGTAATAAGGACAAAAGTTCTTCCTAATTTCCTCAGTTTCCAAGCCTGCTGGAAATCTGTGTTTGCTGTATACTGCATTCTCACAGCCCAGCAGATTGAGTGATGGACTGTTTTTTCTGTTCACCTCTCTTTCCAATCTCTTCTGTAAGCAGTGTAGCTGTACTTCTGAATCCGTGTTTAAATGGGGTAGAAATAAGTCTTAATGAGATTGTCCTGCCCTATTACCTTAAGTAGTATGCCTCAAATGAACCCTGCTAAAGGCTGTAATTCCCTTCAGAGACATGAGTAAGTAGCTCATATTTCACTGTTGTGGTTTGGGCCATCACAAGATACTTGGTAGAATTCTGTCTTTATTGCATAAGAATTACAGAAACCAGTTTTATTAAAGATGTGAAAATAGAAGATATTTTCCTCAAAAAAGCACTAAGAAATTTCTCCTGAGCTCTTCTTCAAGTAGAAAATGACCTTTGCATATCTACTTCATGAACATGCAGTCACAAAAACTTCATTCCCATAAATTCTAATGACTGGTATTCCTACCCCATATCTGGATAAAAACAAAGGCGCTTTCCAAGACTTGCTGCTGGGTGGGGAAAGGAAGCCAGCAGCAGATGTTCAGGGATGGAAGGACCACAAGAAAAGGCCAGAGAGATCTCAGTCTGAGTGCCCCTAATGGGCAACACACCACAGCAGGGACCCTATATATTTAGGACCTCTTGAGAACTGCAAGTGCAGCTTAAGGGAGAAAATTTTGGGGTACCATTATTTGGCCAAGGTAATATATAAGAACAAAAGACGGCCCTAACTCTTTGGAAACCAACAGCGGTGTCCTTAGAGGCACAGGGTAAGCCCCCAGTAGCATCTGCCAAAAGTACTACTCAGGTAGCTCTCAGTGTCTATAATTCCTAGGCACTGTTTCATTGCATCATACATTTCAGGATGTAAAAACACAAAGGAATTCCACTTCTGGAGATGTGTAATATCATCACTGAAATTTTGTTGTATTTCCACCAAGAACATGTAAAGTTCCAGGAAGTACCAAGAAGAAATCAGTTTCCCTATCCCCAGTCCTCTCAGCTGTGCAGCAAATGGGATTTTTGGACCACATTGTGCCCACAGCAGTCAATGGGTAACCCACAAAATGAAGGTCCACAGAAGAAATCTCTCCTCCCCATCTAAACTTAGCATAAAATACAGAGAAGGCAGCCAAGCATCACCAGTATCCAGAGAATTTAGAGAAGGAAATTGTCTAGGAAATATCTCAGTTCTGCTAAGTGGCTTTTGGAAAATGATGGAAGCGTAAGTAAGAATTAGCAGTTAGCCTCCAGCTCCAAGCAGAGGGCTGTCCCTCATGGCCAACCCAAATCAGAGAAGAATTATCCATCCTGACAACTTTTCATGCCATTTTGATATCTGACCAACATACAGAAATTCATGGACATGAAAATCTCAGTGGTCTCACGTTAAGCGTGGAGACAAGAGATCCAGGGTTCAGCTGAAGTAAGGAGCAACTGCTCCAAGAGGAACAAGACCAAGTCTGTAGAGTTGTACCAGGCCTGTGTTGGCCCCCAGCCTGTTGCAAAGCTCTGCAGTGAGCAGCAGCAAGAGAATCTGGTCTCCATTTTCTGGCTCCTTGCTTCAAACAACCCCGAATGCCAGTCAGGTTCATTCCCAAGAAAACGCACACTCTGAATCACACACACAAAAAAATATCTGCCTGGATGGGTTGGGCTGCTCTGGGGTGGACCTTCAGATCAGCTCGTTAATTTGTTTTGTTGCTTCCAGTTCTCCCCTGTCTCTGCATAAGGCTTAATTCCACAAGTCAGATCGTCAATTGAGCAATTGCCTCAGAACAAAGAAATCTTTAAAGATTTGGCACTTACCTAGAGCAGCCTAGCTGCTGAACTTCATTAGGGAAAGGAATCGAACACTAACCATGCACTCAACATTGAGGCACATCTCCAAGTGAGAAAGAAAAACTAACACATGAAAACTGGCTATTTCTGAGCCTGCATCTACCCCTTGGACAAAATGAGATGTTTAGCTTCAAGGGACCTGAGCAATGAGGGGGGAACTCATCACACACCTTAGCCAAAAAGTGTCATCAGTCACATTCCAGTAGTAGTATCCTTACTGGGTATATGGGAGAAAAATCAGAGTGGGCTGGAAGTAGTAAAGTAGAGAAAAAGGACTGCTCAGCTACTTTATGCACAGGGAGGCTCCCCAAAAGTCTAAAGAAACCAAATAATTGTAAGAGAGGAGTTTGCTGAGAAAACAACTGCTCTTCTTGTGAAAAGCTGAAAGCAGATTGAATGCTTTTCCTGGAGTTTTTCAATTTTTTCATTTAAATGACTGAAAACAAAAACACATAAAAATGTGGTTGGTGTCTAAAAAGGCAGTTTTTGTTAGAGAAATATTATTCTCTGGCCTTCACACGCAAGCACTGCGTGCCTCAGACTGCCATATCTGTTCCAGACATTGCACATTCTCTGACTCTTTCCAGTGTATGCTTCTCCCTATGACTTAGATGTTTAAAAATCAGAACAAAATGTCTATCAAACAACAACAAAAAAATCCCCATGCCAGTGACAGAAGACACCCCATTTGTTGCTGAATGGGTGAGAATGGATGGTGCATAGACATCCTGCTGACCCCCCAAAAGCTCATGACCTAAGAAACCTGACTTCAGAAAAAAAGATTATAATAAAACTTTAGGCTCATGATAAACATCAAAGGGTTGGCAGCACTACAATGAATCAAACATTTTAGGTGAAATTTCCCTGTGAAATTGCTTCAACTTCATCAATGTGCTGTCTGTTTTCAAACAGCTATGCCTAAATATACCACTTGGAATTTATGATAGATGCAGGAAATAATCGTTTCCTGCTCAAAACCCTTTCCAGATGGGACCCATATGCCTGCAGCACAAACACATTGCAATCTCATGCCTACGTCAGACGTGTGTGAAAGGGGCAGCTGACTCTTGTAGCAAGAGGACTGACTGGGGAGCCTCAGTTACGGAGAATAGGAGCTGCAGAAAATGACGGGCTTGGTGTCCCAGGGACAAGCTGCTTGTGCCAGAGCCTCTGATGTGTGAGGTGATCAGTACAGTTAGTAAAGCACCAAGTTACTACTACAACGAACTGAGAAAGTATATTTATTGCTACAGATCTAGTTATGAGGTGATAGAGGTTTTTATATTTTATGACTAATGTGTTCCCAGAAAGCTGTTTATTGTAAGATCACAGCTTCGCCTGTTGGAGATATTGAAGGATGCAATTCCAGGCTAGATCAGATTGAAAAGAATTGTCAGGAACTGGATTGCATCTGCCTCTCACCACAGAGCTCCTCTGGAAGGGAGGAGCATTGCCCCACAGAGCAGTTGCAGAAGCCAAGCTTTTCTCAAGTGGTCACAGCAGAGCATTCCTCATTTCCTGGTACCAGACCAGGGTCCACGGGCATGATTTACAGATGTGCCTGGCTCTCACAGCTGCAAATGACAACTGAATATATGAAGCATTGCACTGTGCCTCAGCATCTTGAGTTACAGACACACATCAGACAGAACTGGTTTTGGTTTAATCTTACTAAGCCTCAGTGCCTCATATATAAACTCTGAATAATACCACACACATGGCAGTGACTTATGCTAAGTCATATTTGGGAATGTTTCGGTGGGAGAAGTATGAAACATTGAGTGAGTTTGAATGAGCTACAATTACAAATACATCTCCCTCAGCAATCATGCTGGGACAAAGCACGAGTAATGCAGAGCGATTCCCACACAGCACAGGAGCCCAGGACTCCTGCAGGGAAAGAAACCTGGGCTCCATCAGCAGGTCCCTGACCAGTGCTTGGTAAGCATCAGGAGCCCATTCCTCTCTCCCAGCATTTCTTTCCCACTCCACAAAAGCAAGGAATCATCTGGGGGAACCCTGTCATTTTCTTTGGAGCCTGAATTGCAAAAGGAGGAAAACATGCCCCACCCTCTAAATTATTGCCCATGAAACAGGTCTGCAGTAAGAGAGGACCCCAGACAGCAAGAAATGTTAAAAGCAATTATGGCTCCTAAATACGAATGGCTTAGCACAGACTATGCTGGAAATGCTGCAGATGTTGCAGGACATGGTGGGGAGGTAGAGAAAAACATATCCTTTGGTTTTCATGTGCCTTCAGTTACTGTAAATGTCACAGGCTAGGACTATCAAGAAACGTACTGTACAGCCTCCTTCAGCACCACCCTCCTCAGAAAACATATGGGAAGGGATAGGAAAACTTCACTTGCTCTTCCAGATATTATTTCAATACATTTCCACTAACCTAGACTTCCAAAAATAGTGTTAATGTCTCTGCTAGCTGCAACATCTTCTGCCTGGAGCCCAAAAACGCACAGCACACATGCTGTGAGGAGACCTCACCCGCCACGTTTAAATAGGGATACATGAGGAGCCACACTGCATAGCTATGTACAGCTGTGTGCTGTGCTGGAGCTGAGCCAAGCCCACATTGAGAGCAAGCCCAGCTGCAGCAGAGAGCAGACTGCTCTTCTCTTTGGTTTTGACAACAAAGAGTCGGATCTGTGGCACTTCACACAAGTGAAATAGAGCTGCTGCCAGCCCTCCGACCCCCTCCTTTTCATAGCACATCAGAATTACTGCACAGGCTTGGGAGTCCTCAGGTTGCTCCCAAACCAAAAGCACCTTTTTTCTTTTTTTTTTTTTTCCCCAACAAAAGATCTGAGAATATCGATAAGGAACTGCAGCTGGGTCACTGCAGCCTCACTACTTTGAAATCAGAGAATTTGCACATCACCAGCCCAGCTCAGCAGGGAACGGCTGCATGCAGGGCTTGGGCTCCAGTAGGATGTGAGGCAGGGGATGTTGCACAGGTGGGATAACTTCTGACTGATGCTAGTTGCATTTGATATTCGGGATCCTGGGGTGTCTCAAAATGCCTCACTTGCAGAGAGCAATTCCCAGTGGCTGTGCAGGGACAGAGCAGTGCAGGCACACCGCTGAGCTCAGCAAGCTCACCATGACACTGCAGAACAGGCCTGAGGCTCAGGAAACCTACATTCCTGCAGGGCTCAGGGATATCCTGATTCTGCAAACAGCAATTTCAGCAAATTGGCTTCAGTCTCTCTTAAAGGCATGTTTGAAACATGTAATTTTAGCTTTGAAAGGAAGTATTTAGCTAAAGAGTCAGGAACACGCTTCAGTTGAAAGGTCTTATTTCCTCCTCTATTGACATGAAGCCAGCAAAAGTTTAGGAGGAATTTGAAGGGAATTCAGTCAGATTTTCATGCCACCTGCCGCAAAACAAGCTGACTCAATTCTGCTTCTTTGCTTTTCAGTCCTGCTTTTGTGTATAACAGAGAAAGTATGTACATAAGAGATTCCTGGTAACCTAAGAGCTACCCCCTCTCCAGCAACAGACTCGCCATCTCTCAGGGCTGAATACCTCGTGCTTCTGTAGCAGTGATGTTATCCACAAAAATTCAGCCGCACCACTCAGAGCCAGTCTATGGCTGACAGTCTTGAGGGGTAAATAGGGGAAGAGGCACTTTAAGAACCTTTGCGTGACTTCAGAAGTTTTTCTGAAGTCAAAAGGATTGTGTTAAGAACCAGAACCTTCGTGACTCATATATTCCTAATCAAAATGCTGGGTGCATGAAAAGCTCTTCGGTCACACAGAGACCGAGCTGCAGCTCCTTACAAGAGGGAAATAATGCACACGAGGGGAAGCACTTAAATAATTGATGTTCTTTTCTTTTATCTGCGTGTAGGAATGGCAGAAAAATCTATGTACCTAGCGCTAATGGACAGCATCAGAAAGTCAATAATCAGTAATGAGAAAGAAATAGGAGTGCCACTGTCCTGAGGTGGCTGATGTTTCTTTCTGCTTTATCTACCCATGTTACAACAGGAAATTGATAGTGTAAGTTTTAGGTTTCTGCTCACCAATAGATCACTTTGATAGTAACACTCACAAATGCCTTTTTTGGTAGGAATTCAGTCCAAAATGACTCACTTGCTTACATTTAATCTGCAATCTGACAGCTAGGATTTTATGTCTCCTGTGCTACATTCAAAAGACAAAATAAAACTTTGTTTTCATCAGAGGTTCAGTTTTCCATTCCAAATCAGTGCTGCAATCAAACATAAACCAGGGATTGAAAAACCCACTGCCTTTACCCTGAAAACTGCATAATCACTCACAGTGTAGAAGTGGGGTATACCTACAGAGTAAAGCTTCTCGTTGAATAATTATCGGTGTGCATATTGAGCCATTCATATCCAGCTATTGAACTCAAAGATTTTGAAAGATTTTAATTCAAAGATCATATTGAGAGTTCCCTCAGACAGCAACCCAGAGGGAACAATTACGCAGCTGTTCTTACTACATTCCTGTGTAGGCTGACAGCACTGTAAAAATCCTGGCATGCATTTACTGTAACTACAACCTCCAGTTCTTGAGGCTGTTCGTTAGGCATACCCTTTGCAGAGGGGCTGGCAAGACAGTCCGTAGACTTGACACTAATACCGTGCTTTGGCTAAACTTATTTATAGTTGCGTGCATGCATATGCAGACACTTGCATGTGGCTGTCCAGGTTGCTGTAAACAGGCCTTGAGATCCCAGCCACGTTGCAGCGCTCACGACATTTGCCACTACAACAGCTCCTTGCAGCTGTGCTGCCTGGCCAAATTCAGAAATAAGGGTTTTAGAATGATCATTAGATTCAGCAAAGTGGCATTTCTGTATGGCTGAATGCTAACATTATTTTAGGAAGTTTTATGCTTATTTTCTTGAAACACTTTTTATGGATTTTCTACTGCTGAAGTTTTAAACTCTGAAATAGCTTGTAAAGGAGAAATGATTGCAAAGGGAATTTCTTGATTTCAAAGTACCTAGATGGAAAGAGCCAATTGCCAGGAGCTGAAGAATCCTTGCAGAATCATAGAACCATAGAATCATTAAGGTTGGAAAAGACCACCAAGATCACCTTTTCCACCCTAAACCCATCTCACCATGCGCACTAGCCATGTTCCTCAGCACCTCTTCAATGCAGTTCTTGAACACCTCGAGGGATGGTGACTGCCATACCTCCCTGGGCAGCCTGTGTCAATGCATTACCACTCATTATGCAAGTTGAATCTCCCCTGAGGCAACTTCAGGTTATTACCTCTGCTCCTAAAGAACAAGTAGGGCCACCAGCCTGCCTCTAGTGCTGGGTGAGCCATGGGGCCAGGAGGATGGCTGGGAGAAAAGA
Source organism: Pavo muticus (assembly GCA_016647715.1). Lineage (NCBI taxonomy): Eukaryota > Metazoa > Chordata > Aves > Galliformes > Phasianidae > Pavo > Pavo muticus. Next base: position 433,026 of record JACDJE010000305.1, read on the forward strand.
GAAACAAACAAACGAAATCTTTCCCCTACTGTATCAGGACCCTTCTGAGCTGCACCCACATTGCACATCCCTGCTGACTTTTTCTCTGTAGCAAACTGCTCCTGCACCCACCAGCACTTTCCTGAAGGCAACCTCCTGGGCCCTCATTGGCAAAGGTAATTGAGACATCAGGAGCTCCTGCACACATCATGCTTTGCGTGCTCAATATCAGTTTCATCATTAATATCAGATGCCAAATATTGTCACTGTCATCCTGAAATATCTCACCCACGGCTCTATGTGCTTCACAAGCAAATAGGCCAGGCCCTAAATCAGAGCTAGCTCTACCAAAGAAAGGAAGCCTTGCCGGTGCACACAGCAGCCCCTTAAGAAGATGAGCAAAGAAAACCCATCCTCCTCCCTCCTGCCTTTAGACAGTGGCAGGAGCTGTGTGAGGGCACAGGAGATTGTGCATGGCGCAGCTCACTCTGCAGTGCATACATAATTTATGCTTTTCCAGTTGCGTATTTCTGGACTTGGGACTGTTTGTGCAAAATGGAAGCTGAGATCAAAGAAAACCAGCACCACTGCCACAGCCACCTTCTGTGGTGCTGTTTTAGCCACCTCATTTCTGACACACGGCCTCCACAAGTAAAGTGAAGCACCAGTACTGTGCCATATGCTTGTATATAAATGTATACAACATACATGAAAAGATAAACATTTTCCATGGCACAAGAACAAGAAAGAAAACAAAAGATATTTCCAACGGCCCATGTCTCTATTATTAAGCTACCTTGGCAGAGCACAGCTCTAGCATTATGACAAGAGTTTCCTGCCATGCCGGCAGCACAGTGAGTGTTTATAAGACATCTCAAAGTTAAAAAATCAGCTGAGAAGCCTACTTTGTTCTGACCTGCTCTCACTCGGAGAATTTTGACAAGTACAACCCCACGTACAGTAACAGACAGGCAGAACACGCCAGGCCCTTATTTTGAAAACAAGGCACACTTCTATTTTCCCTCAGCACACAAACCACTTGCATTTATCTACCCTTGCCTTTGGTGCAGGTTTATCAACGTGTCCCCATGACACATCCTGCAGGACCTGTCCCCAGAAGCTCCCCTGTGGGCCGGAGGTGGCTTTAACCCACACTGTCACCTGAGGATGGCACTTGGGCCAGCAGCCCTCAGCACTCTGCCCATCCTCTTCCTCACCCTGTGCCTTTTGGCAATGCCCAAACCCTGCACCGGGGCTTTTCCTTGCCCTGCAGCAAAGGGCTGGCGTGGGGCTCTGCAACCCGAGACCACACGCCAGCCAGCGGGACGCTGCGGTAAATATAAATCTGGCTCTTACCCACGGGCAGTCCCTCGCAGTCAGACATCGTGCAAGAAGCTCTCCTCGCCGGGGGCTTGGGAAAACACGGCAAGCAAACGGCAGCGCGGGTCCTTCTCCTGGAGGAGGCGGGGGTGGAAAATATCTCACGATTTACAGCCACCCAGCTCTTCCACGGTACAGCTACCCACCCAGAGAGCTGCAGCAACAGTCCCGTCTCTGCCTTCTCATTATGGGATGTAAAGATAAGAATGTGCTTTTGTGCCAAAAGAGTGTGCTATTGGTGGATAAATTTGTTGTCATCCCTCCCCTTCACGGAGTTTCCTCTTTAATGTCACAGAGGCACATTACCCGGGCTGAAAGGCCATGGAATATTTATGAAACAGCTTTTAAGAGCTGAGCCGCAGATCCGTGTGGAGGAGAGGACTGAAGCTGTGCGGGAGCAGCACTGCGGGCACAGCCGTGGGTCGGAGCCGGGGCAGGGCAGGGCTGGAGTCACACAGCTGGATATGGGGCCAGGAATAAATCCACTTGGTTTATATTGCAGAGTCTGGGAAATGACACTCGTGACACTGCTATCCCACAGCGTGCATTTTGCAGTGGCAATGCTCTGAGGGCAAATTGTTCTGTTACTTTTCATGACCACTGCTCACATAAAATGCACAGCTTTAACAAAACATTTCGTGAGTTCCTTTAAAGCTTGTCTTCTTAATCTTTGGGAATGTTTCCATGGGATTTGCTCAGTATAAAATTCTTACATCTTTCAGCCATGTCCAGTCAGTAGTGAGGATCCGTGCAGATTGTGTCCTATGTTACTTAATACCGTGTCACCAATGTTGGTGCACGGGGTGCAGAGCTGGGGGTCAAGGGCAGAGGGGGATCAGAGCCCTTTGGGGTGCATTGGAAGGTGCTCTCGGAGCCCATGGCACATCCACCTGGGGCAATTTGCTGCTGGAGCCTGGGGAACATCTCACTTCAAAGTGCTTCCAAGGAGAGAAAAAAAAGGCTTCATGTACATGAAGTACACTAAGTGTATGCTCAGCATCTCTGATAGAGCTGGGCTGGTTTCATTCAGGTTCTTCCCTCTGAGCACTCAGCAGCATACTTAGCCATAGGTAGCTTGAGCCTAGGATAGCAGGCAGTGACTCAGAAGCTGAAAGAGCTGCAAATATTCCCAAAATGATGCCTCAGGTTCCCTGCGCAGGGTCTGCCAAGGGTCTCCTGGTGCTCTCTACCCAGCAATTGGTGCCATGGGCTGGTGGGGGTCACTGGCACGGACGATCATTGGAAGAGACTGTTTCCATGCTGTTCGTGCTGCAGCCTGGGGATATTCTTTCGGGTGACAGCTCCAGGGAGAAAATACCACAGCCAGTGCTCTTCTCCCAGTATAAGAAGTGCAGGTCATTGCATCCATCCTTCTCCTTCACATACTCCCCATTCTTCTGCCACCCTCAGGCTCAAGGAATTACCTCTGATCTGGGAGATACAGAGCCAAGGAGGGATCTGCTCTCATCCTCAGTACCTATCAGGGAAGAGCAGAGGGCTTACACCACAACAGAGTGCCCTTTTCCCCCCCACACACAGTTCCAGTGCAGAAAAAATTCACTCTGACATGAGTAGATGGAGGCTTTTTCTAGCTAGGCTCTGTACACAGACTCCCAGTTCTACAGAAACATAGATACCAATTGAATTTCAAACCCCACAAGTTCCTGGACCCACTCACAGTTATAAAGTGAAACAGCTGCCTGAATATTTGCAGGATCAAGGGCTGGCCATCCTACCCTGCACTCAGAGCAAGCAGCTGTGGCTCATTTTGAGGTTACCTCTCCCAGCTGCATGCTAGTGCTCCTCAGCTGCTGGCTGGAGTCCTCCAGCAGCACTGGAGTAGTTCCTGCAGTGAATTCATGCCAGCTCCCAAGCCTGTGGCTCTGCTCAAACTCATCTTCACAAATGGCTGAAGAAACCCAGGCCTCATTCAACCTCATCACTTGGCCATTGGCTCAATACCTTCTGGGCAGGGGTGGAGGAAGCAGCAGAGAGGGCAAGGGAAGGGACAGAGACATCTACAACTACTGCAGCAAAGTTGGCCAGAGCCATGATTAGGACTTGGCATCCCCCTTCTGCCAAGCCCTGGGAGGGCTCCATGAAACACTAAAAAACAGAGAGATATCCATTGGGCCAGAAGTTGAACACGTTCTAGCTCTTATGGGGATACTCACCACCAGTTACCTTAAATAAGGACTTTTTCAATTAAAAGTTCTCCTCTATTCCCTGAATATTTTGGTTGCAGAGTTATTTTTCTGAGAGGATATAAGACTTATTTTCTTCTTTTTTTAAAAAAGTAAAACTGAATGTTTCTTTTAAGCTTCTCTGTCTCTCAGGCTGAAAGGAGCCATACTTACTCCTGGAGAGATGCTAAGCCTGGAAAATTCAAATCTGAGAGAGGAGAGTTTGGGGAATTTACAAATAAACCTGGTCTCTGCCATGGTACAATGTGAAGAAAAACACAGCAATGACAGCAGAGCAGCAAGGGAAAATTTGCTCAAAAGCAACAGCCATACGCACAGAAATAAAGGAAAGAAACTGCTTATATTCAGAAGGTCTCAGGTAGGCAGGGCTCTCCAGCAAAATACCCTTGTCTCCCACCAACCCCTAAATGAGGTCTGGGAAGGGGTGGAGCCAGGATCCACCCCCTTCTGGTCACTCAGCTGCATTGCATGCACCTGGGCTCCCCTGGTTTGGCCCTGCCTTCCCATCAGGTGCTCAATCACTGGTTCAGGCCATGAATTAGCATTTCCATTGCACGTGACAAAATATAGAAGCCTAAAATTGAACTAAACAATAAAACATGAGAAGTAAGCACAGAGTATTATAGTGGGTATTAATGTGATAAATATCCATCAGTAAGCATTCTCTCTTGGGCTTTGTGAGGAGCCCAAAGGATGCTTGTCCCTCAAGGCACACAGAAAACAGATTGTGGATCTGCTTGCTCTCCACACTGCTGCCCAGCACACACTCCCCTGCATCAGGTCAATGACAAATGCTGTGGCAGGAATAGTAATTTTAATATGTGGAAGGAAGGCAGTAGAGTATCGCCTACAGAAGATTGGCCTGGGCCCCCCCTGGTCTCCTGTGGAAGGACACATCACTCAGTGCTTCAGGGAGGAAAAGAGGCAGGGTGTTTGGGGTGCCCAGCTCTTGTCCAAGAAAAGGGGACAGGGCATCACAAAGCATCTGCCCACACTGTCTTTACACCGGATCTGCAGAGTGAGCAGCACACGGTCATGAATACTGGATGTCACTTCAATGAGTATCATAGAAACATAAAACATCCCAAGTCAGAAGGGACCCACAAGGGTCATCAAATCCAACTCATGTCTCCACACAGCACCACTCAAATCCAAACCCTGTGTCTGAAAGCGCTGTCCAAATGCTCCTTGAACTCCGACAGTTCAGGGCTGTGCCCACTGCCCTGGGCAGCCTATTCCATGCCCACCACCCTGTGGGGCAGGGCCTTTCCCTGATATCCAACCTGAGCAGGATACATAGCAGGACCTAATTTCTACCCCATATGCTTACACATCCCATCGGGCTTCTGATCTAAGTGCCTCTGGAAATCTGCTCTTTAACATCTTACACCTCACCCAGCCACTTCCAGCTGGGCACCAGGCTGCTCCACCACCTACACAGCAGGCAGCTGTGGTTCCAGCGGTGGGGTCTGCACACTGCCAGACACTGGCTGCCTGCTCAAACTGCTGGTAGAAAGGCTTTGCTGATCCTGTCAGCAGTGTAGGAGCATGAATGGACTGCTGCCAATCTCCCCTGCATTTCTCTCTCCCGAGGCAGAGGGGAACTGTGGGGAGCAGGAGTGATGTCAGCTAACCAGATCAGACCTGGTTACTCAATCTGCAATTTTCCATGAGGCCGAAACAAGCACCTTCCTGCCCAGTTCGGCAGGAATTTATATTTCTCATCAGTGCAATTTCCACGCAGTTTAAATGGAGAATGGCTGAGATGCGTTTCTCGCCTCTAATTTATGCAAATTCCATTGGATCTCTCCCAGCTGTGTGCAGAGATCTCTGCCTGCTGGATACCAGCAGTGGCTGGGAGTGGGGGGAGGGGGGAGAATGCAGAGAGTGATGCAGGCAGATAGCAGCACGGTGGTGTCAATGGATGACATCAAGCAGCCCTAAGGGCAGTCCTGCAGGCTGGCCTCCAGGCAGTGGGATACTTGTGGCTCCACCTGTGTGTGCAACAGTGATAGGTAAGAAAGTAAGTCTAATAATTGGGATTTTATTTCATTATTGTTTTCTGACACATCCTTTTCACATTTTCACATGACAAATGGGGCGTGGAATAATGTCATTGCAAGAGAAGTGGATGCACTGACACAATCTCATGCGGTGTATCCGGGGAAAGGAAAGTAAGGGATGAAAGCAAGATATGGCTGGCAGCAAACAGAAGAATAACAGCATCCCCCTGAAATATACATCCCCTATATATGTCTCCTATATATATCCCTCTCCATATATCATCATTTTGCACCTGCGAGACTTTAATATCAATCTGGTTCTTGGTGGTTTTTTTTATTTTATTAATAAGATTTTCATTAGCCACTATTGAATCTGAGATTTGTATTCAAGAAAGGAAACGTCTCCATCATCTTCTCTGATGTCACCCCAGAGAGAAGATTAGAAGATTAGCTGTGTCAGCTGACACCAGCCCAGCGGCAGCGAAAATAATTTTGCACATTCAAAGAGAATGAGGGAGAAATTCCTCCATGAAATGTGAGCCTGACAGTGGCAATTGTTTGCTCACAACGAGAATGCTTTATGCAAATGTGCAGATATACAGTAAATAAAATAAGGAGATCAAAGACTTGGAAGAAGATTTGTCTTAAGGAAGAAATGAGTGGACGGTCTCAATCTCAGCGGTGTTTTGGTCTCACCTAATTTACAAGCAGTTGCATTCCTGGGGGATGAGTTATAAAAAGCCATTGAAATTACATGAGGAAATATAAATGCTACATCTGAAAGCTAAAGTTGGAGGACTGAGGCAGAATTCAAGTTCCCATCGATTTGTGGGAGATTTTCATGCACAGCGCAATTAACGTTAATGGGATTTCCCTCTGCTGATGTTCCAGATGTTACTGAAGTGTCTCATGGTGAACATAAAAAGCAAAAGAGAAATTCTACAATTAGGTTTGATCTTGCTTTTTCTGGATTTAGTGGCATTACTGTGGGTTATTTCAGTGGGACTGAGGCTTGCACATCCGAGCGTGGCTGCGTTCACTCTGCATAGATCTTGTGGAAAAGGGAGTGTTGAGCTCTGAATGTAAATATTATGGTATCAAGTTTGGGTTTGCAGAGAAGGTGAGAGTCTTGCAAACCTGATTTGGCAGCTGCAAAAATAACACTCCGGCAAACAGATGTTCTCTGTGATGAGGGAAGTCTTTAAAAGATTCACAAATTAATGAGCTCTGCCAGGTTTTTAGTGGTTCCCACAAAAATTCCTATAAATCAGCCTAGCCGGGTAAGGAGGCAGGGATGAAAGGAATCAATAACCTCTCTGGACAGCTTGTATATCCAAGGTTAGCTGACAAAGGGCTTCAGAGCTGGGAAATCCCAAGAGGAATTAAGGAGGTGCAATATCATCCTTCCTAAAGGCAAAAGCCATGGCATCAGTCGTGTGCTGTAAGTGTTCCGGGGTCTAATTGCAGCCAGCAGCAATTGGGGATATTGGCTCAGCAATGAGGAGATGTGCAGTGTCAGCACTCTGACTTATTGGCTCTTCCTGGCAGCACTGAACCTTGCTTTGAGGAAGCGGATCTTCCTACTACACGTGCAGGTCGATACACAGCTATCGAGGCACAGTGCTCCCACCTGCCTTCAGTCCTGATGGAAACCAGCCCTGAGCTGCACGTTGCCTAGAGGAGTGGTGGAGTCACTATCCCTGGAGGTTTTCAAGAGCTGTGTAGGTGTGGCACTGAGGAACATGGTTTGGTGAGCACAGTGGGGATGGGTTGACGGGTGGACTTAGTCGTCTTTTCCAACGTTAATGATTCTATGATTCTAACACGGAATAGTTACAAGAGCTGAAGACATTCCCACCTTCAAATTGCTGCCTCCCCATCGCTAGTCTCAACCTCATGAATTTCTGCCTACTTAGAGTTGTGAAAAACTTAGAAAGGAGCTTTCACCAGCCCAGCAGAAAACACGTCATGAAAATTGTCACTACTAATGGTAGCCACGCTGGGTCAACAAAAGGTCCGAGTTCCATCCCATGCTTGTAGGATGAGCAAACTACACTCCAGCCGCTGGCAAATACATACCCTAGAATGGGACTGAGCAAGCAGCAGGTGATGGGCTGCATAATCATGGCCAAAATCACAGCTGACAAGCACTTCTCTTGCAACCTTGTGCTGTGAAAATTGTCTGGGATTTCCCCCCATAGGCGCTTTTCTGTCCTGTGTTTTCTGGAATAGCCAGCAGCAGAGTGAGCACCAGAGAGCAGCAATGATCTCTGTCCAATCTCTCCACTCATCTGCTCCACCAAGCACTGTTCTCCCCAGCACTGGGTGTGGGCCTTCTGGGCAAGGAAACAGAATTAATTAAAGAATTGCTAATGGAATCAGAGCTGAACGGCAGGGAAAATTATTTATTAGGTTATCTATGAATTTCGTGCCGTGGTGCAACATGATGCACTTTACAATCCACTTCCATTTGCTTCTTTTGCAAACATTTATCAAGGGCGCCTGCCAGCAGGAACGACCAGGGAGGAGCTTTCATTCGTAGTCATGCAGGAACGCCTCTGCCTTACAATAAACACAGCCACAATTAACGGAAGCGGTGACCTTGCTGGCAGTTTTTGCAAAGAGGACAAGACTCCATGGGAATAACAAATAAAGCAGATTATTATCACTTAGGTGGCCTTTGTGAGTCACACTGGGGCTGGGGCGAGTTGCTGGGGCCATTGCAAGGCTCCCGCTGCCACCACAGGGAGAAATCCCAGGGCAGGGAAGGGATTTTCCCAAGATGATCCATCATGGGTGAGGGGCAAGCAAAGGAATTCATGGAACCAGGCTGTCACACTGCAAAAATGAAAGTCGCAATGAGGCCAACATCAAAAAAAAAAAAGAAGAAAAAAAAAACCTTTTCATTCATTGCTCATGAAAAATGTGAGAATCTCAGTTTTTCCTTTTTACTAGAAATCTCAATGAATGGAAAAATATTTTTGCCCAGCAGGCTAATCACTTAGGGGTTTTGGTTAGGAGCAGCTGCTGCAGGACTGCTGGAAAAGGGGTTTGGGGTACATGTATCCTTTCACTTGCTTAGTCAACCACTGCCCTCCGCCTGGCCAGGATGCACACTGAAAGGCTGCAGGCACTTCAGTGACTCTTTTAAAGATACTCAATGGTCTTGCAACAAAGTGCTTCTTTCAATGTACAAGCAAATGCCACAGCCTGCCTTGGAAGCCCAAGGAAGAACACATTTCAAACTGTAGGGGCAATAATCCTTGTAATTTCCTTGTTTGGTGCATGAAGCTGCCGTTTCCTTCTCAGACCCAGCTCTGCTCCAGGACTGGCTGTCTCCTGTTTTCATTTCTGTACGCAGACATCACAGCTTGCTACATGGGGCAGCCAGGGGAATCCCAGGGCTTTAATACCAGCAGGGCCAAGAACTTCCATCCTGGGCAGCCTCATAGCCCCAGGGCTGGCCCTCACAGAGCTAAGCTGTGCCTATCTGCGTGTCCTTAACCCAGGCACAACACCATGCCATCCTTCTCACCGTGTCCTGGATCCAATCCTCACCTATCGCTTTATTAATCTGCAGAAATGACATGAGCTGCTCAGGGATTCTTGCGTTCCTGGGTCACACTGTCAGTGCATAGCACCTAACATTTCATTACAGAATTACACTTAAAAGTTACAAAACCTTATTAATGAGAAGATATTAAGCTTGCAAGGAATAGATCAGAGAAATACAAAGGCTGCAGAGCTGAAATTTAATCCACCATTGATCTTTTAGTTAGGAAAGTAGCTGAGGCCCGAGAGCAATCTGTCTCACAGCAGAGCCCACACCTAAGGAAATACCACATATGAATCACAGAATCATAGAATCACCGAGGTTGGAAAAGACCTCCAAGATCACCCAGTCCAACTGCACACCCAGCACCAATATTTCCCCTCTAAACCATGTCCCTTAGTACAACATATATGGTCAAATGTCATGTTGTTTATTTTACAAAGGGCAGTGTGGCAATCCTATTTCCATTTGGAGTTTTTCCTCAGAGGGAAGGGAGAGAAAGCCAAGCAGTTTTCCTTTCAGTACACATGCATTCAGAAACTGCTGCTCAGTTCCCAAATGTTATGGCTTTCCTGTCTCCCCAAGGGCATAGCATCCCCAAACCCCTTCCTGATGTCTGCTTCCTCTGAGAGCCCCTGGCACCTCAACAGCTGAGATGAACACCCACCTGTCTGAGGAGAGAGCTTGGCATGGTGCTTTCCTGCAGCTTAATGTCCTTTTTCATCCCAGTTTCCTCGACAAACATGATCTGCACAGTCCCTTCTGTAATAAATCCTGCACCCGCTGGCTGGATCCAAGATCCTACAGTTTTCAGAAGATAGCAGTGGCTCAGGATGGGGGAGAGATTTGCCTGGTTGAAGATTGCTGCATCAGAGAAAGGCTGTCAGCATGTGGGGTTTCCATCAGCCCATGCGTGTGGCCATGCAGCACACACAACACCCTAAATCCCACATGGATGGGTGATGGGGCTATGGGAAGAGTGGTGAGAGTTTGAGATGGGTAGCTGCCAGGGAGAAAGGGTTGTGGGTGACCACCGTGATGTGATGGGGTTGTGATGGATAATCCAAGGGGCAAGCTGGTCTTGCTGCAACCAGAAAGATGGGGCACAAAGGGAGGACAAAAAAAATTTCGCTTTCACCCTCCTCGTCTCCATTACCAGCCCTCCACATTGCTTGGGATGAGGAGGCACAGCTCTCCTTGCTGCAGTCCCTGCTGCCCAGTTGTTTCACTAACCTGTCCTGCCACCAGAGACCTCAGAGCAGAGACATGGCTCCTCCCATGGCTGCTTTCCACTTCCCTGCTCCCTGCTATTTATTGCTCGGTGGTGCTCGGGGCAGGAATGCAGACCCAGCAGGCTAAGTATAGTTCGTGGCTCTGCCAGAGATTTCTTCTCTGACACTAAACAAGAGATTAAATTTCTCTGTGCCTCAGTTTCCCTCTGTAAGCCATAGATAGCAAAATTTCCCTTTGTAATCTGTCCTGGTCCAGAGCTGCTTTATGCTGCCTGTTTTTGCTCTGTGTATTATTGGAGTTCCTGCCCCCGCTGAACTCTCGGCTACTTCTGTAATTAGTACTTCCATGTCTTTCATCAACGGTCCTGTTACAGTTTTGATATGGTGTACAAAATACTGAACAGAGTTGAAGTAAAAATCTTCCCAATATTATTTTCTATTTTGTATGTATTTCCACTTGAATGGTAATTGTCTAACAAATTAATCTGGGATTGTTTTCATAGTTCTGGAACCAATGTGGGCACAGAAAGCATACCACAGAATCACAGAACTGTAAGTGTTGGAAGGGACCTCTGGAGATCTTTGAACCCAGCCCCTCTGCCAAAGCAGGTTCCCTACAGTAGGTTGCAGTCACACTGCAAGCCCATATCTGATATGCCACCTACCATCACATCTTGCTCTTTTTGCACACACCATCCCTACCAGCCCTGCTGACCACCTCTCCCAAGCTGTGATACATTTGGTTGTGCTTTTCCCAAGGCAAATCTCATTGTGTTGTTTTCTGTCCATGTTTCTGACCTTGCTATTTCCCTTTATGCTGCCTTTTCATGTTCTCACCGGAAGGTACAAACCTATTTTATTATCATCATCTGGTAAAGTTATTAGCATTTTACTCCCTTCCGCACATCAGCAGTGAAGATGTCAGCTAAGACAGGTCCGATGAGGATGGCAAGGAGGAAGAAAGAACTCCTGTGGGAGTAACATCTGTGTTACAGCCCTTCCTGTAGGAGCCCTTGGAAAAATCCACTTTTGGAGATGTAACCAGAGCAGTACCCATGAGTGCTTTAGGACTGAGTTGTCAGGAGTCTTTTCTTGCAACAAGAGCAACAAGAAAAGAAAAACTTCTATGTATGAGCTGAAGACCTGGCACAATGTTGTCTCTTTAAAAATATCCGACAATACATTACAAAGCAAACCTCTTCTATCACATCCATATTTTGTCTGCACCTTGGAACTGTAATTAATGGCACAAGAGGCTTCATTTGACAAGCTGTTCTCAGGGCAGACTTTTTACTTCTATCTACATCAACAGTGCTCTACATTATGGTTTCTCTTGGCAGAATTGTTCTTTCGGTGCTCCCTCGCAGAGAGCAGAGATGTGATCCACATTCTTCTCTCTGCTGATGAAAACTTCCCTTTAGATACGATAAGACTAAAGAGAGCAGTTACTCAAAGATGGAAGAAGATGCACAAGGACGCACACAGGCGTGAGGTGAAGAGAAAACCCATTTGCAAAGCCTGCCTTCTGGGTAAAGCAAGCGCTAATTCAGACTGAATATGATCTAAATTAAACGCCATGCAGCACCAGCAACCCGAAGGCAGATGATCTGATTTCACTGAAGCTATGCCAGGACTGAATTTGACCCTCAGTGTTATGTGGTATCTACGATTATGGCCAGGAAATCTGAAATACACATGCACACCCAAGCAGGGGGGCCCTGGTTGTGGCTGGTGCTCCAAAACATTCAGCTGCTTCCCAGCATCCCTGATGAATATTTTGGGTGGTCACCTACCTCCATCTTCAGGAAAAGGTTACTGTGGCTTTCTGAAAGTGTGAGGAGCAATAAAGCAGTTGAGCTCACGTAATAAATGTTGGATGGACTGAATTTTTTCTAACCAATTCAAAGGCAGAAATAATAGCAAAAAAAGTGCTAACCTTCATGTAAGGTCTGTTTGATGTAACAAGCAGCATGTGCTGAACCCATCCCAAGGCAAATCAACCCACAGCAGGATGGAGCTGCACAGAAATTAACCCCAGGAAGAACCAGAGTGCAATGAACCACAGGATCCCAAGGACTTTTAGATGCCGGATTACAGATCTTAGGCTATTAGCCTTCAGAGCACAGGGTCAGCGTTCATGGCTTGGCCTCGTACAGTCTCCTCAGCACTTTGAATACCCAAAAGCAGAGTTCTGTGGTTTTTTTTGGCTGCATTTGCTCTGTATTGAATTATTTCTTCTGGAATGTGACAAAAGCTAACACTTCCAGCTCTTCTTATCAGTGATCCCAATAAAGAAAAAGTCAGATGTGAGGTGGTTCTGCAAATTTGGTTAGTTGGATGTGGTTTAATAAAACCACAGCCCAAACCTGGCTTTTTGTTTGGCTCTGCTCTAGATTACATCTGGATTTAATTTGGGTTGGTTTTTTCTTTTCTTTTCTTTTCTTTTCTTTTCTTTTCTTTTCTTTTCTTTTCTTTTCTTTTCTTTTCTTTTCTTTTCTTTTCTTTTCTTTTCTTTTCCTTTCCTTTCCTTTCCTTTCCTTTTCTTTTTCTTCTCTTTTCTTTTCTTCTCTTTTTCTTCTCTTCTCTTTCCTTCTCTTTTCTTTTCTCTTTTCTTTTCTTTTTGGATCTTCCAAGCAAAGATTTCATTCCTTTAGGTAATTTATCTCCAGTTTGTTATCCATTACCTACAACTCTCTCACTATACAATTCTGCAAAATACTGTCTCATGCTTATACTTCTGTTTTTAGAAATAGTCCTTATATGAAAAGCATAATTGAATTTATTGGCATTGAATGTTGCAGGACTGGCATTAGAATAAGGTGACATATTAAACCTTGAAATTCATAGACTCTTATAGATACCTGATGTTTCCCAAATGATTCCCCAAACCTGCACTAACACAGATGGTGAGGTTTCACAGGTTGTTGTATTAGTGATGAACAACACATAAAGGAGACAAACATCAGTATTGCACATGGCCTCATTGGATTCCTCCTGCATCCACATTTGTCCATTCTGGAGGACATCCTCACCACCAGTGCCAACAGAGGGATCTGGTCTTCTGATGGATGTCAGCAGTGGTGTTCATGGATCTGGTGACAGGCCTAGCTCTCCCAAATCTCCCTCCATATGGGTTCCTCTCCACTCTAATCTCACATCGCTGCACTCACATAACCTTCAGCATGTGCCGCCACTTGTTTGTGCTCTGCCTCCCTGTCTCAGAAAGAAAAAAAGCAATGCCAGTGTGATTGAAGATAATGAGCTGCTGATTAGCACTGGAGAACACAACAGAAAACATTTCATTTAAATTGCCTTTCTTGTTGAGTTAATTAAAATAAAACACAAAGCTTCTCAGCTTCATTACAGTGCCTGCTTGGCTCAAAGCAGTGCGGCTAAACAGGTTTGCAATTAATATTTGTGTTGCCTTCCACCTGCTATTAGCATAACAACAGAGACTAACAGCACCTTTCCGACTGGATTCCCAGTGATTCAGTGCTGCCAGACTACTGACATCCTCTTGCAGCACCCACACGAACTGTGGGAGATGTCTGCTACCACTCGCCCTTCTGCACTTGCCTTCTGCTTCATTCAGTGCTTCCATGTCTCCCATCTGCCCAAGGAGGCCGGTTAGGTCTTTATTTAGGAGGCTGTAAAAGCTTTGGCTGGAGCGTTAGGGAGGTTTCTGACCCCAGCCCGATGGTTCATAAGGTCTGAGGACAGGTTTGAAGTCAGTTGGAGCAGTACTGGCATCAGTAAGGCCATGAAAACGTGATGCTCCTGGTTTTTGGACGATCCCTTTCGCTGTGCGCGCAGTTAACCTACGAGCGCCTCTAAACCCTGTGGACATCTGTGACTGCCCTCTCCTGGACAACAGTGGCGTTGCTTTTGTGCGTATTTTTTCTAACAAGCAGAACGTTAGACCTACAAAAAATTAACATTTCTTTGTTAATTTAGAGTTATATCACGTATATTGCATGTATATAACATATATATAATTTATATACTTTGTATGTCATATACATAGGCATAAATATGTATAGCCAAGAGCACAGATACCTGAATTTCCTGCCATTCTCAGTGCCTGGTTCTACGCACCTCTTCTCCATGCAGTAATTCATAAGCACACGTTCTTTTTCCTTTTCAATATTACCAGCTGTTTTTTTAAATTATTTTTGTATTGGCTGCGGGTCCAGCCCCAATCTATGCAACATTCCTCCTCTCACCTACAAATTAATCATAACGATGACAGAATCAAGTGAAAATGAAAGACACCCATAGGCCTCTGCAAATTGCTACCTATTTTTTAGCAGTTTCATCACAAAGCAGAAGAAGAATTTGATTGTAATGAACTAAGTAACTGATACAGGGGTTTTTAACATAACAAACAAATGAACAAAATGAATGTTTTAATAAATGTTAATGAGTCGAGAATATTATACTGATTTCCAACAAAATTCACAATTGGAGATCCATTTCATCATAGCCAGGCAATAACAGAGCACCAAGAACAGCAAAGCTTTGTGTTGTTGTTACGAAGCAGCATTTTTGTTGGTGCAGAATCGAGCTTTACTTCTGGGCATCTCAGAAAGCTCCCATTTGAAAATCAGATCACAATGTCTGGCCGAGGTCTGACTGCCCCGCATGAAAATGTCTGCCTTTGCTAATTGGTCTCCAGTGTGGACAGAGGATGTGTAGATAATCATTCAAGGAGCTCATTAGTCTTGCACCTTATTCATAGAATCATAGAATCATAGAATCATTCATTGTTACATTTGCTGATTTCTTATGTGCTTGAAAGTACTGTACAGCCTCTCCTCAATAATAGTGGTGCAGTAATAAAACTAATCAAATTAATTATACCTCTTCTACATTGGTATTCCTCCATTAATTTTAACGGCCTCATTTGATATACGCAGGTGTACAGGAGTTCCAGGCATTGGCTTTGCTGGTTTTGGAAATGGACTTCAATCCAAAACTGTCAGTAAAGCATCTGTGAGCATATTTGACCATTCTTTATTTTTCCACTCTTTCAAAAATTTTTTAGAGGAATAACTCATTTTTAGGCATTATGCTGAAAAGGCGGCCTAAAGCAGACAGAGCTGCTTCAACAAACATGCAGAATACTAGAAAACATTGAATCCAGTGAGAGTTAGTGGTGCGGCTGTGCCTTAGGTTTATGCCTGGCTATAAAGATAGCATTAATACTGCAGAGTCTCCTGCAAGGACAAATTTGCTAGAAGATACAGGGATGCTGTGATTTTCTCACCGTTCGTTCTCTCCACTAACAGTGGTGGGGATGCTGCAAGCCATAGAATGAGAGAGCAGGAAAAGCCCTTCTCCGTGTGCCCACCAGCATAGCAGCCAGAGGCTGGCAATGCCCTTGTTGTGGGCTGATGGTGCTGACAGTGGGGAGATGGAAAGGGGCAGGGCATCGTGCTCATGTGTGGAGACAGCCATTAAAATGACAGCATTTTGCTGTACGTGTGAGAGCTGCTCTGCAAAGAGACACTGGAGTGAGATGGGCACAGAGCAGTTACCCACAGTCTGGGCAATATCATTAGAATGGAAAAAAAAGTGAACAACAGGTAGGAATGCACAGCAAGAGCAAAATGTGAGAGCAGACAGATGTCAGCTCCATTAGCTCGTTAAGGGTGGAGATGTTGGCATGCTGGGAAATTATTGTCCACTTTATGTCTTGATATTGGAAAGAAATTTACTAAAAGAGCCAAGGCAGTTTGAGCACTTGAGCTGTTTAATTATGCCTTTTAAAGTTGTCTTTGAAGCCGCAGAGCAAAGGATGAATGAAATACTCTCTGAAGCTCCTTATTAGTCATTCCTTTCTCTGATGGCAATAATTACGTTGTTCTACATTGGAACGAGTGTTCCTAGTGAATCCCCATACTCCTCAATAACACTTGCAGCAGGGCAAGCTGCGATAATGATGCAGGTAATTAGAGCTGGGCCTGCAGGATACGAGAGCCACCGAGGTCAGCTGTAAACGTCCCTCCTGGGCAGAGCATCACAGGCTCATCTCCAGAGGCTTAGGCCAGGTGTGAGATCCTTAGGATCTGGAGAAATTGAGAGCAAATGGTTTGACTGCTGCTCATCTGTGCAGACTCCAAGGGAATTTCCTTCCTTATCGCTGGCCACGTGCAAAATGCGAGATGAAATCTTTTCATTCAACCACTAGGAAAGACTGTTATCATTCTTTAGTCTATACTCCTGTGCAGTGTGCTGCATGACCTATAGCAGACACTAATATCTACTGTCCTGACTCTGTTAAACCTTAAAACCCACCCACTAAAGACCTACGGCAAACAAACAACAACAAACAAGCAACCCATAAAATGACAGTGATGTCTGAGCAGCACTTTTCTGCCACTGATGCTACATCTGGCATTGGCAAAGCAAGAATGCACCGAAGCCACGTCCCGCGGAGCACCTGCACGTGGCAGCAGCATGGCAGACTGCAGTGGGATTTTCTCTGGCAGCACCTGACACAGGCACGAATAATAAAGGCCCTCGTTAATCATTTACAGAATTGCTGTTCCTGCGGATTTATCAGTATTAGAGACTCCCACTGAAGACTTCCTCTTCCGATCGCACGGAGCGCTTGGGTTTTGTGCTCGCCGAGGTCACACTGCACTCCGGATGGCAAAGGGTGAGAGCTGAGGTTGTGCAGCCCTCAGCTCAGCTATCCCACATCCCTGCACGGCCCACAGACCACATCATCGGGCCGAGCACAGGCTGGCCGTGAGCCTGAGGGAACTCAAATGACAGAAGAAAGAGTGAAAGGGGGGTAAAAAAAAGCAAAACCCGCATCTTAGAACAGAACTCTCCCTCCATAACCCCACCCCTCTTCACCCTCAGATGAGCGCAATGTTTGGCTCTGCCTTTGCTCGTGCAGCCCTGCCTGCACCGGCCCAGCACGGCCACAGGAGGGGACCGCTGCAGCGGCTTTCCCCAGCCTGCACGGCGCGGACCGAGCCCGGCGCAGTGGGATGGACGGAGCCGCTCCGCGCCGGGGTCTGCTTGAATGTGATGTGCCCAGAGCCCAGAATGGACACAGACTTGTATAATTTAATCGTGTGTGAACGACCGGAATAAATGCGGGCACGTCGCCGCTATTATCCAATGCAAGAGAACTGTGTGTAATCACATCAGCGGTGAGTGTCATACATAGCATGAGACGATTAGCGAGTTAAAGGCTTCGGATTCCCAAACATGCAGCAAAGTCAGTCACAGCATCCAGATCTCACTGCGTTCGTGATCATGCATGCAGGACTGGGAAGGGAAAATATGCTGTGATTTCATGCTCCTGGAGTGTTTGTCCTGCCAAGACTCTTTCCCATAGTGTCTAAAAGTGCCCTTGCTAATGTAAATAAAAATGCTTGTATTTATTTTATTTTATTTTATTTTATTTTATTTTATTTTATTTTATTTTATTTTATTTTATTTTATATTTCCATTGTAGATGGAGCAAAAACAAGATGCTTGTTTTCCATCTACAGATCTTCACCTATAGCTCCAGCTCAGGAGCAGTGCCTGCTCTGCGTCTTGCTGCATGGTTATGTACACGTGTATCCTGCACAAAGGTTGGGAACCACTGCTTTGAGGCAAATATTGGGCTGGGTTTGAAGCTTGCTGAAATCAATACGACTCCCGCTGTGATTTTATCACACCTATCATTAATTCCCTAATGAAGACAGCCATTTATCTTTATTAGATGGGCTCTTCTGCGGATTGATTTAATCTAGAAAACTTCTCCATGACAAATTTTCAGAACCCCATGTGCTCCTGGCTCTGTTAGGAGCCCGGCCTTCCCTCTGCCAAGCATGCTCTGCTTCCCAAGGAGCTAATCAGCCGGCCCATCTCTTCTCAATCAATAAGCATTTATTCTAATTGAAACCAACACCGACTGGATACCGACCAGGAATGTGAAACCGGCGATGGGTAATGTGCATGAGCTGGAGCCTGAGAGCAGGAGGTGACATGACTGTCAATGGAAGCGCTAGGGGGGGACATGCCACCCGGCTCTCTGTCACTCTCCAAATGCCCTATTTACGGCTCTCACCAGGGAGCTCTCTGTCTCGCTTTGATGATGAATTAATTTCCTCTGATGGATAAACCTCACAGTCCCCCATTGCAACACCTTACAGAATGCACTGCCTAACGAGAATGGCTCATTAACATATAAATCATGATGTATTTCTTTTTGGCACCGCCGGCAAAACAGTGGGCTTAGTGCTCCCCCCTCATCTCACTTTTTCCCTAGAGGGAGAACTTTCATTGATTGCTTAATGGAAGGTGGAAAGAGTGAAATCACTTAATTGTGTGACTCCTCTGGTGTGCTACTGCTTAGACTTTAAGTAAGCATTCGAGATCCCCCGTGTGTTCATTGTCTCTGTGTTTTATTGCTGAGTTAAGGTATGAGGCTTCTCTATCATAACCAGTCACGGCAGCAGGTGTTCAGGTGTTACTTCATCAAGTGTCAGGGTCTGCTGAATACCCTGCCTGCCATGTGGATAAAGCCTAAATTAACAATGAAGGCGCCAGACCAGGAATCTGTCAGATCTGTACAATCTTTTGCAGAAAGAGCTGCTTGCATCATGCTGCAGGGGATGTGCTCTATCTGCAGAGATACAAGCCAGCCCCAGGCCAGGAGCTGAGCAGACCTCACCAGCACTGCCCTGTGCTACATTTCATAAACCCTTCGTATACTCCACCTGGGAAGCACTAGCAAAACACCCTCAGGCACTGAGTGCATTGTGTTTAGCTCTGCTATAAGCTGGGTGGGTGATAGTAGGTGGCTGACATGCTCTTTGGGCCTGTTTTTCAATCTGAGCAGACCAGCTAAGTTGAACTAATAATTTTTCAGCATTTCGCTCACTATGGCAATGAAAGAAAGAGCCCCAGACTCCCTCCATTTCTCCTTCACTGGACTGCACAGCAGCAGGCCTTTCAAGTTGGCTGTCACAGGCAGCTGTATCTGCTAAGCCTGACTTGGACATGAGGACAGGAAGCACCACACTGGCTGTTGAATGGGATAAGGCCTATCTTGACGAGGGATGCACATCGCAGCTCCACCTCACCTTTCAGTGGAATGCAAAACACAGCCTCCAGGATGCAGGAGCCAGCTCACCCTCGCTTCAACCTTCTATTTACCACCCGTTTGCTATGTTGTGCAGGATTGAAAGCATGGATACATTCTTATTCCTTGTTTTGTGTTTACCTGAGCGAGATGGGTATCACTTTAATTAAACCAGCTTCAAGTCAGTTTAGCACTTTTCTCCTTGTGCAGCTCCATCCAGCTCCGTGTGGGGCTGCAGCCAGGCATGAGGTGAGCCCTGCAGCGTGGGGCAGTCAGCCCTGCCAGGAGGAGCACTGGGAAATTCCAGGTGCTGTTCCTGGAAGCCATCCTAAAAGTTGTCCCTTGTTAACTCAAAGGAAGCACTAGAACTGTTTCAGTGCAACTAAAGGGAAATCTGGTGCCATGACTGCAAGGCAGTCCTGTTATAAAATATGGAAAGGTTGTTTGCAAGGCAAGTTCTTCTTAAACCCCTCTGCTTATTTGCACTACGTGCATTGCCAACACTCATTTTCCGTTTTACAGCTTTTCTGAGGTGCTGTTCACATATCAGCCAAGTGATCTAGCTGTCCTTTCATTTTTCTTTCATTTTCTAGAAAATATCAAAAGGACCTGGAGTTGTGCCTGTTTAAACCTCTGAATATTTCCTTCACAATTTTTAGCTGTTAACATGAGGTATTGCTGCAGATTCTCTTCTACTGACTCACAGGAAGGAAAAATTCATCTCCAGTATGAGGATGGGTGATCAAAATGACTTACATTCATCTCGCATTTAAAATGTACTGTGTGCCACACAAACCCAAACTGTAAATGTCTTGCAAGGAAATTAAATCCATTGTGAGGGGCTTTGAGCACTCCGGTTCTCCAGGCACTTCAGTAGGAGTCTCAGCTTTCAGAAGAAGTCTCATGGTGACAAAAATCTGCCCATGGGACAAACTTACTCTCAGGCTGCCTGATGTGAAGCTGCAATGCAGTGGAACAGAACTGACTGGAGGGTGGACGAAGTCCAAACGAGATGTGTGATGAGCAAAGCTGGGACAGTTGGAGGCCACTGGCATTAATGTTTGCGGGGTGTGTGGGAATGGGTCTGTGCCATTGTTCAGCAACTGATCCAGAAAACATCCCTCTGCTGAGCACCAGCCTGCCTAGTCCAAAATGATCACAAGTGCTCACTTTAAACACAAGCCACCCAAGTCAACTATAGACAGGAAACCAAAATGCCAGACTGCTGAGCACACAGAGAGCATACTGCTGCCCTGTCTTGAGCATCCTGCACAGCAGGGAAGCTGGGGAAGAGCATCCCTACTTCTGCTCCTCTCAGGGCAAGCAGATTGTTGTTATCAGGAGCCTGGCTGCAAGTGATTACAGAAAAGATGTGTGTGACCCCTAATAGCTGGGGTCATGCACTTCTATCACCCCAACCTCCTCAGTGTGCCTCAGAACACAAGTTACTGCATCTGCACAATCCCTTTGTCCAGTATTACATCTATTCTGGGTTTTGTGAGGCTCAGAGTTTTACCAGTAGTCTCCTGAAGAGCACAAGCTGTAATTACACACCAGTGAAGCATCCCTAGCTGGGTGCTTCATCCGGTGTCCTTTCCCTGCCCTGCAACACTCCTGGTCACAGTGCCCATCTGCCCGTGCAGTGAGGCAGTTCAGGGAACCAAGCTGGCACAGGCTCTGCTGCACCACTATAGAGCGGGACAACCAGACACTGGAGTCCATGCATCGTAAGGAGATGGTAGGCTAAAATTTGATGTGTTTTCTGAAATCACTTGTAGAAGAGAGCTGGCATGTACATTCAAGTTCAAGTCCTGTAGAATACAGTTTATAAGCAGTTTGAGTTGCAGGAACCTCAGCTAAGGACCCAGCCACTGGTAGAGAGTCAGAGTCCAATTTTTTAATGAACATGTGTCAGCAAAAGATTGCACAGGAGAAGTGTTCTTTTGTGCAGCTCCCTGGTCCCTAGCCATGTTCTGACTGCTGCCCAGCGCCTCTGACCACGCTCACACAACCACAGGCTCCTTATCAGGGAGCTCATTTGACTTAAAATGTTTTTCAGGTCAGTTTCTGGTTGCCTGCAGATCTGGCTGTCGGTGAAGTGGCATGGCTCCTGGTGCTGGTGTGAGACAAGCGGTGGGAAAACTTTTCCAGAAGCATGGATTTGCATTTGCTTAAGGCAACCTCCTCATCACTGCTTGCTTGCCCATCATCCTCAGCAGCCTCTCTCTCCTCTGGCACATCTCCAGCCAGGCAAATCTTGCACATGCACATATTTTCATTTTTTGCTCAGAAAGTTTTCTGTCATTTTAGTGGTTGTCCTGTGGTTTTAGTAGGTGAAACTGGGTATCAGAAGCACAAGGTGCAGATGCACATAGGCAGGGATGGAGATCATGAACCTCTTGCAGTAGTGAGACACTGCTTTGGCTTGGCAAAGCCAGAGCCAGGCACTCCTGTTTGTTCTCACTCTGATTTAATAATTTGCTTCCTTTCCTGCACTTTGCTGATAAACATAGAGGTGTTTACTACACAAACTGCACTTTAAGTACAATCACATATATTTTTCCTGACCTGTGAACCAGTTCATTTTACAGATGGTGGCCTGAGAATACAGCTATATGGCTGGAGTGCAGATAAATGGTGAGTGATAGCCGGGTCAAGATGCAAATCTACTGATAACATTTGACTTCGGGGGAGCTGCTTGGGGAGTAGAGGCTCTCAGCAGCCCCAGTACTCTGCTTATAGTGCCTTGGGAGCCAGCCCTGAGCCAGCAGCAAGCGGGAGCATGCTGGCTGCTAGGCAGCCCCTTCCCACCCCCGGGGAGAGGACTGGCCTATCTTCAAATGCAAACAAATGCCAGGAATGGAAAACAGAGAATTATTAAAATATATGTATTCCTACCATTCCCTGCATGTGATTAATTCTTTTTTTCCTCTACCAGAGAATATATTAGTGAGAATGGGCTCATAATACAGAGGCATCTGGCTGAGACTAGAAAGAGCAGCATGCTTATGCATTATTAATGCTTCAGAAAAAGCAGACTTCCATGGCCTGACTGTATGCATTGGATCAGTCTGGAATGTCCTTTATAGGATAATTAACACTGATATCTGGCCCATTTTCCTTATCTTTTGCAATAGAGTAATCTCCAGAATAAGGAATGTTTGTTTTGTCAAACGGTGAAAGAGATTGCGATTTGAAAGAGCTTTTAAGAGTATTTTGTGGCCAAGGCTACTTTACTCTTAAAAGGGAGAACATGATCTGGGAAGCAGCACGGAGCAAGCATAATGGGGAAAATGCAAATCTCAACCTTAGCAAACCTGTAATCATAAAACAGTTCTTCAGGGATCCTTGGTTATTCAAGAGCGGAGTTACAGTGGTGCTGCAGTCTGCTACTTAAACAACATTTGAGGGGAACACAAAATTACAGTGGGGCTTCCTAAGGCATAGCTTTGGCACAGACATGCTTCGTTTCTTTACTGGTTTATTTCTTGACAAATGTAATACGACATAAGGGGGCTAGAAGCCCAAAGCCAGTGCAGCAGGACCAAGGGAGCTGCACAGGTAAGAGACATAATAATCAGGCTTGTTTTCCATCTTTGTCTCACATGGATCTATATGTTGGAAGGTGGTTAAATCAGTGAGAAACTGGAGAAGGCCTTAATCTTGGGCAGACAGAGCCACATCTGTGCCTGCTTCTTTTCAAAGGACAAAGTGGCTCCATGAGTATCTAGCTCATAAATCAGGAGGTGAGGAGACAGCCCGGCTCCTGACATGGAGCTCAACAGAAGGACAGAGTCACATTTCCAACAGCAAATGGAGCACACTTCATATCCCTATCAGTACCCATGGCCGAGCATTGACACGAGACCCCTTGAGTAGGATTCATTTCACATGCCTGGTCACCCTGGGCTGCTTTTATAATCAATCGTCCCTTTGAGGATGCTGTTCATTCTGTGCAGGAGCAGATATCCCATGGCGATCAAATGGATCACCCTGCTGGCCACCCACCAGGCCAGGAGCTCAGCCTCATGGCAGACATGGCTGGGAACAGCTCCATCTCCCAGCACATTTGTGTGGAACAGGGCCATGAAACAGCAGTGCCTCAGGGGCCTGCTGCTTCTCAGCCCCTGGGCATGGTGCGGCTTCAGGCAGAGCCCCAGGGCTGGGGAGGCTGCAGGCAGGCACAAGACACAGCCATGGCTGCAGGAAGCATGAGGCCAACACCCAAGTGTGGGGGATTCACACCCAGTGTGTGAGCACTGACAGGTCTGTCACTTTGCAGTGCCAGGCTCTGTCCCCTTGTGAATGCAGATCACAAAAGGATGGATGCTGCCAGGCTACTTGGCCTCATTTTAGCTGCAGCAGCAATGAAACCAAGCTAGAAAAATGGCAGTGCTGGGGAGAGGAATCCCAGCTCTCTATTTTGCCCACAGGACTGTGGCTCTTTCCCAGACACACGAGGCCATCTGGCTTTCTCAATGATTTTTCCATTTCCAAAGGAAGGGAGAAGCCCAGCAGTCTGTTTTCACCATGCCTTCAGCACCAGCCATTACCTCTCTGTTTGGGAGGGCTGGAACACTCTGAGAGGTGATCCCCCCTCACCTGGTGGGGTGACCCTGCTGGCACGCTCCCTGCTCTCTTTCCCTCAGATCGGGGGAGGAGAGCAGCCCACCTTGGCAAATGGTTTGCTATAAAAACAATGAATTCAAGAGCATGTGCAGCTTGTGGTTGAAAAGAAACCGTCTGATCAGCAGAACTTTTCTCCCTCAGCTTGTAAGGGCAGATTCAGTCTCAAGGCCAAGCTGCCATGTGGTTATAAAATAGAAGCAGGCCTCGTAAGAACCGATCTAACTTTCTTCAATTGTCTTTGCATCTTTAATCATGTTCACCACTTAAAACGCAGCGGAGCTGGCAGCTGATAATTAGGCTGAGCCTGCAGCAGCATGGCCGGTGGCCAGATCACATGCCTCCTTTCATCTGCATATTTATGCATTTAAAGGAGAGAAAAACTTTCATAACATTTTAATAACTAGGTTCTTCTGCATCCATAAATCCACTCCTCCAGGCTTAGCCTACACTCTCCTTCTGATCTTAAATAAGTGGAAGAGGGTGGGGTGCTCTGTTTGTTCTCCCTATTCTTTTCCTGTGCATGAACGTGCAAAGCTGATCCTCTCAAGTTCAGAGTCCTCCGTAGGATGGGAGGTCAGATGAGGTAAAGCTGCATATCTAAGGATGCAGGTAAAGCTTTGATTTGGTTCCTGGCATGGGAAAAATTCCTCTTTCCTAAGGTAGTTCATCTACAGCCTGACAGGACTGAAGTTGTTCAGCCAGGCAGTGGCTCCAAACAAAAATTCCATTATAAAAATAATTGTCCTTAAAACAGAGCAGAGCCTACAGCACGTTTCAGTCAGCGTGCTTCTTAGCCAGTTTCCATCAGACACAACACTAGGACAGAGAAGCTTTGGGCCACAAGGTGTTGAAAGGTAGGGAGCCAGTCCCGGTGTGTGGGTGCTGGATTTCTGCCCTGGGGCAGACAGTGGGGGGTGGGCAGCTGCCTCTGCACAGGCAGCCCTGGTGCTGTGGGGCTGGGACCAGGAGCACACATCCCCACCTCCACTGCCCATGGTTGGTAGCTCCCTTGACAGCCTGGTGACACCCTGCAGGGCCCTTGCAGTGAGGCACTGCAGACCATCCTTTCTCTCCCTCGCACTTCATCCGTGCAGTGCTTGTGGGCTTTTCCATTAGCACTGAATGACAGGCTCCATGGGTGGGAAAGCAACGGAGGTGAGGATGAGAGACTAATCCTTGTGCTCCAGTACTATCTTAGCAAGATGAAGGAAGCACTGCTAAAGTAGCGTATCACTGATTTCTTTCAAAGACAAAGCACCCAGCTAAAACATAAATAAATAAATAAATAAACCGATTGAATTAAATGCTGTTATTAAACATTAATACTTTTTCTTCTTTTTTTGGGGGGGGAAGGGGGGATGGGGAAAGCACAGGCAAGTTGGTTATGTTGTGCTGGAAGGAGCTTCAAATGGGTTGATGGTTGGACTAGATGATCTTAGATGTCATAGAATCATAGAATGGCCTGGGTTGAAAGGGACCACAATGATCATCTAGTTTCGACCTCCCCTGCTATGTGCGGGGTCACCAGCCACTAGACCAGGCTGCCCAGAGCCACATCCAGCCTGGCCTTGAATGCCTCCAGGGATGGGGCATCCACAACCTGCTTGGGTCTTTTCCAACCTTAACAACCTTATGATTCTACATAAGATTCCTGGGTCGAAATAGAATACTTGCTGCTTTGTAAAGTTTCAGCTGAAGCTTTAGCTGTCATTGCCATATAGCAAGCAAGCAAACATTCAATTGCAATTAGGCCATGCATAATTTCTGGAGCACATCCTGAGCTGGTCTTTAGCAGTACTAGGAAAACTCTTGGGTTTGACACTGCTCTAGAGTAAGAGTGGAATGAGACTGGTGCAACTGCTTTGATTTGGAGGTAATGTCAACGATCATAGTCACATAGCAGTAGTTTTGCTAGACAAAGTGAAATAGTCGACCCATGAAAATGCAAACCATGGCATTGACTTCACTGGGAGAAACAATGAATTGTTTCTCATCTATTGAAAGAATCAGAAGAAACAAACAAGGGCAAGATTAATTAGGAGTGGGAGTTCATAACTCCCTCTCCAAACGAGAAGGGAACCACACTGAACAGAACACAACAGCTAGTTATCTGAAGTATTTTTGGCATTTTCCATCCAAGCAATCAGAAAATTTCCTTTTCAACCAAGTGTCCCCAAGACATTCATAAAACTCTTTTCTGGCTACCCAATGTGATGATTAACTTGTGTCCCCAGGTTTCATTATCAAGCTTTTAATCTCAGCCTGAACTCTCTGATCTGTCATCTGCAGCAGGGAGGGAATATGCAGTGGGGTTTTTTTTCCCAGCAGAGACAAACAATCCACTTGCTAAATACATTATGTGGGAAACATAGAGATACAAAAATGTGGAAATTTCGTTGTTCATTTTGTAGCTCTGGGAGTAGTTGATGTTTTAATTCATTTTCAGGATGGATCTTATATTTCCAATTACTGTAAGTAGGGCAACAGATTTCATCTGAGAAGTTCAATAGAAAATTCCAACATAACATAGTGTAGGAATTTGCCTTTTTTTAAGCCTTATTTAAGCTTGGACTGGGAAGGTGCAATGCACCATGTCAACAATCCAGTGTAGTTAAGCACCATGTTTTTAATGCACAGTTTTAACCCCAGTTTTTTACAGGGTGTTATTACTACATTGTTTGGAACTTTCTAATCTAGAAATCATCTGTGATCAATGAAAAGACAGGCCGCAAATCAAAGCAGGCTGATCTTGAGGTGCCACCAGCTCATGTCCTGTTCCACGCGGGACTATTTCCTCTCTGAGAGAAGATGAAATAAGAGCTCCTTGGACACACTGTCATGCATGGCTCAGCTGCAAGTTTTGGAGGTTGCAGGGACATGCATGGATGCTGGAGATCTGCCAGGGGTGAGGAGTACATGAGCTGGGACAGCAGATGGGGAGTAAAGGCAAAGAGTAGAGGGTAAATAGCAGGATGGAAAGATACAAGTCCGCAGCAGTCAGGTACAGGGTTTTGGTGGGGGAGATGAGGATGGTGTTATGGTCACTGGGAGTCAGAGGGGAGAAGGCATTGTGGTGGTGGGTGCAGTGCAGGAACATGATGCCCAGAAAGGCCAAGTGTTTCTTAAAAATCCATGAGCATCTCCATCTCTAAAGCTAAGTGAAGAAGTCTCCCATAGAACATTGCCAAAGTCTTCAGGACATGCAGTGGCAGAACACAGGTATTACTCTGGATGTTACCTGAAGCCTGGATGATGCACCAGGATTTGCTCTTTCTTTGTTCAGTTCTATCCCCTCACTTCACACCTCAGCTCACGAAGTCACCAGTCGTGTGCAAACATACTTAATGTGAGTCATACAGCATCTGTTGATATTTATTAAACTGTGGCTTCTGTCTTTGCAGGACGTGGTATCATCCTTTGTGGATGTGGCTTTATATCTGTTATTACAATATGGATTTAATTAAGAACATTCAAGTATGTGCTTTTAAAATATGATATTCCTTTTATCTGTGGCAGCAACACATAACCATTTTCTCCTAATAGCAGCATCCTTTGGGAAGATGTGATAGACACATTTTAGTAAATATTATTCCTCCAGCACACATGGTTTCCACTGCAATTGGTTCCCTGCTGTTTCCTTCTAAGCACTTTTCTCTGTTACATATTCCACGATGGTAGCTGAAATACTGATCAGTGATAGCAGAGACAAATTGACTCCAGCAACGGTGAGTTTTAAGGGCAACAGATGTCTATATCTCAGTTTTGCATGTATCGTAGCTACTAAAAGAGAGATTTTAGGCATGCACTGAAATTTTCACTGGGATTGAAAGCTTAAAGCTGCTCAAGGGAGCAGAAGATGGGTTTTATGGGCATTGAAATTGGCACTGCCATTGGAAAAGGTTTCATAGCAGAAAATAACAGCAATAAGCTGGGAAAAAGCAGGCTGGAAGTCACTTTTTCCACTGACTGTGCTTCTTCAAATGTATGTCCAGCTGTAGCTGCTGATGCAGAAGGGTGATAACACAGAAATGGACACAACTGTGTGCCCAAGCTAAGTACCAAAGGATATTTATCTTTACTACTGTCCATTCATTTTACTGGAGCAAAGGACAAATAACAGCATAGTCACAGGCATTACACTGCTGGAGACATGAATGAAGGTGGAAGCAGCCAAGCTGTGGGACATGTGGGAGGAGACAGTCTTTTTACATGGGCAGATAGTGATAAACTAAAAGAGGGGATATTTAGATCAGATATTAGTAGGAAATGTTTCACTTTGAGTATG
Organism: Pavo muticus; assembly: GCA_016647715.1. NCBI lineage: Eukaryota > Metazoa > Chordata > Aves > Galliformes > Phasianidae > Pavo > Pavo muticus. The sequence continues at coordinate 461,382 of JACDJE010000305.1, forward strand.
GTGAGGCCCTGGCACCGCTGCCCAGAGAGCCGTGGGTACCCCATCCCTGGAAGTGCCCGAGGCAGGTTGAATGGGGCCCCAAGCAGCCTAAGCTAGTGGGAGGCAGCCCTACAGAAGGGCATTGGAACTGAATGTGTTTTAAGGTCCCTTCCAACCCAAGCCATTCTGTGATTCTATGAACTGCCTTGTCCCATGCATTTAAGCAGGACAGGGAATGCACTAACAGTTGTGCAGGCTCCAGGGATGCACCCACTCGTTTGAAGGGGCTGGACTACATTCCCCACAAATGTCAGCCACTGTGGCAAAAGCAGATGGAGCAATTGGGATTCTGTGGAGCTCAAGCTCTCTTTTTATTAGTGGCTTCTTATTATTAAGTGCTGTGTGCTTGAAACATGAAAGAGGATAAAATTATGCCCATCTCTAGACCTTGACACTTGTAGGTGTTATGTTGGGATCTGCATTTATGCAAAGCACCTCATAACACCCTGCACCATCTGCTGCCAGGCTGTCCTGACTCTGATTCGCAGGAAATCATACGATCAAAACCCCATGGAAAAACCCGCAACAAGGAGTACGAGATGACTAAAATACTCAATGTTCCCAAAACCAGCATTTCTTACCAGAAGTATCAAGGCCAGGGGGACCTTCCCAGCACAACCTGGAATCACGGCAACTTATGAATGTTCACATCCCCTGTTTCTTACTCTTGGAAATGACCCCATGCTGGCACTTACCCTCACTTCGGGGAACACACTTCTGATTTGTATCTCCTAACGTTGAGAGGGAGAGAATAAACTCTCATTAAATCTTGAAAATGTGAAGCACCACAAAGGAGATAACTGAAGCCGTGCTTGGTGAGGTGAAAGCAAAACAACAGAGGACCCTTGGCAGAACCATCCCTCCACCTTCCCCAGCGTCCACCATCACGCCCATTTTAAAAGCCTGCAGTAACAGGACGATCACAGTAAGAAGATCTTTCTTGTCATGCTAATAGAAATTCTCTTTAATTGATATCACTACCAGAGAGTCCCTGAGCCTCAATGCAAGCAGCAGGGGTTACACAGCATGAGAAAGACCCCGTTGCTGCAAGTACTAATGAGCTGAATGGTTAACACCTGCCTCAGGAAATCCAGGACCAGCTCATGACAAACACAGCACAACCCAGGCAAGAGCTTGGTGTAGGCTGGGAGGAAAATTCAGTTCTGCATCACAGGGATGCTGCAGCACAGCTCTCCTGTACCAGGCTACGAACCTTCCCCTGTAACAGGGGGAGCTCAGCAAAGAGTTGGGTTTTTTTCTCAGCACGCTGGAAAAGAAAGGGCAGTGCCTGCAGACAGCCTAGGGAGGAGCACGTGCAGGTGTGCACTCACAGGTTGTCCTCAGGAATGGGTAACGATGCTGGGAGAGCTGAAGGTGGGAAATACTTGCATTTGGTTGCATTAAAACATAGGCAATTACAAAAGAAAAACTATTCACAGCATGCTTTGAATAAACATAGTCATTCTTTACCATACAGAGTAACACTATGTACATAAATAATTTGAATGTCTCGCTCTTTCATGGAAAGTAACAGAAAAACCTTCAAGGTTGATACATGGGAGCTGGCATTGCAAATCACACCTGGTCAAACCCAAATCCTGCATCCAAGCATTCTGACACTGGGTTCCAGAGCTGACCTCCGCACCGCCTCCCTTGTCTGACCCAAAGGAGCTGAACCATGACTCTCCTTAGAAGGCCATCCCCAGCTTCAACCTCTGGGTACAGACCCCAACCTGTACCTCCTCACTGAGGCCCAAGCCCTTCCATCTGCACTTGTGTGAAACCCTTGTTGGCAGCCGCGGGAGGAGCTGCTGCATTCTCCAGCGTGTGTTATTTCTAAGTAATTTGGAGTCTGCTGAGCAAACTGGGCTTACTCCAGCCAGGTCCCTGCAGCTATTGCTATTTCTTGGCTGACAAGCTGACTACTGAAGCAGCAAGGCTAGGTATTGCAGAGCCTGGCCACATTTGACTAAAACTGAGATTGTTTATGCGGAACAGCAGTGTGGGAACAGCTAAACAAGCTAGCGGGGCTGCGGGGAAGGAGCATTCTGCAACAAGAAATTGGAGCTTTGATCAAGGAGACAGCAGCATTTGACTCAATCTGAGCTGGCAGGGAGATCATAACCCGAGCAAAATAAAGCATGTCATTCGTTTCAGGAGATGAACTTCTCCCCAGTGATTTGTTCCTCCCAGGATTGTTTTATGTGATCTCATTGTCTTTAAAGTCTTCTCCCTAAGGAAGCTGATCGTTTAATATAGACAATAGCAGTAGTATCCGGTATTAAATCAGTTGGGCTGCTCTGAAACGAGGCGAGTGGGCGTCCTGGAAAGGAAATATAGGCACAAGTTTAACAGAAGAGATTGGTCCACCTCAACCCACTCTATTTATCCCAAAAGACACAGAAACATAGCTCTCATGGACAGGGTCACACCACCTTGCTGTAGATGGGCTTCATACTCTCAGAGCCCATTGTTAGCCTGAAGGTGGTCATGGGAGATTGACATTGCACCAGTGTAGTGCTCTTACTTTGGTATTAGCCATATACCAATTGCACACAAACCCATGGAAAAGCACCATTTTTGGCTTTGTTGTGAGCCAGCAAGACATGATTCTTCAGCTCTGACACTGAAAACACCCATTTATCTCATTTAGCGTCTTACTTTAAGCTTAATAATTTAGCCCAGGATTGAAGCGTCAGCTAAATGAGGTAATTTATAATAGTTCTGAAAACATGCTAGCAATAAAAGGCTGTAATCAGAGCTAATTACAGGGATACTTTTGAAATCCATTGGTTTGGGGCTTTAGTTTTGATAAAGGGGATAACAACTTGTAAGCCATGAGCCTTTTAATTACAACAATAGTAACCATCTACTTTTGCACAGCTTCTTTCATCTCAGAAAAACCAGCAGCTTTCTGCAAACTACATATACTGCAGGAACTACTTAGCGTAACACCAAAATGAAGCCATCTCTGTATGAAGTAAGTAACTGTTCAACAATAAACTGTTCAACAGAAAAGTGTAGAGAGAAGAGCCTAGAGACAGAAGATAGAATTTCTCATCTCCTCACAAACAGGCTGCCCACAGTAACTGTGGGTGCCCCATCCCTGGCCAGGTTGGATGGGGCCCTGGGCAGCCTGGTCTGGTGGGCAGCAACCAGATCACGGCAGGGGGTTGAAACTGAATGGGCTTTAGGGTCCCTTTCATCCCAAGCCATTCGATGATTCTATGAAACACTGTAGGCATCCTCAGTTGCCCATCACAGAAGACTTCTGATCTTCTAAATAAGATAGGCAGCTTTCATACACACCCAGCAAAACACAGCACTATGGAGGAGGACAGCGACCAAGGCAACATGGCACCATATGGCAAGATGACTCCAAGCCCATCCCCAGCTCACCTGTCCACGTTCTCTGCTGGGTGATGATGAAACTCTGACAGTGCGGCTGGGAGCTACAAATGGCAGCGGCCTCCTCGGGGCTGTGGACAGACAGCAGGCAGCCTAGGTGGCTGTAGGAAGGCCAGCACTTGTAGGCCTCTGCTTCCTCTGTCCGGAAGCCCCTCAGGAAGATGTAGTCTGGGAACACAAAGATAGCATGTGGGGAAACGCCAGGTGGACCTTCGGAGACTACTTGTAAAATGAACTTAGTATTTTGCACTTGGGTGAAACTCTCAAAGGAAACAGGATAGCGATACATTGACCCAGCAAGCCCAAGCAGGCCACGTTAAGGCTATTGTTGAGTTGATTAAGTGTCTCTCCCCACCTTCATGCATGGCTAGGATAGTGACCATTTTAACATGCTGCAGCAGGGTCAGTTGCTATGCCAAAAGGTAGGTGGCATGGGAAAATGTTGGGGTTTCCTGTTAAAGTTGTTCGCTCTTCAGTGCACATGACTGGATATCTTTGTTCATAACTGCAAATTTCACACACACTAAGAGATTTCCATTCTGAAGCTACCTTCACTCCTCCAAAATTTAGGTGTGGCACCGAGTGACATGGTTTAGTGGGCATGGTGGCGATGGCTGGACTAGGTGATCTTACTGGCCTTTTCCAACCTTAATGATTCTATGATCATCTCAAGGGGACACTCAGGAAGATGTAAGCTGTGGTAACCATTGGGCTTTTGAAGCCTTCCACTAGGGAGAATAATTAGCCACATTATCTGTGTTACATTTACTTTGCAAAACAGTGCAACCATGCACAGCTCCCATGAACACACAACACAAGACAGCTCAAATGAGGGGTAAAAAATAGAAACTCATGGTCCTTCATTCTACTCCTAGTGACCACAGTACCTGAATGTACAGGAGATCAGAACTGGACCAGTCACCAAGTTCCTCACTCACTCAGTAAGGCAAGCATCCCTAACATCCCCTATGTCAGGTAAAGCACTCAAATTCCCATACCTTTTAAAAGAAGAGGTCTTTTCTGTAGATAGAGCCCAGACTTGTACAGATGTAAAACCTTTTCAAAAGCTCTCAGGGTTTCATTTATTCCATATCGTAAGTTACCTGCATTGAAAGAAAAGATGATAAAGACAAGTAATTATATGACATGCCATCTAGAGTCTTCTAATAAAGAAAGCTTAGTTTACAAATATGAGCTGATACCTGTTGCGTTCAGAATATCACTCAAAAAGGGCTGCAAAGCTGGTGGTGCAGAGTGTGGCAGAAGATAGGTGAAAAAATACCTGCAAAAAACAGACTGATTAGAACACAGCAGCTTAACTTCCCCTGTGATTGCCTACTTTTCCTGTGACTTGATCATCCATAAGCAACCAGTGAGTCAGCTCTGGTCTTTCAGATATGTTTGAACACTTCACTAGCATCTCTCAGACCGTTCTCTGGTCTGAATCACAGAATATCCTGCGTTGGAAAGGACCCATAAGCATCACTGAGTCCAGCTCCATCTGAAAGCTTGGCCCTTACAGTGCGCCTCATGCACACTGCTTGAAGTCTGGTTTGTAAAGGCTCCAGCAACGGAGCTTTCCCTCATTCCCCAGGTTGACTTTTGTGTAATGGATTTCCCATTACAATATAATTAATAAAAATAATAATAAAGACTTCTAAAAAAGAAGGCTCATGAAAGACCTTTCCCTGGCCCTGAAGGGACTAGGTATTCTTATTAACCCTGGAAAACCAAGTGAGAGTGACTCAGTGGTCTGCAGCAGTCTCAGCCCACTGCCCATGGCGAATCCCACAGCTTCCCACCATTTCACAAAGACCCAGAGCCCAAGGTAGAGATGAATCAGCCTGTTCCCAGCAGCAGTGGGCCAGAACTGGTGCACTCTGGCAGATAACCTGAGCTGCTTTTGGCAAACATAGCCCTCAGGCTTCAGTGTCATGGCTTTCAGGAGGACTTGTTTGGCAAACGAGTTCACAGGTGCAGCCTTTGGGGCAAGTTCCTGGAGGGCGCTGGAAAAGGGCAGCAGCAGAAAAAAGGAGCGTACTTCCTCACCAGGCAACAGCCCAACCATTTTGCTGCCTTATAAGGAAAATAAATTTGCTTCAAAGTCATCCTTAGCTACCGTCTAACAAAGCTGAGGGGGAAGCATGCATGGAAGAAGACCATGTGGTATTGCGCGAGCTCACACCACCTGCACATACCGATATGCATTGAAGAGATTCCTCTTCTCGTTTATTCCTTCGCACTTCCCAGCCGAAGAGCACCGGAGAGGAAAGCTTTTTGTGGGGAAGTCAAGAGTGCAGTCATTATCCTCCTCACACGACAGCTCCTCGGTGCTGGCATCATCCATGTCTGTCACTTTGAGGTTCCCATCCACCATAACAAACTGCCTCGGCTGGAAGTCCAAGAGGACTATTGAGCCCAGGGGGGAGTGTGCCAAGTAAAACAGCAGCTCCACAAGGCCCAGGCAAATCTGAGAAAGGGAAGATGAATATGCATGGGAAAAACAGATGAAAAACAGATATTAAATTGCAAGTAGAACAAAGGGGAGGGCATTCGATGAAATTAAAGGCAAAAAGGCACACAGTACTTAAAAGATAATTACATGTATGCTACAATATTTATTATCAACATTGCCATGGGATTTGACTGCAGTAAGTAATTTAGCAGCATTTTTTGCCAATGTGTATATACAAAAGGAGATGTTTGCAGTGAGAGGAACTGGAGAAGAGAGCTGTGAGGAAAACAATAGCAGCCCTCACGTTCCAGGAGCTGTACTGATTTGCTAGCTGAAATCAGAAGGGCTTTTCCCCACTCTGGCATAGAATTAATGCGTACCCCTCCCTTCCCCCATGCTGCTCCATACAGAACGAGGCCCCATGGTCATTAATACCAGATTCACGCGTTGCTGCATCGCTCAGCAGAATGAATTTGGGCACACAATCATGCTTCTGAAGAAGCAGCCAAAGCATGCAATGTATTTATTGCCAGCTTTTTGCTTTTATGGCAACTTTCTGGCAGCAGAGGAAGCTCAGACAATACCTGATCCAGTGTAATGCTTGCTGAACAATATTTGGACAAATCAGAACTAGAAGTGCATTCACACCAAAGCAGCCCTCAGGTTAAGCACCACAGCATTTCCCCCTCTATGCCAGGAGCCCCTCACCAGGAGCTGTGTCACCGCACACACGTGGGCACACCGAGCTCCCCTCTCGCTTCAGATAGCAATCTAGGCTTGGAACATTCGCAGCACTTCTGGGATCTGATGGAGCTCGCTAGAGGGGAAATCCCATCCTTTTAGACACTCTCATTAGGAAACAGGACCAGACAGTACTAGTCTACGTTATATTATTGTCTTCATCAGTCAAAAGATTGCTTCAATCTTAATACCAGCTCACCAAATCTTAATGCCACTCCTTTCAGTAGCTAAAGGCACCCTGCTTTACGTTACTTTATAAAGTACTTTTCAGAGCTGGAGGTATTTGATCATTCCTCCCTTGGATATTTAGCAGTGGAAGTGTTTGTACAGCTGGTACTGACACAGAGGTTTTGCACAGTCACTGACCATTCATACTTTTGGACAGCTATCAGGATACAAGGGGACAGACTCTTTAAGCAGGGTCTGTTGTGACAGGACAAGGGAAAATGGTTTCAAACTAAAAGACCAGAGATTTAGACTGGATATAAGGAAAGCCTTTTTACAGTGAGCGTGGTGAGGCACTGGCACAGATTGCTTACAGAGGTGGTGGATGCTTCATCCCTGGAGACATTCAAAGTCAGGCTGGACAGTGCTCTGAGCACCTGATGGACCTGTGTCCCTGCTCATGGCAGGGCAGTTGGACTGGATGGCCTTTAAGGATCTCTTTCAACTCAAACGATTCTGAGATTCTTTTGGAACCTCACCACCAGCCAGCCCTGTACAGAGGGTTTCTGGTTCTACAGGAGATCAGTACTTTTAAGAAGATTAAGTGCCAGAAAAGCCAAGAAGCAGCCAGCACAAAACTGCCTGTAGACTGACATGGAACTCCACAGGTCAAGAGATGTGACTCTGGAAGCTTTGATGCTATTTCACTGGGTCAGTGAAGCAAGCAGAGAAAACCCAGCTCTTAGTCTCACATCAGCAGTTACAGATGCCACACTCCCCACTGTATGGCAAGGCTCCTTCCCAGCACTGCATGCCACAGGCAGGCAGGGGTTTTGTCCAGGGAGTTTTGCTGTGTTCTTCTCTTGCCCCAAATATGTCTTACTGACATCAGGGTGCGCACACTTCTACCTGATGCTTCCTTTCCTCTCAGAAAGCAAACAAGCAAAAGTGAACCCCCAGCAGAGACCTCGAGGCACTCTGTAAAGCAACCACAGCCCAGCCAAGCTCCTGGGGAGATGAAGAGCTTCTGCATCACGCTCAGAAGTGAGGCAGAGCTCACGGACATGGATACACTCCCACAGCATAAAGAAAGTAGTCCAGCAGTGCTCATGTCCCAGCAGTACCTGAAAGTTACACTCAGAATACAGGGGGCTCACAGCGAGCCATGGTTTTGCTACGAAACCCCTCTGTAGAGTGGGGCAACACAGAGGGAGAGCCAGAAATACAGAATAGGATGCTGGTACTACTCAGCATCTCAGCCCCAGCGAGACGTTTTACAGAAGGGACACAGCAAACTCCAGGCTGGGGCTGCTCTCATGCCCTTTCAAAGAGGTGAAAGCGGGATCAGCGGAGGTCCATCGGCAGGAGCACACAGCGTCAGCTTGACAATCCCGCCCGCCCAGCGGCCATCGGGCGCTTCTCACATTTACTCGGTTCGAGCTCCGAAATCGCACCGACGCCTCCGCCGCGTTCTGTTTTCTTACTTTGAATCTCTCCTCCCAGGGGGTCTGCAGAAGCTGGATCATCTCCAGCGGGGCTCCCAGCTCCAGCACGGCCGTGACCCCGGCTTCGGTCTCCCCGCCGCTGTCGTAGCACTGCCCGTGCAGCTGCAGAGAGGAGCGGCAGTCAGCGGGCTCGTCCCGCCCCGCCCCGCAGCCGGCACCCCCGGCCCCACCGTACCTGCACGATGCCGGGATGCCGCAGGCGCCGCAGCAGCGTCACCTCCTTCAGCAGTTTGTACGCGGCTAGACGGCGGCAGCCGGCGGGCGCCCCGTACCTCTGCTCGCATTGCCTCACCTCCCGGCCCGCCCCGTGCACCGACTTCAGCGCCACGGCCCCGCCGCCTGCCAGCGCCGCCCGCACCACCACCTTGGTGAAGCCGGAGCCCAGCACCGCGCCGCCCGCCGCCCTCCGCACGTCCCCGCAGCGCAGCCCGCCCTCCG
>JACDJE010000305.1:470381-746999 GCA_016647715.1 Pavo muticus
GCCGAGCGGCGCTGAGAGGCGGGGCGGGCAGGGCGAGGCCGGGAGTGGCGGGCGGGCGGCGCCCAGGGCGGCCCCGGCACCTGCGGGTGTCGCGGAGCGGGGTCGCCTCCCAGAAGGGCAGAGCTGCGGAAGGCAGCGCAGCCGCGCAGCGCTGTGCCCGCCGGGTTAGCTGTAGGGAGCAGGCGAGTTTTAGGTCTGAATGCCACCCTTCCTGCTGATGGTACCGCAGAGCGCGGCTCGGAGAGGTAAAGCTTCTTAGAGGCAGTAAGAACTGAGATAAAAGTATCCGAACAGGTTTCTAATAAAAGCAGATATCGGCTGTCTCTTCTTAGGACAAAGTCAATTTGGTTGAAACAGCACAATGCTGGCTAAAGCGTGGGTTTGTAACTGTTTGCAAGACGAGCGGAAATTAAAAAAAGCCCCTCTCCATCCAAAGCAGCCAATCCAGGCACAAAGCACGGTGCTGGCTTGTAGGGATCAGTGGTGACACACCCAGCTCAGTGCTGCGTTTGTGATGTGAAGAAGAGAGCTCTCCCGTGTTGCTGAGTTTGCACGGGCAGGATGGGATGGGATGGGTTGTGATAGGATGGGATGTCGGGGGATGCCATGGGATAGGATGAGATGGAATGGCACAGGATGGGATGGATTGGAATGGGATGGCACGAGATGCAACACGATGCAATGTGATGCACTGCCGTGGGATGTGATGCTGTGGGATGAGATGCGAAGGGATGCAATGGAATGGGATGCGGTGAGATGGTATGGCATGGGATCCTGTGGAATGAGATTAGATGCAATGCCATGGAATGAGAAGGGGCGCCACAGTATGCACGGGATGCCTATCTCTCACTGGAGAAACATGCAAGAGTGGATATGAGCAGCAGCGCCACAGTGGAACGGAGACCGAACCCTGAATTCTTCAGGAAATGTACAGCTGAGAGCATGGGGAGGGCAGGCAGAGCCCACAGCCTCCCAGTACGCACCGCTTGCTCATCCTACAAAACCCGTGTAAAATGATCCAGAAACTCTCTGGCCGTCTGTGCCTGTCCAGGCATGGATCAGTTACAGCCTGATCCCAACGCAACTCTTCTGGTAGTTGAGTTTCCTTTGTTGCTTTTTAACCTTAATGGCTCTTTAATTACTGTCCTTATTTTCAAATCAAGTATACTTCTGTGTCATATTAATGAATATTCATTGTCACTGGAGAGTGCTTACATGCATTTTTACCTGTGTTTCCAAGGGAATAGATGTTAGCTGAATGCAGTATTATTTAATTGCAGCACGTCCTCAGCACCATAACAATATCAGGACCTATTAGAGAAGACTCACAGACACAAAATAGTAATAATGATTGATTATTTATTTGCTTTATGGTAGCACTTAGGGGTTCCTGCCAAGACCACAGCTCTGTGGTCTGAGACTCCTTGTGTACAGGGGCACAGTCTTACGTGGGAGGGAGGGCATTACAGGAAGCTTTCTAGTATCCTAGTTTTGACTTCTTTATGTCATTTTATTTTCAGTTTTCTGAGCTCACAACAACTGCTGAATTCACAGCAAGATCCTGAGGTCACAGGGAATGAAATGGAGCACTGGGCTTGCTCAGCCCATGTCACCTGGTAGCCTAAAGGCTGCCACAAAACAGTGATCAATGACAAGACATGTCATCGGGGTCCTGCCAAGTGAGATCAAAGCAGTGTGGGCAGCGAGATGGAGAAACCTGCTGGTTTCCCTGAGCTGCTTCCTGCTGAGATGCTGGCAGGACTGTGGTGGGCATGCAGTGATTGAATGCGCTGCACACACCCTGAACAGCACTGTAAAGCTGTCATGTGAGAAGGCAAATGGGAGCTGGATAAATGAGCCCGACAGGCAACAAAACATCCCAATTCGTGCTTTGCACACTTGGCTCCAGCAATAAGGACAGTGTTGTTCGCTTCTCTGCCTGCATTCGTTCCCCCAGAGGCTATTCCCTCCAGGCACTGATGCTGGCTGTGCTCCTGGGCGTGGGGTGTGGGTGCAGAACTGCCTGTGGTGCTCCAGACCAGCAAAGATAAGAAAGGCTCTCCCTCTCCATATAAAGGGAATTGCCTCCCCCTGCAAGACAGAGCTCCTCTGGGTGCCTGTCCCCTGCTTTGTTCCCTCTCGTCCCAAGAGAGTCTAGGCAGCGGCTTTTTCCCTGCTTCTCCTCTCACTTGTCTGCCACGCTGATCTAAAAGGGGTAAGATCAAGATCCTGAGTTAGCACAAAAAGCTGGGGAGAAATCCTAAGGGAAACTCCTCGCACACATGAAAGCTCTGGGCAACAATCCAGAAGGTGTAGGCAGAGTTTACAGCTCTGATCAAAGAAATCTGCAGCTGCCATCCATCAGAACATGGGAAGGCTCAGGCACTGCAAGAATTTGGGAATGTACCTTGCCGTGGGTCTGGGAACAGCCCTCACCTGGGCTCCTGGCTGGGATCCTAGCAGGCACCTGTGCATCTGGGAGAGGGAGCAAGGAGAAACTGTCCTCTGCGGTGCGCATGAAGCTGCAGCCCTGGGTCTCTCCATAACCTCAGCGCTGAGGAGCACTGCTGCTGCTCGATGCATCGCCAATGAGAGCTTGCCATCTGCTGGAAGGCGATCACACTTACAGGCAACAGTCCTGCAGGAGCTGCCGGCTGGGAGGACAGGAGGAAGGCTTGTGGCAGCCGTCCCTGGGCAGCTGGATGGTACTGGGATTTGCTGCAGGGTATTAACATGGTTTCACCCCATTGTCCGCCCTGAGTCCTTGAAGGCACCCATTACAGAGGGAGCAGAAGGAAACGTGTGCTTACTGCCCCTAAAGCATTCCAACTCATTCATGACAGGGCAGAGGCAGCTGCATCCTGTACCAAGTGGTCTGTGTGCCGTCAGTAGGACACACCACTCCCCTCCACAGCTCCCTCAGGGCCCCCAGCACTGCCAAGATGCATCCCTCCTTTGGACATCTCCAAACCCAGCCCTTTGCACACCCAGCCCCACTGGCATTGCGTATCATGCACCCTAAAACCCACTCCGACTCTGAGCACACACATCCAGCTGCAAGTCCTCAGGTTTCCACATCAGGTTTTATTAATGCATAGGAGAATACAAGCAGATTTCCAGCAAAAGGGATTGCAGAGCTAGTCTACAGGCAGCTTAAACCCCGAGCAGTACAAGTGCTGTTACCTCTGGGTAGAAGTAATATTAGTATACTGCACAGCATTGCTGATGTTGCCAAAAGCAGCACTGATCTTAATGGCCTGTTATCCCTCTGCTGCTCTGAACGAGGTGATGCACACAACACAAGCAAACCAAAGCGATCTCTAGGAAGTCACTCTTCTGGTGTGGAACCCAACACAGGAACTTGACAGTGTACATTCTGAGTTCTCTCTCTCAAAAAGCTGTTAACACCAACAGTGCCAAGGGTCTTGAGTTCCCTTCACTTCATGGCAGATTTTGTGCTCAAACTCACCTTAGGCATCCATGTACTTCTGGATTTTCACAGTATCATTTTTCCCATAGCTGAGTCAGGCTGAAAGCCAGCCCAGAGCAAGCAGTTTTGGGGCAGCTGGAGGATATTCTCTTGCCTTTGGCTCAGGCTGCATATGCATTTCTTCAAGGCAAGGTCAGTTTAAGCAGCATTTGACTTTAGGCACTCACTTCCAGCCCTGCTGTAGCTACAAGGCTGTCCAGTCCAAGCATTGGAGTAAATTCACAGTGAGCCAGATGGGGAAATGATCCAGGGTAAAACGAACCCAAGTCCTGCCCCACAAGAACAGTATTGCCTGGATTGTGAATCTAAAACTCTGTCTATCACTGGAAGCAGAAAAGACTGAAGAAAACGAGGCAGAAGCAACAGGGACAATTAGTGCTCACAGTGTCTGATTTTTGTTTCAAATCACTTCTCTCAATCATTTTTCTCGTTTATAGCAGAGATGAGAAAATTGTTTTGACCAGGAGAATGGCTCCAAACTTCTCTTTCTAAGTTCAGTCCTATGTTCTGTGTTTTTTCATTGTGTAAAAATGAAAATCCACACACATGGACTTACTTAGACCATGTTGTGTTGTAAACAAAATTAGTGGAAGCTATCTGCTGGGGTATGACCTTAGGTTTGTGTATTCCCAGGGATACTTCAGTGAGAGGACGTCCTTTTCAAAGTCTGGTAAGAGCCAGAGTCCCCCAGGAAAACAGAATGCTTTGCAATTGCAGGCACGCTTCCAGGTCAAAGATTTCCAAACATCTCTAGAGCGAATCTCCTGAGGTTTTCTTCAGTAAATGATGAGGAAGTTAGGAAAATTTTCTGTCCAGTAATCATCTAAAAGTGCCTGAAAAATCTAACCTCTGATTAGTGGGAAAATCTTCAAAATCTGATGAAACTCAACCACTTTCATTTCACGCTGCCCTTCCTGATGGTTACACCTGAAAACCTTTAGGAGAGCTCCTTGGCTTTAACTTACACATTACTCCATCTAGTGGCCTAAGGGATCCTGTGCCCAAGAGTTTAAAACTCTGCCCTGGTACGAGCTGGAATTCAAACCTCTGCAGCAATTTTGCCATCACCACTTTAGCCTCCATCTGTTAAGAAGAAAAGTAAACTCATTATCATTGACAGCAGATACAGATTTGACAGCAGCTGTTGAAATTTAGCGTGCTGTGTCTTACTGCTTTGTCAACATAGATTTATTTATTAATGCAGTTTGGCTGTGAGAATGGGAAGGAAGGAAGAACACAGTCAGCTGGGGCTTCCTGGATTTGAAGACAAGCGACAGACACAAAGTTCTGTCCTTGTGTTTACACAGGAACTCTGTTTTGGTGATTCAACCATATTAATGTGATGATTTTGAGCACCAACGCTTAGATAAACTCATAGCACATTTCTGATTGCCAGGTACATACATGCCCTGTCACAGGCAAGCTGGGCACCTTCCCTTTGAAGGGCAGAGGGTTAGTGCACTATCAGTAGGGCCAAAGTACCAGTATACTACGAGCTGGCCCAGAGCTCACCAACAGAACCTCACTACAGGTGTGCTCACCTGTGCAAACACCTGCCCAATGCAGGAGCGGGGTCCCAGTGAGAATGGAAAATAGGAGTAATACGGCCTACAAAGAAAAATAATCAAAAGTCACATTCTGACTGCTTTATCGTACAGACAGATGCAAATACTTCAACGCTACAGCAAGGCAACGGTTGAGTGCCACCCCACCTCGCTGAACTGTCAAGACAATCTCCAAATTAAAATTTTTTGGTTCAAAGCCAGCAGAGCTCTGAACAGTGCTCTAAGTAGTGCTTCGCTGGCTCAGCTCGCAGAGTATTGCTGCACACAAACTTTATTTCTAAGCCATATTTCAAGCACACCCTAAAAGCTCTCCAGCCTACCATGAGGATATAATGATCCATCCAACTGCTGCTCCTGCATGCACGTCTGAACCACATAAGCAAGGGGCTGTTTGGTACAGGAGATCAGAATAGCTCTCATCTGAAGAAAAGCCCCTGACCCACAAAGTAGTTAGATGTAGGGGCTGCAGCACAAACTGTCCTGATGATACTTCCATCATACCACCATTTGCTTCAAGCTTCCTGGGTAAAGGTTGTCAAGCATTAAATCCTTCTTTTGCGTTACAGCAAATACTCAGCCTGGCTTTGTCCCAGTCTGGTTTTGACCTCAACATAAACATTAAATAACATTAGCATTGGTCTTTTTTACAAAGTACTGTGTGGTCTAATGAACTTCTAAACAAAAGTTGTACATTGCTGTTTTCCATTTGCATTTGGATACAGCTTCAGTGTTAATTGTCAGGGAATGGGAAAAGTTTTCCTTTGCTTTCTTCCCCTTGAAGTATTAGATATTAAATATTACATATTTAATAATCTGGAAGTAAAAAGAAACTCACTTAGGTGCATCTTTGCTAAATCGGTCTGGATTGAAAGAGAGTGGATCCTTGAAGTGCCTTTCCATCCGCCCCATGACATACGTGCTGAACTGCCAAGAAATTAGATCTGCATTAGTCAGCAGAAGCTCACTGAAATGACTCTTTGCTGTCACAGCTGCAAAAACACAACTATCTTGCACCCCCTAGGCAAAACCGACCCAGGGTCCCAATTCATATCTGAGTTCCAGCCAAAATTTCACTGAATGGTCAGTAGGAATGGCCAGGGAGCATTCTGGACTCTGATACTGTTACATGTGGATCCACTGCAGCAGCAAAGAGCTGCTGATGGAGGATGCTGCTGCAAGACTTACAAGTAGCGTTGTGTTTGCAGGAATCCTGACACCTTCAATGAGAGTCTCCTTCCCTGTCCAGCGTACTATCCCTGGGACAGGTGGGTACAGACGCATTGATTCCTTCAGAACCTGTGTCAGCAAAAAGCACAAGAGGTCAGTTACTTAATACAGTGCAGAAATAAAACTGATTACTCCTATAGCCTTTCATTGTGGCTAAAGGGGAGCTTTTGACTTGTAGAACAGATGCTGGGGTACCTTCCTCGGAATCCCGTGGGCAAAATAAATGGCAAAGTCAACTCCTTTGCCCTTCGGACCTGGTTCTTCTTTATTACTGATACAGAAATTACAGAAATAAAGAAGTGGCAAGCACCATGCATTCAGTAGATCTAACACCTAAACTTGGGAAAACAACCAGGTGAAATATTACTGGGAAAGAAATTGAAAGGGAGTATCTGAGAGTGAATGAAGTTCATGCACCCAACGAGCCGTGCTCAGAGCTGCTGCCACCAGCATGGGTGGCTGCTGCCACCTCCTTCCCACTCTCAGCACCGTGCTCCTGCCCCTGCTTTTGTGCTCTTTCTGGTGCTCAGGGAGCTGCGCCAGGTCACAGCACCAAAGTGACAAAAAGCAACCTGGCAAAGAAAAATGAATAGGAAACAGTGAGAAAAAAAGTGAAACGCGACCATTTCTTTTGATGGCATTGAGCTGTAAGAATGGCTTATTTCATAAAAGTGAAGCCTAATTAACAGTGCACATTAGCACTGCATTGCAAATGCAATTAACAGTGGGTATGCAAGAATGAATTAATGAAAAAGAAGCATGGACAAAAGGATTCAAAATTGCTTGAATGACAAGAGAGGAGTCCCATGGTCTCTGATCCTCCATGGACAGACTAGCTCTCTGACTAATGGTGACTGTGACTTTGCTTGTACAGATCCAAGCTTGTTCTGCTAAATAAACTGTCTGCTTTGAGAGGCCCTCATGTAATCTGTCTTAACATTGAAAGGCTTAGATACCTAGTCCTAATTGGAGTGATGTAATTGTGATGACGTTTGGACAAGCCTGGAGAAACCTGCTGATTTCTGTAAGCGCACAGTGATGTCTTTTCTTTACAAGAAATGCACTTTTGAATTTATCTACCACCAAAGCACAGCAATTTGAGGGACAGGAAATGGCAAACATGAGTCTCGACAGGGCAGTTTAAGAGAAAAGCAATGACAGCAGATTACTAAAATTATAGGGAAGTGGAAGCAAGGAGAGTAGTTGCCAGGACTGTCTATTCAGCCTCTCCTGAGCGTTGCTGGTGTCTCTCATCTTGTAAAAAAAAGATACTCAACACAAATGCTGGCAAGTAGCCAAGCCCTGGCTTTACAGTTCATTACCAACTTTCTACACACAAGATTTCTTTTAGGACCGAACATTTGTTTGGTATTTTTTCCTTAGTGACTGAAGAAGGGTAAACGACTGAAAAATACAAAACTGAAATTGCAAAAACTAGCCAATATTTTTGGAAGTCTTCAAATCTCACTTCGTTTATTGCACTACGGTGAGATCATAGTTGGAAATGGTTTAATAGCAATCAAACAAAAATAGAACTGAGATTTTTGGGAACTGCGTGGGACTTACGCAAAGATTGGGCTCCACGTTGCAAGCCCTTCTTAAAATACAACTACAGTTTCAGCTTAAACAGGTAGGGATTAAGCAACTCCACTCCAGCTCCCTGCTTAATAATAATGCAAGTAAGAAGCAAAGGAATCCTGGAGTTTCAGAATGAAATCCTAGAAGCATCCTCCCCATCAAGGCTGGGCTTCTGCAGACAGCTCTCTACCTGCTTGCTTACTCTCTGAGGACAAATGCCATCAGCTTCTCATTTTGGTGCTGCTCCTAAAATCTTAAAAGCTTGGGGCACCTCTTGGCAGTCACATGACATGGCAGGAGTGCTACCAAACAGCTCTGACCGGTATCTTACCTCACTCCTACAGTACCTGTGATAAATACTTCAGTTTGCCAAGATCCTCATACTCAATGTCTCTCTTAGCACCGAGGACTTCATCCACTTCAGCTTGAACTCTGCAGAGAAATTAAAAAATGTTAGTTGCAGACGCCCATTTCTTGTGAGGCAAACTGACAAAGTACATTTTTTACTTTCCAGACATTGAGTTGGACTTTGACTTTCATCCCTGGGCAAAATGCCTACTGATTCCCAGCCAGCCTTCCTGAACTTGCGCCTTGTATCAGGATGCAGTAATGCAGCACTCTGGACCAGCTTTAAAAAAAAAATCACTTAGATGGAATTGAAATAATTCATCCCTCAGCTTGTTTTTAAGTCTCAGATATACTGAACTATGAAATCGTTTCTTCTGGAAAGGAGGCTAGAATTTATCTTAAGTTTTTGATAATCCATATAATTAGGTTCACCATGAAACCAACAGTGAACAAGAGTACACATACCTCTCCATTATTTCAGGATGCTGAGACAGTGCCATTACTGTAAATGACAGCTGATTGGCAGTGGTTTCATGACCTAGAACCATAAAGAATCAGTTCAAAGGTTAGTATGAAATAATGAGATCATACTAAGAAGGTCTAGTCATGTTATTGTCAACAAGAGACTTTAAAAGTCATGCCCCAAACATTTTATTTCAAGTATTTAAGAAATTAAATGAAACACTAAAAGGGATGTGATAAAGACCTTTCAAGAATTATAACAAAGCGTAACTGTTAAAAATACCAGCTATCTTGATCAATTCATGGCTGTAGCTTTTGTATTCATAACTGACTGGTTATAAACTGCCTATCAGCAAGATCAGTGCTAACACTCATAAAAGGCCTGTGTGATTCAGTCATTGTCCTATTACCGGCCACATAACCCTACTGAGAAGGAAATATTTACTGATATTGACGGAAAACAGAGCTTCTGTCTTTGAAATGTTTGCTTTATGTAGGTATGCTTAATATTCTTTCATTAATAGGGACACATACTATTTTAAAGCACTACAGAAAACAGAATTCTATGAAGATGTATTTGTTTAAAAGATGCCTTCTTTTGTGAAAGAAAAATGTCATCTCGTGATGTCACCTAAATCCTACCGATGTGCAGATCAATTATTCTATGTCCTTTAGCTCACACACTATCTTGGCCTCTGTTTCTCCTGACAGTCTTGACACTGACCTCTCCTGGCTAGCACTGAATAAATACCCTTACAGCAAGAATGGCATCTGCTTATGTGGGTGAGATGATACGAAGACCCATGCGACATATTAAAGATGCTTTCAGTGGGATTTAGCAGGAGATGAGAAGGAAGGGCCAGAACCATGCAAAGAAGCCTCGCACCTCAGTAGGCAAAGCTGTTCCCTGCAACAACAGCCTGGCTTTATTCACTACGCTGGTATGACAGAACAAGGATAAAACATCATTTGACTGTGAGAAAACTAAGTGCTCTTTTCAGACTTTACTCAGCTGTTCTTACACCAGTATAATGCTTCTGTTTTCCAACCAAGTGACTCCTGGTCACAACAGCATCACAAGGAGTGAGCAAAACCAATAACAGTTGTGTAGGCAGCACAAGAATGAGTATAGCTTTCCACACAACATATCCAAATATTAAACCAGCTACTAACCCGCCACAAAGAAAGTGATAAAGTTGTCCAGAATGTTTTCATCATCTCTAGTTTCCTCCAGAGCTGTCAAGACAGAAAAACGAATGAGATTAGGAAATGTCTTTGTGCTCCAGCTGGAAGAGTCAGGACACCCTGCCCTGCTTTGAGCATGTTTTCCTGAGATGGATTAGGAAGGAACACTGAGACAGCTACTCAGTGGTGACCTGTGATCAGTATTTGATCTAATGTCAAGAAAGAGGGTATTTTCTAAACAAGTCACATTATGACTCTTCAATGTTAAAAAAAAAAACCACGTGGTCCTGAAGACAGTAAAGGAAGACTGAGTCACAAAGTTCACATCCCCAAAGTAAGACTTCCCAAATCTCAGGAAAAGCCAGCCAAAGACAAACTAACTTGAACAGCAATGAGCTTCCTACCATCTCCTTTCAGTATCTGCGTAAGAATATCTGTCGGCATTTCCTTCTCACTCTGGATGGCTTCCCTCCTCTTCTCAATGCACTCCTTGCCCACACGCCGCAGCAGCCGCACACTCTCCCGGACCTCCTTTATCATTTTCTGCTTTCCTGGCATGTACTGAATACAGAATTTATTTACTCTTTTTATTCCTCTTGCTGGTAAAAACATTTGCAGTGTTAGTTTTTAAATGAGCACCTCACTGACATTTTTCACAAAAACATCTGCTCTCCACAGAACAAAGTGAACCTTCCTAAAGTGAAGTGTTTGGACTGAAATGAGAACTACTTCAGTCTGTGCATGCTGATGTCCTGCCTTGTCAGGGCGAATTTTTTGATCATCGTGAGCAAAATTCCTCAATTTTCTGAGGAAAGAAACCGCAGCATACAATAGAGAATCCACCCTTTGGACCCAAAAGGGAAAATGGGAGCTCTAGAAATCTGAATGACAGCTTTCTTGAGAAACTATGGAGCTTAACTGTTTCAGACTTCACCCATAATATCCTAGCACATGAACACTGGCCCCAAATGCTTTCTTTATGGTAAGGAAGTTCAATTTTCTTCCACCTTGCATGAAGGCTGCAGTGCTTCCTGAGCAAACAACAAGGAAATCCCAATTTGCAGTGATGGGCATGAAAGTGTAAAAGCATGTAAGAGAAAACATGCAAGGGGGGGGGGGGAAGAAGACAGAATGATAGAACTGAAGCATTGAATTATAACATGTTAATTCTGCAAGTGTTTTAAAGTGCTAATTGTAGAATCACAGAATCATAGAATGGCCTGGGTTGAAAAGGACCACAATGATCATCTAGTTTCAACCCCCCTGCTATGTGCAGGGTCGCTAACCACTAGACCAGGCTGCCCAGAGCCACATCCAGCCTGGCCTTGAATGCCTCCAGGGATGGAGCATCCACAACCTGCTTGGGCAACCTGTTCCAGTGCGTCACCACCCTCGGTATAAAAAGCTTCCTTCTAATATCTAACCTAAATCTCCCCTGTCTGAGTTTAAAACCATTCCCCCTTGTTCTATCACTATCCACCCCCGTAAACAGCCGCTCCCCCTCCTGTTCATATGCTCCCTTCAAGTACTGGAAGGCCGCAGTGAGGTCTCCCCAGAGGTTTGTCTTCTCCAAGCTAAATCCATCTCAGTGCATGTTGGAGGAAAAGAACTACTGATGATGTTTTCCCTGTAAGATAAAGACCACACACAACTCCAGCCTCATACAGCAGTTTCCAGCTGGACACGCAGACAGAGGATGGATACAAGAAGCACACAGACCTTCACAAAGGGGATGCGCATCTCAGTCATTCCCTTCATGATCATGGTCACAGCATGTGGGAATGGCGTCCGGTCATCCCTTAGTGCATTCAACTCCAAGCCAAAGGCCACCTGAGGGGAGGGAAAAGGAAAAAGCAGCCACTTGCTGAATCCTCCCAGCTCAGCAGAGCTGGCAAGATATAGCAGGACTGCCTCGCATCACTGTCTTTTCCCAAAAAAATGCCTCAGGCTAGGTTTCGCTCTGCAGAAGTCTGTGAGGGAAGGCTGATATCTAGATTAGGCTTTCTCCTTTTTTAAAGGGAATTAACATTTGTTATTACTCCCAATTATTCCTTAACTGTCTCGCAAAAAGACGGGAAAAGCCATGGCAAGGTAGACTTTACGCTGACATATAATAATACAATATGCACCCATGAACAAACAGCAGTGTGCCCCTCTAGTCTGGAGGGATGGGAGTCACAAGGTTTAAGGGCTTCTGCAAAAAGCCTCCAGTGCAGCATGCTGCTGGCCTCTCCTACACAACATAAATCCTTCCCTAACTTCCCTTTCCTACATCTCAGCCTGAAGGGGTGTGCCACAATTACTGCCTCACTTCTTGGGGCGTTCCCAGGTAAAGGTACCCTGGCTCCAGCTCCTGATCCCATTATTTTCATTCCCTCCTGCTAATGGCAGAGGAAACAAGAAAGCAGACAGCTGGTACCTTCGCAATGACATCCAAAGTCACCCGGCTCATCATCGTCAGCATGCTAAACTCTGTCTTTCCATCTGCCTTTTCCTCTAGCTTCTCCATCAGCTCCTCTGCTTTTTCATTAAAAGTTTCCATCATACCAATCAGGTAGCTGAACAATTAATAAAAATGAGTGATGGGGGCTCAGGGGGGCATCTTTGCTCAGGCAAAATTATCATTTTTCACAGGAAATTATAAAGATTTTTTTTAAATGTTGTTTTAACCTTAGATTTATAATAAACTTGCCTTAGTACTTTAAAAATCAGAACTGACAAAATGTGCTCTTGCAGCCGCCCAGCTCTATCCTACCATGTAAATAACAGCTGTCACAGCAAAGAGCTTTGGCCTGAGCATGTTGAGGCAGATGGACAAACCTCCAGACCCTAAATGCAATGCATTTATTTTGTACAGGCAAGGAAACCAGACCACAGCAAAATCTCTCTCCCACGGGGAATCACTCAAACAGGTGAACGGTTAGGCCTGCCCACTTCAAATATCTGAGGTTTGTTTTCAAATAAGACAAAGCAGCCATTGCAGCATTCCTAGACGCGTGACCCTGGGAACTCCCTGCCATCACTGAGCTTATATGGGTGTCACCCCCATGGGGAAAGCCTGGGAACACTGTACAGTGTGTTATACTCAATGTAAAATAAGACTTTGACATTAAGTGGGTTTTCTCTTTCTAAGTATCAAAAATGCATCAACAATGGTGACAATCATGAAAATACAGTAGGGGCAAGGTAGAGATGATCCCAGAGATATTTGCCTTACTTTCTGCTGAAAGCTGGATCCATCACCTTCCGCTGCTTGTGCCAATGCTCATAGTTGCGATCAGTTACCAAGCCATTCCCCAAAAACCTAGCAGTTAGGAAGCCAAGGGAAGGAGCACTTTTCAGCAAGGGAGACAGCCCAAACCGGTCAGGTTACATCAAAAACTCTCCCACACATCTACTTTCTTGCATTATTCCCATTAGCAGGAAATACTTTGTTGCTTTGAGTGCAACGCTGTGGAAAACAACTGAATTGTACCTATGTTTTGCATGGTATGCGTGGACTACTGAGTCCAACAGGGTGCTGATTCATTGAGCAGGTTCCAAAAAACAACTGTAATGCAAATCATTAATGTAATTGAATTATTCTGTTTTCAGGAGCATCGAGACAACAGCAAAACATCCCCTCTTCTTTCATTTTGCTTAGGAACTGGAAACTCGAGTGCATTCAAATGAAAGTTTGTTGTTCAAGTGAAAAGTTTGATGACTGTCTTGAGAAAACTCCTCCGAGACTAACTGAACATTCACAGAGGAAAAAATATAAGATCAAGGTAAAAAACATCCATCACAACCTCCTGCCTGATCAGGAAGACATTTGACTTGCCATATAGACTTTCAGTGTAATTTAGTAAGCACTTGTTGCTTAAGTATATCTGGAATCAGTCTTTTATATTAACAGTCTGACTCAAAACAAGAGTCATGCCTGTGTCTTTATTAATCTTTATCTTGAGATACAGTGGCTTCAGGTGGTTTTTTGCCTACCTCACACCGAACAGGTTGAAGATACGGCCGTACACCAGACGGTCCTTTGGGTACTCTGGTGACATCAAGAACTCCTACAATAAAATTTCAGGTTGGTGAGTACTGAGCACTATTCATTTCCCAGACAAAACATAAAAAGCCACTCACACATTCACACACACAGTCTGAAGACTACATGAATTATTTGGCGTGCCCCGATTCCCCAGTTTCCATGCTGATAACTTGTTCTGCATGCCTGTAGCACTTTCTGCCTGGTGACCTGAAAGCTATCTCTGTGATTATTACAAAGATTCAGCCCCTTTGTGCCTCTTCTTTTGAAAAGGCCTTATCTCTTGTGGATAGTCTGCTTTTCAGAAATTGAGGATGCTTGCTATATCTGCAGCTTAAACAAAAGTAACAAAGTGAATCAACTGATCAAGCAAGAAAATAAATACAGACTGCAAAAAGTTCAGGCCACTTCTCCTTTATAAACTGGCAGAGTTGTGCTCCCAGAAGGCACAAGTTAGCTGGACCATGCTGCCCAAATCATCAGACACCACCGCCTTTTCTAGAGGGAGGGACTGATTCCCACTGCCTGTTCTGTTTTATTTTGCAGTACCTTCACTCCTTCAGGACTCAAAATCAGTACTGAGACTCTGTGAAATGCATTAACCCGTATAATAGGTCCATATTTCTTTGACCTACAAAAAAAGAAAAGGAAATGGTACAAAACACCAATAGCAGTTCAGACCTAACAACTTCAAAGGACCAAAGCAGCATGTACAGGGCACTACTGCAGGCTTGAACGAATAAAGCCACTAAGGGAAATAACAGTGTTCACTATCCAGCCTTGCTACCTACCTTCTGAATGATGATAAGTATGTAACTCAATGTCTCTATGTCTTATTTTCCCAATTTATTACAGGGCTACTCAAGTCTAACCTACAGATGTGTGTCAACTTACCACTGCAGAAAGAGATCATGTAGAAACTCCTGTTTCTTCATCATTCTCCAAAAGATTGGCAGATGTCCAAGTAAAAAGCTGCAGAAAATGAAGTTAAGAGCTTCATGAGGATGCCAAAAGGGTTTTGTACAGATTGCAGTGCTCAGCACTGATACTTAGGGAAGGATGACTGGGGAAGGATGTGAGGTGAGATTCAAGACCTAGTCGTTTTGCTGCAGTCTAACGATTAAAAGAATGATTTGGAATGATGCTTGCTCTGGGTAGATGCTCTATTTGTAATAGGAACAACAGTAAATTGCTTTTCAAACATGCTCAAGATTCTTTGCTAAGGAAAGCATGAAGAGCAAAACCAACTCCATTTCAGCATCCCTTTTTATCCCCCCATGCTCATGTGCCAACTACTCAGCATACAGACTTGTTGCTCAGTGGATGCAGTATGCAATGGTTGTATTCTTTCTCCTCGTAAGGAAAGGCAGAAATAACACATAAAAGTGCCAGTATCCAGCCAGCACCTAGGTAAGCTGGGAACTCTGGTGCACAGCCAGGGGGATTGGTGCAGAGACAGAATAAAGTCCTTCCCAGCTGCACGCCCACAACAGGTTTTGTTTTCTGAGCAAGACTATGAAATGTTTAAGAAAAACTTAGGATGCACTGATTCATACAGAAACTGAAAGAAGTGAATAAAAAGGGTTAATTCTTGAACTACAATAGCTGTATTCAAAAGTCAGAGACCAATTTCTTCTTCCAGATTTGAGCAGGAAATTCCCATTGGCTTTGCACACATCTGAAGAAAGATTTGGCCAAGCTCCTCCCCAAATCGAGCAAGCTGTGCTTGAGATCTGTTTTCCATTTGACACACAGCCAGCCGTGCTATCATCCTCTTCAGTACAAACAAGCTATAGGGGAAAAACAGGCTCTTGTTTTATTTCTGTTGGAACCAGCAGACGCTTAAAATAACAAGCACTCAACAAGGCTACGTAACATCTACAGAAACCTTCAATCCGTCTCTTGCTTGACTCCTCCACTCTAACTGGACTATAAAAATGTGTAAGAAGACAAAGTCCTTTGTTAGCCAAAGCTCTGGGAAGAGCTCTACCTGCAGCATATCACGTAAAGTCCTGCTCATGGCTCTCCTGTCACTGGGGAATTGTGGTAACTGAGTCCTCAGGGATGTTTTGTCCTTTACTCCATCAACACCCAAGTCAGTTACGTGCTGTAACAAGCACAGAATGTTCATCCAGTAATAGGAAGTCACTTACTGCATGCCATGATAGAACCAAGCAAGGGTTGGTTTGGGATATATAGTTATGTGGCACTGCCATCAAAAACCATACATTTACAAAGAAACCCTTTTTTCCATTTCCTCCTAATAGAACTCTAACACAAAGCAAACTTTCGAAGAGACAACCTTTTCTCTAGCTCTCAGTGTTTTCCAAGCATGATCTCTGGGCAGCCTGGTCTACTGGTTGGCGACCCTGCACATAGCAGGGGGGTTGAAACTAGACGATCATTATGGTCCTTTTCAACCCAGGCCATTCTATGATTCTATGATTCACAAGATAGAAATGACATAAAGCCACTATGACTCACTATTTTAGCCATTTGTGCCCAAGCCTCATTTAGAGATGTGTTGTGTTAGCTCAGAGAAACTAAATCAGCCCAGGAAATCAAGGGTGTTAACATAATCTTGTCATTATGCAGTTGTAAGAGCTGAGACATGGTCCGAGGTTTTGCAAAGATCCTGTTGTATTTCATCCTGAAACAAAGCTTTCTTAAGCTTCTATTAAAGGTAAAGGAAGGAGACAAGAAAAAAGGAAAAGTCACTTGGGACAGAGTAACACCTCGGAAAGATGCAGGCTGTGCAATGAGTGGCTGGGGAGCAGCTTTGCTGACAGCAGCCCAGGGTCAGACCTGGTGGGCAGCACGCTGGACAGCAGCCAGCCTTTGTACACCCTCGTCTGAGAAGTGTAAACGTTTGGATGAAGTCAATTTTAGACTACAAAATCAAAGCCATTTGGGTTAGCAAGGAGCTCTGGAGGCCACCATCCAGTCCCCTTCCCAAGGCCAGAGCTATATTACCACTGCTCAGGGCCTTATCTAGTTACTTGTGCTGATGCTGTGAACCCAGAGAATCATAAAATCATAAAATGACTTAAGTTGGAGGGAACCTTAAAGATCACCTAGTTCCAACCCCCTGCTGTGGGCTGGTTGCCACCCACCAGATCAATCTGCCAGGATCCCATCTAACCCAGCCTTGAGTGCCTCCAGGGATGGAGTACGGACAACCTTTCTGGGCAGCCTGTGCCAGAGCCTCACCATCCTCTGAGTAAAACATTTCTTCTGAACGTCTAACTTCTCGTTAGGTTCTCGTGTACCTGCTTCTCAAGCATGCCCAGGTCCCTCTGGATGGTGCTCCTTCCTTCTGTTGTGTCAACTGCACCACTCAGTTTGGTGTCATCAACAAACTTGCTGACAGTACACACTGTCCCACTGTCTACGTCACTAATATATTAAAGAGCACTGGTCCCAGGACAGACCTCTGGGGGAAACCACTCTTGACTGGCCTCCATCTGGACATAGAAACATTGATAAGGACCCTCTGGCGACAACCATCCAATCAATTTTTTATCCACATAATAGTCCAGCCTTCAAATCCACATCTCTCCAATTTACATCACGGTAAAGATGTTTTGCCTTATACCTAACTGGCAGTTCTCTTGTGGCAACTTGTGTCCACTGCATCCCCAAGATGAGCTTAGCCCCATCTTCTCACAGCCACCTGGCTCCCGGGGAGGTTACATCAGTACCATGTTTTGCTTTTCTTTATAAGGTACTTTCCAGAGCTGAAGTTATTTGATCTTTCTTCCCTTGGGTATTTAGCAATGGAAGCATTTGTGCAGCTGGTACTGACATGGGGTTTTTGCACAGTCACTGACCATTCATACTTTTGGACAGCTATCAGGATAGAAGGGGACAGATTCTCGAAGCAGGGTCTGTTGTGATAGGACAAGGGGAAATGGTTTCAAACTAAAAGACCGGTGATTTAGACAGGATATAAGGAAAAAGTTTTTTATAAGGGTGGTGACACACTGGAACAGGTTGCCCAGAGAGGTGGTAGATGCTTCGTCCCTGAAGACATTCAAGGACAGCTTGACAGGGCTCTGAGCACCTGATCTATCTGTAGGTGGCCCTGCTCACTGCACGGGCGTTGCACTAATGACCTTTATGGGTCCCTTCCAACTCAAATGATTCTGTGATTCTATGATTACTGTGAGCTTCAGAGATAAGCAAGCTCCTGTATAGAGATATCAGTGCTAGCAACCTTCCTGAGGAGGGTCCTAGCCTCTATCACCACGACCAAGCCTCAGATCCTGAAGAAGGAAAAAAGAAACAGCCACGAAGTTACTCAACTGCCATTATCTTAGGATGTGAACTCACTTCCAAGATGAGGACAAGCAGATTCAGGTATGACAGGCTCCCTCCTAACTCTCATCTTAATTTCTGACCATGATTACAGAAGTAGATTTTCTCCTGAAACCTGGAGATAAGCAACCAGGCCCAGGGTCCCTGCGGGGCTGCCTGGGTGAGCGCTGGTGCAGGGCTTCTTGCTGACGTCGGGCTATGTGCCATTCCCAAACACCAGGCCCTGCTGCACCACTGCCGGCTGCTACGGCCTATCGGCTCAGCGTCCTAAAAACAAAGCACAACTCGAACGCACAGCTCGAAACTGCTGATAACTGCTGATCTCTGCTCGATCCCTGCGGGCCTCGCTTCGTCACGCCCGTCCTTGCCGTATCAGCAAGGTGCCGGCCCTCAGCAGGCTGCCAGCCCGCAGACACAGCGGCGGGAGGAAATGGCGCCCGGCGGCGCGGCGGGCCGGCCCTTACCTCTCGCGTGGGGCGCTGGGGATGTGGTCATACGCGGCATGGACGCGCCGCACGTAGCAGCAGTACAGTCCCGCCGCCAGCAGCAGCAGCAGCAGCAGCAGCGCCAGCAGCAGCAGCAGCCCGCCCAACGCCACCATGGTCACCGCTCGGTGGTCAGTTGTAGCGGGGGCGGCGCCGGCACGGCGCGGCCTCGGGCAGGGCGGAGGCTGCCGGCTGTTAACTGCTTCCACGCGGGGCGGCAGGAGGAGCGGTTCCGGCTGAAGTGTGACAGCCTGTCAGGAGCACGAGGGCTTTTCTGACCATGAATCCCCTGACTTCACCGAGTGGGTGTGCAGGGCTGCTCCACGGTCACATCCCATGGCCACCAGCGCTTTAATGCTTTGCATTCTGCAGGGCAGGCATAGAATCTTAGAATTACAGAACATCTTAGAATCACGGAGTTGGAAGGGACCCACAAGGATCTTCGAGTCCAACCCCTGGCTCCATGCAGCACCACTCAAATCCAAACCCGTTGTGTCTGAGAGTGCTGTCCAAACGCTCCTTGAGCTCCAGCAGCTCGGGCCGTGCCCACTGCCTTGGGCAGACTGTTCCGTGCTCACAGCCCTCTGGGACAGAGCCTTTCCCTAACCCCCAGCTGCCCCTCCCCTGACACAGCTCCACGCCGTTCCCTCGGGTGCTGTCGCTGCCACACAGAGCAGAGCTCAGCGCTGCCTGGCCTTGGGCATCTCCAGGGATGGGGCACCCACAGCTCTCGGGGCAGCAGTGCCAGCGCCTCACCACCCTCTCAGTGAAGAAATTCCTCTGAACATCTGGCCTAAATTCCCCCTCTTTTAGTTTAAAACCATTCCTCCTTGTTCTATCACTATCCCATTGTGTAAAAAATCAGTCCCGTTCCTGTCTGTAAGCTTCCTTCAAGTACTGGAAGGCCGCAGTGAGGTCTCCCCGGAGCATTCTCTTCTCCAGATGACAACCCTTGGGACAACAACCCCAAAATGATTTCCCCCTATGTTTTGGCTACATATATTTCTGCACCAATATTTTTTAATCCAGAAATTGCGCTGTTGGTGCATTCTCAAAGACCAACACTATTATCTAACTGCTGTTTCAGTTTATCTGACGTGAAAATAGATTTTATTTCCTGTCAAGGTTGGGGTGTTATAACCTCTTGTTTTCAGGGAAAAAAAAATCTAACTTTCCATTTGGTCAGGCAGCATACATCATGATCTCATAATGTGAATACCAATCAGTGGGAAAGAAATAGCTCATCACAAGAACGGCATCACCCAGAGAATGTGCTTAGAAACTGAAGCTAGCTAACGAAACCTGAAGCCACTCAGTGAGCTTTGTGATGAATTATTGATTTTCTGGGTTTCATTGATGATTTTTTTTTCAGAGTTACAAAGGACTAGGAGATAATTATCTGTAAGGTTCATTCGAGTTCACTCTTAGAATATTTCAGATAAAAAAATTTCTGCTTGTACCTTGCTTGCAAGCAGCTGACAGGGAGCATTTAATAGGTGATAAAATATTTGATATTTTTTACATTTTCACGGAGTAGAGAGGCCCTACAATATAGTCCTCATCCCTGATTAGAACAAGGAAGTTGCAGAATCAAGCCTTTCATGTAAATGTAATCATCAGCTGATAATTCACCTTCCATAAGTACTCAGCCTGAGAAAGCTGTGGAAATTACATTTCAGCCTTTAAAGATAAGCTTTAATAAAAACTTTCGTTTGCATTCTAACAAGCTTCAATAATTTCTTTTGCTTGTATTCCAACATGTTTCTATGCCTGTGAGTAAAGGACACGATCCAAAGTCACTGTGCTGTTTGTCATCTGCCTGGCACCCAAATGCCACACAAAGAAGGACTACAGGTCAGGCACGCTGCACTTGCCTGTGCGTCACTTTTCTGCTGGGGATTGAACTGCCATCACATGAACATTTTGCCAACATGAGTGTTCCCAGAAACACAAAGAGCCAAGAAGGGCAGAAAGTTGGGAACTGTCACTGGTGTGAATTAACAAGGTAAAATGGAAAAATTGGACCGAGGGTTAATGCAAATTCCTCTTGTCTTATTTTTGTCTACTCAAAATCATTTCCTGCTCTCTCTCAGAGGTCTGGCATCATATAGGCTGCAAGTGAGGACAGCACAGTAAGGGTATAGCACAGGCATGGCTTGTGCTTGGGGATGAGTCTCCAGTGCTTAGCTGGAGGGCTAGGGATCCCCAGGCAACCTAAAGTTGCCAACAAAATGCATCTCTAAATTAGGTGCTTTTAACTTTATTGTTAAATGCCTCCATCTGCTCTGTGCTACTGTTTCATTGCAGATGGTGATTAAATCAGTTTTGCTCCTGGAGAATTCACAGTTGAAAACCTCAGCCCCCTGCCTAAAGGTCCATATGGAACTCATAGGGTCTGAGGCTCACATAAGCAACATGCTTCATCCACATGCAGCAGGAATACACGTGGATGTTCTCCTTTCCTGGTTGGAAGCACTGTCAAGGTGGGATCTGAGAACTGACTGCTGTTTAGGGCTCTCAGTCCATCTGTCTGGCTCTACTACCAGACCTCAAGAAATCCTACACATAACATTCCGTTGGCAGGATTTAGCTGTGCCCATGGCATAGGGTCCCTCCTGCAGACGTGCAGGGTCTTTTATATACAGAGGGTGAAAAATCAAAATGTTTTGTCCAAGACAAATAACTTTCTCTGCTCCTTCACTTGCCTCTTGCCTCATCTCACATGGTCACTATATTGTGGCAAATAACCATTTACTTTTAATAGTACACAGTGCTCTGCTTCAAGGATTGCAAAACTCAGTAAAAAAATATATATATATATATTCTCCAGCTTTCTTGCTGCAGGATTGCAGCTCAACTTACCATTGGCTCTAAAATATCCAAAGACAGAAAATATTCTGCATGCCTACAAACAGGGCCCTGGGATGCTGCATTGCATTCCAGAGCAGTTATCCAGCTCTGGAAGAGCATGCTGGTCCTTCTCAGTCAATACAATGTTCCTGTGCAAAACTAGCAAGTAGTTGTCAAGGCTCTTAATGCTGAATGAAGGCAGTCCAAGGGTTCAGGTGTTGCCATCAGTTAATGCCCCTGAGGAAGAGGTACTTGATGTCAGTGCTCACACCTGGCTGAACACTGGAGATTCTTGTCCATGAAAATAGGGTCTCTATTTACTACAACATTGTTAAAAGAAGTTGGCAGTTTCCATCCTAACTGCTTTCCTGATTGCATTAAAACTTGCTTGAGGCAGCTGCATAGCTGCACCTGTGCCCTAGATTAAAATTGAGATGAGAAAAACCTGGGGAAAGTCATGCACAAGGTAGCAAGGTATTGACATGCATCACGTGGGCTGGTAGTCTTATTTGTTTAACAGATAAAAACTGACTGTAAATTCTTAAAACTTAAATTTGGCATGCAGTTGTTAATAAACAGTGCTTAGATATCTTCTAATAGAAAAATGTATGTTTTTATCAGAAATTATCTAGGGGAGAGAATGCATCACACATGCCAAGCTGACCTTTTAGAGGGGGCTCTTGGCAACTCTGAGAGAGCAACAGCAGCAGGATCAGGTACTGATGGTTGGGACTGCTTTTCTCCCAGCATGGCTGAATTTCTCTGTGGATCAGTCAGCTGAGCAGTGCTCTGCTAAAGACAAGCACAGCAGGATGGATGTGAGAGCCTCTCTCAGACATCTGAACTAATGTCAGCAGGTTGACGAAAGCACTGACTGGTGAGACTCGGAGGAGAGGCTGGTAGGGGAGGTAGAGCAAGGACAAACTCCATGGCATCATGAACAGTGGGGTCCCCTGGCCCATTCTCTGTGCATGCCATGCTGGAGCCAGTGTCACTCACTGTGCTACTTCTGGATCTTATGGCCTTGAGTCAGGGCTTCAGCATTATTTAATTACAGGCCATCGTGCTTGGTAATGCAGTACAAATGCCTTAAGCTGTTCATGCACTGCAACTTCATGTAGCAGCGTGTTCAAATGTAGCCGGAGGGTTGATCAGCTTACCTACAGCTCAATTTACATGCCATCCAGGTATATAAATGCATTTTGAAATGACAAAAAATGCTACCAGTAAGAACCCTATAGAAGTGCAGATGACATATCAATGTAGATGCACTTCTGTGCTTTAAATTGTATAGGCTCATTTAGATATCAGGGGATCAGACTGACAAATACCAAGACTTAGAACAGATACATTTTAAGCTTGGAAGGGATCAGGATGAGTATGGTAACACCCTACTGAGCTGGCATGCACACACCTGAGTGCTTTTTCCCCCTCTGCAGGCTGGCAGAAAGGGCAAAGGTCAGAAAATACATTTGCAGGTCTTGTCTCTACCTCTGCCCACAAACAAATCTGTCATGATGTCTGCACCCAGATGGCCAAGCAGTAGGCAGCAGGCATGCAGCCCTGTGCCAGAGCCTGTGCCACATGGTGCTGCTGGCTTCAGCATAAGTAGGCAGAGGTTCTGTGGCACAACAACGGGTCCTTTGCTTTGCCTGGGAAGTTCAGGTGGCTGGAGCAGGTGTGGGGTGTGAAGAGTTAAGTCACAAATAGCTATGTACCTGGAAAATGAAGGTGAAATTCCTGTCTAATTGCATGGGGCAGACATCCCTGCATCATCTCTATTACTTCAAAGTATCTTCTGTTATTCCTGACAGTTTTTTTTTACTCACAAATTTTCCAACATTACCATGATCGTGATTTTCCTTAAAATCTCACAGTTAGAGCCAGCTGAAATCTGGCTGAGAAACCAAAAGAAGTGGAAGAGGCATCCTGAAGAAGAAAGATTTTATCTTTACTTTCTATTTTCTTCCAGCCCTCTGGTCCCATCAGCTCAAGAGCTGCCAGCTCTTTTAATAGAAGTATTTCCAAAGGGTTTTTTTGTTTCCAAAACATTTTTATGTGCTTGAAGCAAACTTCTGCACTTTAAACAAATGCACTGCACTGTTACTGCAGTGGGAAAGGCCCAGGCTGCCCAGGGAGGTGGTGGGGTCACCATCCCTGGAGGTGTACAAGAAAAGGGTAGACGTGTCATTGTGGGACGTGGTCTAGAGCAATCACAGGCATGGGTTGACGGTTGGACTAGATGATCTTATTGGTCTTTCCAACCTTAATGATTCTGTTTTGGGCTCAGGAGGCCTCTGTCAACTTGAAATTGGGGAATTAAAATAAACAGCCATAGGAAGAGCTTTAGATACAAGGTCTTGCTCGTGGACTTCACTGGATGCAAAAGGCATTTTACACTTTTTTCACTTCATCTTTCTCACATTCTTCTGTGAGCAGTAAGACAAAACTTACCCTGATTACGTCAGGAGTAAAAATAATAACCAGGCAAGTTCTATCAAATGCAGAGAGACTACATAAGATGACAAAATAGTGTCTCCAATCACTACACAGGTAAAAACACATTTCAGACAAATGCAGGTTGTTGTGATTTATTTTAAATATTTTTTAAAAAGGGGCAAATAATTACAGGGTTATTACCCCAGTACATTACATCCTTCACAGCTGTGAAAACTGAATGCAAAAATATGCGGTTTCACAATGCTCCATAAAGTGGAGAACAAGTACAAAGTGTCTTCTGCGTTCAACTGGATAATGTTTCTGTTCATGTAAAAAAGACCTGATTTTCTTTTCTCTCAGACAAGTGTAACCTGAAGGAGGGTTTTCTAGGCAGTATGCCATAACTTTTTCTAATTTACCTGACTGTTGCTTAGATGCAGTTATCTTTGATAACCCATAGACTTACACCAATGTTAAGCATTACAAGAGAATTTTTTTTCCTTTCAACTAGTGCGTAGAAAGTTAGCCAAAATGTCTACTTTTGTATTCTGCAAAGAAAGGCACCGATTTATGCATACTTCAAAACCACCACTGAGAGCTACAACCAGCAAAGCAAGGAAAACAATGCAAACACCTGCATAAGAAAGACTGAAACACAGCCACTTGGGAATTTCTTTTTCAGCCAAACATTGTGAAGCGTGGTTGTGGAATGCTGCATTTTGAAAGGGCAACTGTACGCATCTTTTTTCTTATCTGTAATTGAGGAGGTTTGGGTTTTCTTCTTGTAAAAGACCCCATACAAACCCATCCGTTGGCCAGGATACGCTCAAGTTACCACTGAATTTTACTTTTTCTTTCCCTCCAAGGCAGATGCATGTGGATGAAGAAAACGCCAAGATTACTTGAAATAGATGCAGCATCCCCTAGCCTTCCTCAATACATACGCTGCTTTAGAGGGTCAATTAGGAAGCGGACATGCTCTCTATCCCTCAGATGTCTTCTCCAGCACCCATCACCAGTCCGCCATCTCCTCCCTGCTGCACACCACACCAGCATCCTCCTCATGGGAGCAATTATGCGTACCAACCTCGGCGTGGGCACACTCCAGCAGAGTCTTCTCCTGCCCGGAGCACTGGACATCATCCAGAAGGATACGAAGCGAAGTCCCTTCCCCAAATTCTGCCTTCTTGCTGGCCCGCACCACATAGGGGAAGCCCAGCTGGCGGCACACCACAGCAGCGGCTGCCGAGCTCCAGCCATCGTCGCACACCGTGCCCCACTCACCATTGACATAGACCTCTACACGGCCCCAGCTCCGTCCACGGCTGCCACCATCCATCAGCCGCACGGCCCCATTGCGGGGTTTCTTCTTCCTGCGCTGTCCCTTCCTTTCCCCCTTTCCAGGCTTGGGGCTTGGTGCTGTGGCAGGGACCAGCATCACACTGCGGTTCACTGGGGCTTGGTCCACTCGGTCCAGAGCCGGTGTGTGGGACGTGGCAGGGTCTGGCCAGCCTCTCCTTGGGGCCTCAGTTGTGGTCCTCAGCCGGGGACGTGGTGTTGGTGTCTTCACAATGAGTTCTGTTGGAGAAAAACAAACAAACAAACCAGGAAATCATAGATCTGTCATTCTGCAGACAGTGCTTAAAGATAATGACACAAAAACAGTGCTGATTTTTAGCTGATTTAACTTTTCTCTTGGAATTTGATTATTTGTGCTGCTGAGAAGCAAAAAGGTTCCCAGTAAGCCCATATTTCATCAGCTAGAAATGTCTGCTGCTTTTAGTTAGCAGAGAGGACTGCACTGCTTAATGCCAATAAATAAGACTCTCAAGAAGGAAACATTACCCAATTTCCAAGCAGACTACTGGCAAAATTTCAGCATGGGTATTAAAGGGTCAGAGCTGGAGCTTTGCAGGTAGGAGTTCCTCGAGTCCCCTTCTCCCCTGCAGAAAGCATTTTAGAGCCGCACACTCGCACACTATTTCTGCTGTTCTCTTCATTACTTATGACTGGATCGTTACCAGGCTGAGAGCTCCGGCCTCCCCACTGTGCCAGATGCTTTATTCAGAGGGGCTGAAATCGCGAACATTCAAAATCAATTCTCTCTGGTAACTGGAACGTGCTAAAAGAACGGAGTTGCCAGGACAACACATAAAACAGGATTTGGGGTTGTTTTTTAATTCCTTGTGAAAAAAAGAAAAAGAGCCTTGAACTCCAAATAGCTGAAAATTCTTTCCTGTCACAGTTTCCAGGCGTAACTGGACTTGCTTATTCACATACACTCTATTTTTAGCTTAAAAATAAGTTTTGGTTTG
Source organism: Pavo muticus (assembly GCA_016647715.1). Classification (NCBI taxonomy): domain Eukaryota; kingdom Metazoa; phylum Chordata; class Aves; order Galliformes; family Phasianidae; genus Pavo; species Pavo muticus. The sequence goes on from JACDJE010000305.1 coordinate 496,670, forward strand.
TCAGAGGGAAGCAATTCGGAATTACTCAGAATAATAATCAACTGAGCTGTGACAGTGTCCAGATATTTGCAAAGCTATCACAACTTTTTCTCCTTGGTTTATCCATTCTCATCAATAGTTCTGTAGTAGATATGGAGAAAAACAGTTGTCTTAATAATCATTGTGCTCTAAAGACAAACCCATGCAGTGGGTTCACTTTTTGGAAGAGCCTCCCAAACAACACTATTATGAGAAAAATGGTACTTCTGGTATGCAAAGTGTTCCCTCCTCTGGAAGCTGAGGTTCTGAAGGCAAGAAGTAAATGTGAAAGTCCTAGCTGCACACACCTCAGTCACTAGAGCCCGACAAAGCACTCACAAGTGCTGGAACTCATACAGTGGTACGTAGGACTGCACAAAAGCTAGTGGTCACTTGGGAGTGCTTTTCACTCCACTCTATCAAGTTGTTTTACGTGTTACTCTTCATCAGGCTGTTTATTAAATACACTTCCAACAAAAGCATTCTTAGAGCTAACGCTGGTCACGTGCTTTAGTGATTCTGTCACGTTCACACAAACATCAACAAAACAGCGAAGTATTTACAGCTCTACCTCCTTGTTTTCATGCTTCTGAATCAAAATTTTCATGCTTGGTTTGCACCTAAATGTGAATGCAGTTGTTGAAATGCTCAGTGGAATCTCACCTACTGCTTCTATGCTATGATGTGATGAAAACTACCTTCTAAATGAAACCAAAAATTAGTTACATGTATAGTTTAAAAAACTGTATTTGGACTTGCATACAGAATAATACATAAGAAGAAACAGAGATAAAGCTGGCTGAACGTGAACAAAATTAATAATGCTTGGAAATGGCAAGCACAGCTTGCAAAAGAAAATGTTTCTGCAGAGGTGCTGAGTGCTTGGGCATGTCAGCAGTTAATAATTAGCCTTAGATCTTGTTCCGCCCTAAAGACTCAATCTTACAAGGTGCTGAGTGCCCTCATTCCTTCGTGAAGTCAAAGCTGTAGGACTCGTCAATGATTCAAATGCTGCATAATGTGATTTATGTAATAAAAAATTAAATAAGAGTATCCTGACATTAGAATTCCTACAGTAACATTGACTTCATTACAAAGTTGTTAGAGAACTGTCTAGGTACTTAAATGTATCAAACAAAATACATTGGAAAAAGAAATATGATATTGTTAAACATAATTATGAGAATCAAATGGTGCATTTAGTTCTTTGCATTTAATAAATAGCACTTACTGCAGCTTCATCTGCAGCTTCCACTGTTCCACTTTTAGCAGCACAGTACTTCATTCAGCATGAAGCAATCAAAAAGCCCTGGAGGGTTTGGATAAGCCAAAAGTTCACCTGAATGGCTGATCACACCAAGTCTTTTGTGAGCATTTGCTCATCACATATTTTCTCTCTCACAACTAACAATGTCTCAGACCTCATCTTGCTCAATGAGCTATTTCCCAACCCTTCAGCCATGATATCTTTCATCGCCTGAAGTGTTCCTCACTTCCTGAAGGCACTGCAAAAATCATTTGTCGCTGAAAAGCACCACAGAACACAGGTTCTCAGTACAGAAACAGTCATGGGGAAAGCTAGTTGTTAGTAATGAAACAGTTATTATGCAGTATGGAAAAGGCAAAAAAGATACAGAAATTGCAGAGATTTCACATGGCTGGGAGAGGGGAAATATTTCCTGCCTTATGCCTTATTTGAACCAACTCCTCAGATTCAAACCAGCTGGCAAGAATTAATCTCGAGGATGCTCTGAAGCCTGCCGTTCTGGGTGGTCTCCAGGCAGAGGAAGAATGCAAGCTTCGAGTTTATATTTACTGCCAGCTAACACACACCCATAATAACCAGCAACAATGACACTTACTCTCCTTTGGCACAAATTTTACAAGCTTGCTTTTTACTTTCACTGGCAGAGGCTCAACTTGGCATTTTCCTGGTGGTGCTCTCCTGTGAAAAAAGGGACACATACAGCGTACAATTAATTCCTTTCCAGAGGCATCATGAGCCTTTGCTTCCCATTGTTTTTTTTTTTTTTTTGACAAATGTAATGTTCACTGGAAAAAAAAAAAAAAAAAAGTCTGCTTAAATGATCCAAATAATCTCTTACAGTAGAAAACATAATTAAACAATCACATATCTCCATTGATCAAAGTCCACAAGTCAATGGAGTCCTCTGGCTGTGTTTTTGTTTGCCATTGCTGAATCCATTAAGGAAATAAAACATTGGCAGGTCCAAGCAATCCAGAAAGAGATTAATCAGATTGAAACTAAAAATCACAAAGCTAGACAGTGTATGTTGAATATCTGACACGAAGGTCATACTAACGCAAGTTTTCTGGCTGTCTTCAGGGAAGCGAAATACCAGACTATTATTCATACACAAAGCCAAAACAAAAGACTTTCCTTTTTATCATGGTTGATACAAATGTGGAAAGCAGCCAGGTGGAGAATAAAGAGGTCTGCGATTTGTCACTGCCAATGACTTGTCATTTCAGAAATACCAAAAATGCATTAGTTTCAGACAGGAACTGTAAGCATCTCTGACAGAAGCTATCTCTTAGAACAACACATTATTTTGACACAAATTTGTTTGCCTTGCAAGTACAGCTCACTTCTGAGAAGTTACATTCAGTTTATAACCACTTTTTGCTATGAAGGCTGCTTCTTAATCTGCAGCCCTTCTTCAGAGGTTTTCAAACTCGTTCAGAAATGCATGATGCATGCATTTGGAGGATATTACTCCTTTGTAATTATGATTGTTTGCATTTGCATTTCTGTGGAAGGCAGTGAGTTCCTCTCTCAGTTCAGGCATAGGGACATTATACTTCCTACTTTGATGATTTTCCCTGTGAACTCATTCATATTGCTACATTCTACAGACTATAGCAACTTGTTTTTAAACTTAACTTGTGACTTGCCTTTTGACTTCTGCTTTTTCATTTTTGCAAAGGTTGCGTAATACAAGCCTCTGAATATACAGCTTACAGGAACTATTCCATGGCATTAGCTAATGGAAAATGCTCCTGACAGAGGAGGAGACAGAGGAATACAGGCAACAGCACTGAGGTCTGTTTAAGCTTGGGGTCTCTTTCCAACATAAAAATAGAAAATCATTTTGGTTCAGGAGAATGCTCAGATAGCTAAAGGTGTATATCAAACTCATTTGAAAAATAAAAGTGAAGCCTTACAAAGTCTCTTTCCACATATCTAGCTCAAAATATTTTGGTGTTTACCCAATAATACCCAATAATAGTACTGTTTAAAAAACAGGAAATTGGAAAAAACAGCTGTACGTCTTCCCACAAAGCACAGCTATTCCCTGCCTTACCCAGTCTCATATACAAGTGCATGGGATCCAGAAGATACGATGACAGCTTGATTCCTCGTCCAAGCCATTTTCCCTCTTAAAATACACAACAAAGAATGTACTTTTTTGGCATCCTTTGTTTTGCTGTCTTTCTGCTCTGTCCAAGCACACACTGCAGGGTCAGTCCCGGCCACACGGGGCACCTGGACACACAGCACCGAGCTCAGGCTTTGCAGCAAGTGCATCCCCTACCTGGAGGTGTCCACCACTTTGTACACCACTCCGTGCGGGGCCGTGGCACTTGGTACACCAGTAGACATGAAGTAAAGTTCTCCTAGGAAAAAAAACACACACAGCCATGAAAGCTCCCCATGGAGCTTCTGTCCATTGGCACTCGCAAGTTAGAGAGCATCAGGGAACGATGAGACTTGATAGAGAGAGGTCTGGCTACTGGAACAAATAGTGCAGTGGGTTTGTAATGAGTGTTCATCTGCATTCCAGTGGCAAAAAATACACTCAGTAAGGGGAAAGTTTTACATCTCACCATTAAATATTATTTTGACTGATTCCTGCTGCATGTTTAGCTGTCCAGACCTTAGCTGTCACCTCGGTCAAATCTGCGTCCTTTAACTTCACTAGTGCAAAACAGTCAAACTCTCAATTCCTTTTGTTCAAACAAAACGAAAGGGCATTAAGACTGTTCACACTGCCTCACTCCTTTGGGGTGAATTACAGGAGAACAAAATTCTGCTTTTGCTTTCTCACAAAGTGAGGCATACCTCACACGAATGGCATTTGGATTTGTGACAGCTCTGTCAAGCTGCATGGGTAGAGCTCGACCTCCAGCCAAACAGTTTCCATCACCATTTACTTGACATCTTTTCTCTTAACTGCATTTCCATCCCCCTCTTCCTGCTGTGCAGGAGAGGCCAGGACAAGCAGCCCTCACAGGCACTCTCCCTCCACATCCCATATTTCTTTCCTGGGAATTACCAAGCAGAAATATGGCTGTGTGATCCATAAAGCACGCAGGCTGTCACACATGCACCCCACAGACAGCATGGTGCTTACAATGTCCCCAACATGCCAGGGGATAGGGCAGCTGGTTTTTGAGAATGCAATGAGCTAAAAATACAGGTGCCCCACCACATCAACACATCCACTGCTCCAGCTGGATTAATAATCATCAGAGCAGCAGCCCCAAAAATAACTGCTTCTGCAAAGAAAAGCTTGCTAAAATTAATTGTGTGGTAAACCTGTAAAACATGGCTGCCTGCATGCCAAAGAGGTACAGGAGAAAAAAGTTCACTGCAGAGAAAGAAAACTCACTCAACTGCTATCAACAAATTCCGTTATAACAAAACAAGCAAAAGGCAAAGAGCTGCCTCTCAGAACAGGCTCCTGCCTGAGTTTCCAGCTGCCTTTATTATACTTTCTTAAGCCATGTGGTTCTCATTTAAGGTGATGTGTCTTTCTCATCACAGCACTGCAGATCAGCTGTACATTCTATGAATGTTAGATATTAAAGAAAATGGATTTTGACTTCTGAATCATAAAATTCCAAATTCTAAACTTTTGAGCTAATCCTCAATTTGGATGGTTTTTACTGCCATGATAAAACAGAAAAGCAGAAGTGCTATAAGTTAATTGATTACCTGCTTCATCTTCAGCAAAAGAGATTATATATTGGTAATAGTTATTGATGAGCCCGGGGAACATGCAGGTTTGTCCTGTCCCCATACAGATTTCGCTGTATTGCCACTCTCCGGTAGCATGATCCTCCTTCAAAGACATCAGGCGTCTGTGAAGCAAAAAGAAAACCAAAACCCTAAAATTTGCACCAAACAATCAAGAAAATGATTTATGAACATTCACTGGGAAACGTGAAAGGATATTTAATGCTTCCTACCCATGTTAGCAGCAGTATGAACTGCAGCTCATCTGAGAAATAAAGAATTGCTGATGCCAAAACACTTGTATTAATCACACACACATCCCTTATCTTTCAGGGGTAAGACAAGCACTTGGAGAAAGGATAGGCAAGAATTTAAGGGATTTTAATGGACTTTAAAAAAATACATCTTTGGTATGTGCAAATGCTGCATCAGAGATTTGTGGGAGTTTAGGGAATTTTTTTAGGATGCATTTGCATGCTTTTGTACACCACTTTCAGCATTTTAAATGAACACCATATCATTCCTCCTATATTTGTACTGACACAATATGAACCAGCGACATCAACAGTAGCTGGCATGAGGTCACATTCCTACACAGCAGCGTGGAGTAGAAGCTGTACAAAACGTGCCATGTGAGCCCTCTGCCACAAGCAGCACACAGCAGCAAGCCAGCAGCAGATACATTCGCAGGCGGGCATAGCATTACTGAAGGACTTCAGCTGGGAGTACAGCTTAGCAAGTGTCTGAGTATTTACTTACCCACTCATAAAATCACCAAATATATACAAGCCATTCAGGTTTGGAGACTCACAGCCTCGATAGACATAGCCTCCTGTAACGGATTTCCCCATTTTGTGTGGATATGCATAGATTGGAAGCACATCATCTGTAGAAGAGAATAGGTGTGTGGCTTGCCTTGTTTTTCAAATGATGCAGATTAGTTGTTCCTGCAGATAGCTCTGAGATCACACGACACAATCAGGTTTCCCTTGAGTATCTTCTAACCAAAGGAACTGCTGATGAAGCCAAATCTATGTTGATTCTCACTTCTTCAGAACAATATATGATAGCCCCATCTAACTGGCTGTGCTAACCAGGACAAACCAGCTCAGGGCTGGTATCGCACTACCAATATAAGAGGAATTCCTGATGAGCCTGAATGCTTTCCATCCTCCAGACACCTGACCATTCATCTGAGCCCCTCTCCCTCCATAACCAGGCTCTGTTAGTGCTGCTTCTTGCCAATTTCTAAACAGCTTCCCTATGAATTTGCAGGCTGCTTTCAGAGATACTCATCTATGCAGGAGCTGCTTGCCTAGTGCAGTTGTGTTTCACTGGTGAAAGGCAAAAAAAAAGAGACAGGTGACTCTAGACTGCAGGCACTGATGAAAAGATATGTCAGATGTCAGCATGAATAGCATGTGCTTCTATGAAATGGGGGAACTTAACCTGAAGGGGCCATCAAATATTTATGGTATAGCACCGTCAAGATGTAGTGCTGGCAGATTCATTGTAAAATGTAAGGTAGAACACAAGTCAGAGGCAAAACAGAGGGAGATGACTTGATTTTGAAGATCTCCATCAGATGCTTTTTGTTCTCCCTTTTCCCTTTTGAAACTCACGGTCCATCCTTGCAGTAGCCACCCCTCTTCTTCCTCATAGCCTTCCTCCCTTTCTCTATGTCAGCAAACTCAGCAGCTGCACATCAGCAGTACTTCATCAGGCAGGTGTTTCCTAAGCTTATGCTGCTTTTACCGCTGTACAGGGGCTGTGACATTTCACTGTGCTAACAAAAGGGTCTCTAAAGGCATCACAAATTGTTCTGAGTCCCTGGAGACCTCAGTAAGCGCTCACCAGGAACACTTGCAGAGGTGCTGTCACGCAGAGAGCTCTAAAGGGGCTCTCTGACAATTGCTTCTGCAAAGGAAGTGCAAAAAACCTGCTCCAAGCTTTCAGAAGTTTTATAAAGAAACACTTAAGTGCTCCTGCTGTACTTGTAGCTATGTTAATAAACGGGAGGTTAAACACACAAAAGGGAAAAAACTAGAATCTCAGACAGTGCAAATCTTTGCCAGCACCTGGATCTACGTGGAGATGCTCCAGCATGAGATGTGCTCCAGATCAGACCTTGCAACACAATGCACTGGCTTCACACACACACCAGAATTTAGTCAGCCAGCAAATACCTTGAATTCAAGTTTGAAAAGTAAAAAGAAATCATGTTTTTGGTTTTTGGCACAGCTAAAAGAAATGCAAACTAAATGTACATTCCGTTACCTGCAAAGCAGTGTGCATACTGGATGGCCAACTTATAGAACTCGTTTTTTTAAAGAAGGACGTTAGTTGTGAAATATGGAGAAAAAAAAACATAGTTGTTCCAAATTATTTTTGCTTCTGCAGGGAAGCTTATTTGATGTGGAAAAGATGAAATTCTCCCCCCAAATCAAGGAATCTGTGGAATATTTGACTAACTAACTATACTGCCAAGGAAAGCAACAGCTAGGACATTTCATTTGTCTCCTAACTCAAAAAATGATAACCTCTGGGCTTCCAGGATTTAACCCCAAGTCAGTTCCATCCTAGACTGAGACCACATAGCCTTACATCGCAAAAAAGGATGCTTTCAGTCAAGCAGCCAGTCTTTGAAGGCAGGAATTAAAAATGACAGTGCTGAATACTGCACAGTGTGAAAGGCACATAATGTAAAGAGAGCATATATTTACCCAAGGAAGAATTGACGCAAAGCTTTTTATCATAACAGCTGAATCCTTCCCTTGCCCTCCAGCCGTAGTTTTTCCCCTTTTCTACAATGTCGATCTCTTCATATTTGTTCTGTCCTACATCCCCGCAGAAGAGACGCCCTTTCCCTTCCTTCGTATCAGGCTCGCCCCTATCAAATGAGCAGCGCCACATATTCCTCACTCCGTAGGCATAGATCTCAGGTCGAGCCTGTGGGTCATCAACAAAGGGGTTGTCTGGGGGGATCCTGTACACAGGCCCCCGGTCATTGTTGTTCACATCAATCCGCAGCACTTTGCCCAGCAGTGCTGATCTGTATTGGGAGAAGAAAGGAAAAGGGAAATAAAATTAGATTGCAGTTCAACAGACATTCTCATTTAGAGATATACATTTTTTTTTTAAAGAAAACACAAGACTTTCCATGGGAGGTGTGCACGAGCATCAGTGCAGCATTAGAGAAAAAGTAAATCCTGGACAGAAAACACTCCAAGTTTTACTTCCCCCAATTGCTAGCTCTAATCTAAGGGCAGCAGAAGGGACACGTGATGCACACAAAGTTTTAGGGGCTCATACTTGTTCTGGGCATTTCCAAAGGTCCCAAAAGGATCTCCAGCCATGCCTCCATCTCCAGTAAATATATAGAGATAACCATCATCGCCAAAAAGCAGCTCTCCTCCATTATGATTGGAAGCCGGTTCTTCTATTTCCAAGATTATCCTAATTGAAAACAGGAACAATGCATTACCTACTGCACAAGTCCTAAGAAAAAGGCAGAGTAATACCCACCCAGTGTTGTTCTTGAGACACAGAAATGGCTGCAGATCAGCTTTGGTGCATATTCTTCCATACTGAATCTTACTTAAGCTTAACTGATTTTCTATCGTCATATTATTCAGACATATTTTCCAGATTACAGAAACACCAAATTGTGCAATAAGGAAAATCTGAGAAATTACATGGCAGAAGATACTTTTAATTTTACTTGTCCTCTGATTCTTTCTTCCTCCTTGTTTTTTTTTTCCTTTAGAAAAAGGTACCCCAGCTCAAATCAAACCACAAACCACAAGGGAAAGGACTCCATCTCTGCATCTGTACAGCATTTGGCACAATCCTGACGGGCACTTTCAAGGCAACCTAAGACTTTTTGAACATTATGTAATAGCTAAATGCTTAAAAAGAGAAGAATCCATAAAGGGCAATTACATACACAGGGCACCAGAAACTTCCAGAACTGTAAAAGCAGTACCACCATCCGATTAGCATCCTGACAAAGCAAAGGTTATTCAAGGCAGTACCCTTACCTTCATTTTAAAGCCTGAACATCTCTTACTTACATTTTAAAGCCTGAACAACTCTTACTGGGGTGCCCAGAGAGGTGGTGGAGTCACCGACTCTGGAGGTGTTCAAGGAACATTTGGATGTTGTGTTGAGGGACATGGTTTAGCGAGAACCATTGGTGATGGGTGAATGGTTGGACTGGATGATCCTGTGGGTCTTTTCCAACCTTAGTGATTCTATGATTCTATGATTCTACGATTCTACTTTTATCTGTTTGTGGTTTTTTGTTTGTTTTTAATGCAGCTAGCCTCTCTTTCTTAATAAGAAAAGGCCAAAATATATGAAAATGTAACTTTAAAGAAAGGTAAAGCCAGGAATACAAGCAGGAGATCCCCAGGTGTAACAAATGAAGCTTATTTTACTTCAGCTTCCAGGGATTTCCCTCAACTACCCAAAGAAACAGGATGAAGTCTGGGAGAGACGTGCCTGCACAAGCACAGCAGGACCACAGGTTTGTTTTATTAAGCTTTCACTACACTAACCAATGGCTAAATGAGCACAGAAAAAGTTACAAGTGCAGAGCTTGATCATTTTTTAACAAAACAGCTGAGAGGCCTTGACATCTGCAGGCTTAAACTCCTGGACCAGTGACAAAGCCCCTAATACAATGTAACAAAGTAAAAATCTCAAAATTAACACTATTCAAGGTCTTCTTCAAACAGGGGATCAGTCACGTGGTTCTGCAGCAGGTTATAAATCCGTTCACTGTCTGCACAAACAAATCTGTGTGTATTAATGTGGATCAGCTGCAGGGTCAGACTCAAATTAATTTTCCTATCAAAATGCTCTCAGTAATAGCATAGTGATTTACATTTTATTTAATTTGGTGCTCAATTTGTAATATCATCTGGTCAAGCTCTCATTCAGATAAAAAAAAAAATAATCATGGGATCAAATTCATTTTGGTACAGTATCACCAAGTTTGTTTCTAGTGATTTTGGAAACCTTTAGCTTTGAAATGAATTTTACTCATGCTTTGCAGAAGTCTATCACAAAGGATAATCAATAAACGAAAATATTAACTGTAAGTAATGTTCATTCAAAGTTCAGTTAAGTCTTCTGACATACTGGAACTAAGAATCGTGAACATTTTGTTCTGAGCACTCATAGTTTACCCACAGAGGACAGGTATATTCACTGTCTCAATAAGCTAGGACTGAAATTTGGCTACCTTCATAGGATCATAAAATGGTTTGGGTTGGAAGGGACCTTTCAAGATCATCTAGTTCCAACCCCTCTGCTGTAGGCAGGGACACCTCCCCCTTGACCAGGTAGCTCAAATCCCCATCACCTTGCTAACACACTGGAATACAAGAACAATATTGAGCTAAATAAGCCTTATTTGTTAATAGTCCTTAAAAACACACAAGCTGTCTTCTGAGATCTTAAAGACATTAAAGGTGTGTACAATACCTTTCAGAACCATGATCCACAGTATTCATGTCACGAGGAGAAATTCTGAACTCACTGATTCGGATTCTCTCTTCATAACGAACTTCAACTGAATAGTAGACATACACTTTACCAGTAAATTTGAATTTAGGATGGAAGACAATACCTAAAAAACCTCTCTCGTCTCCTTCCCAAGGTGAGGTAAGCACAGCTTCACTGATGTTCAGAAAAGGTTTTTCAAGCCTGGACCGGTCAGGGAGGTAGGCCCACACCAGGCCAACCTGCTCGGCGATGAAGAACCGGTGGGTGCCATCGTTGGCGTGTACCATTGCAACGGGATTGCGCAGCCCGTTGGCCACCTCCACGAGGCAGAGCTGGAGGCAGCCCTCTGAATCAGCAGTCACCAACCCCAGGTTTTGGTTAAGGTTCTCATTAGCCAACAGATGTGGGAAACAATAGTCCGTGTCCTCCAGGGACAGGTAGCGGCAGAATTTTGCCATGTTGTTCTCCAGTGCAATTAACTCCTGGTCTGTAGAGAGATAGTGGAAAATGGACCGGCATTTTTGCCATACTTGCTGGCAATAGTCCTGGCAAAGTCCTGGTATGGTCCGCACAGGGGTGGAGGGATCCTCAGCATCGTACAAGTGAGCTGCATATGGAGAGCATTCCTAGAAAGAGACAGAAAAAGCCTCAAGCCGTTTGTGGATCAGATTTAAAACAGCTGAGCAGCAGCACTAATTGGAGAAATTTCACCTTAATTACAACATATGCTATGGTTTAGTCTGAAATATATGAACAGAGGAAAAGATCTTAGAAAGTGGCATTATCCTAGCATTCACAGAAATGATCTTCAGTGTTCCTGGTGAAAGCTGGCTCCCACATGCTTCTCATGTGCGTATGCATTTATCCCAACCATAGCACTAACTCAAGAAAACCGATGATGATAACACACATCTTGTTATATCACCTTTGCAGACTGGACTGGAAAAAAAGCATTTCTATCCTGGATGCTCTGACTATGAGATACAGAGCAGGTTCACCACAGCACATCATTGACACGAGGAGTTAGCTGGGAAGATTCAAGCCATAGCAAGGCCTGGGTTGGAAGGGACCTTACAGATCATCTCATTCCTGCATCTGCACACAGGATCTCTGAGCACAGACATTTTATGTATCTGGCTCGAAGAAGTCAAATGAATCCCACTCTGACTACACTGGTCACCAAGCTCAGGTGACAGATTTCAGACAGGGAGCACAAAATGGCCATAATCCAGGCAAGACCCTAAACCCTGAGAAGAGCTGCAGGACAGCCCTAATTTAGGGAAAGTGAATCCTTGGAGATCTAAGGACTGACTCAACTCTATATACTCTGTATTTTCCACTTCAAGAACTCCTCCAGAGAGACACATTTTCTTTCTTTGCCACTGCAAACCAGTAAAATGGTCTGTAAATTACAGACTGACCAAAGTGACTCAGTTCTGATTTGTAAGAGTTTTTCCGTGTATTAAACATATAATTTCCAGTTTCAATGCATCTTCCCAATAGGCATCTCAAAAGTGCTCTCCAAATAACTTAACATGACTTAGTGAATGCTCAGCTATTTTTATAGGGTAGATAAATAACTGAGGCAAGAAAGGCAAGAAGAGGAACTATCCTTCCTGAATATATTCTGCATTGTTTAATTCCTGGATGGCATTGCTTCCAAGTAAAACCAGCTTAGCTAAAAAAAAATCAGCCTATAGGCAGTAACTTTCTAATGCAGATTACAGTGCTATTCAATAGCTGAAAAGGCACAAGATCCAGAATACTGATGTATTTAAATTAGCTGATAAGTGCACACAATATTTTTTATTTTATTTTCTATTACATGCCACAATTAATGGAGAGGCCATACAACAGATCATTAGCGTACAGTAAGCTTTCCCCCCATAATGTCAAGCTATTCATTGCAAAATGAAGGTTATTATGCCTTCAAATGAGAAGCAATTAATGCGGTAAAAAGGAGATTGCACGTGACACCAAACACAGAAATTACACAGGCAGATGTAATAATGGCACTCAGCTCTGTTACATGAACACAGAGGTGTGCCAGGGACAGAAAACAGCTGCAGTGTTTGCTGGTGTGGCTGTCATGATGAAAATTTAGCCTAAGAAAACCAATTTGAGCAAGAGAATTGGGATCAAGGCCTGTATCGGAGCTGCTTCCCTTTCTGCCCATGGAGGTTCCACACTCTGGAAGAGGAGACACCAAGATGTATCTGGTTCTCTGAAAGCCTGCTTCGAGCAAGCAGCAAGAATATCAGAATTAAGGGTTGCACAGAGGTATGACTTCTCTGTTCCTCTGCCACCACAGGCTGATCAAGTACAAGAAGAAACACTTGTCAAAATAATCTGATTACATTTGAGAGAAATCACAAATTGCGAGCAGAAAGGGACAGAAGCGTGCTGAATAATTCACAGAAAGCCATTTATTAATGCAGGTATAGGCTAAAAACTTCATATATGGTGAATAAATGAAAGCAGTGTTCTGGAACAATCGCAGTGCCTGAACTCCCATTTTGTGCTTGTGTGGCCATTTGTAGCCATGTCTCAGGCCAGTGGTGCGCTGAGCTCATTAGAACATTTCAGTGAATCATTTTTTCCATGTTGAGAGATTTCACCACTTCTGAACAAATTTTCAACAGCCGGGTTTCTGACGTACTCAGGAGACAGAAAGAGCACATAGTGGGCACTGCTAACTACTGGTCTCCTACTTGCAAATGGTCTGTTGGATGCTACCTGTCTCAGGAACATATTCAAAGATTTTTGCTTTCAGTACAATTTGGGATGAAATGAAAGTCAGATCTCTAGAAGCTGTTATAGGAAAGGGTCACCTTTCTCTTCACAGTTTTAACAACACAAATGGTCCCTGGAAAATGCTATGAGCAGGAATTCTGTTCAGCCACTCTGATCCCATCTGAGCATGGCAGACTGGGCTCCGCTGTCTGAATGAATTTAAGATTTACACTTACACAGCACAGAGCTGCCACTGTTCTGTCCCAGGGGCATTTTCATACACACGAGGCCACCACCAATGACAGGGCTGGATACTTTGCTCTGCACAGTGTGAGATCATCCTGTTACCATATCTGGCCACAGGACATCAGCCTGAGTGAGAATCCCCCGACCAGAGGTTTCTGGGCCTCACCCTCAGGCTTCACATCATGACTGCTGACACCTGGCCTGTGCTGCAGCACATCAGGGTGCTGTGACCCTGCACAAGGAGACACCTGATGCTTTGGGGAACAAGGAGAGTGTTTTGTATCTGGGGGTCTTCCCCAGCCCCAGCGATCAGACCCCTGGGAGATGTAACTGCCCACACCCTCGCCTTTCAGAGTGCTGCTGCTGCTAAGTTAGAGCGGAGCCAGAGGACAAGAAGCCCAGAGCAACCTGGTGAGGGGTAGCTGCTGCTGAGAGATCCAGGGAGCACACCTGAGCTGACAGCCCCATCCCTGGCACAGTGGGCAGAGCTCCCCCGTCTGAAGGCACCGTGCCTGGGTCACGCAGCGCCGTGCCACGGCTGGTGTGCCCGCTGCCCCGCCGACACCCAAGCACCCCGCGTGGACCGGCGCACTCATACCTGAAGCGCCCAGACGTGGGCTGATGCCGCGGAGCCGAAGCCCCGAGGCTCGGGCCGAAGCCCCCTCACCTGGCAGAGCAGGTCCTGCAGGTGCCCGGCGCAGGCGGCGTACGTGGGCCCGTCCAGGTGGGCGCTGAGGCGGTAGAAGCGCTGGAGCAGCACCCGGTCGCGCCGCGCGTCGCAGCAGCCGAAGGCGCCGTAGCGCCGGCAGAAGGCGAGGGCCCGCGGCGGCTGGAACGGCGGCTTGAAGTCCAGGCATTGCGGGTGCGGCCGGCCCGGGCCCGGGCCCAGCGCCGCCGCCAGAAGCAGCGCCAGCGCCGCCCCGCGCAGCGCCCGCATCCCGGCCCCGCAGCCGTCGGCGGGGCAGCGCCGAGCCTCGGCCTCCCCCCGCCGGCCCGCCCGCTCCGAGCACCGCCCGGCCGAGGGGAGCGGGGGCTGCGGAAAACGGCTCCGTGCGGAGCCTCACCGCCCGCGGAACATTGTCCTACGCTGCGGGGATGGCTCGGGGAAGGAGGCTCGGTTTGGTTCCAAGCCGACCACAACCTGCCTGCCGCTCGGCTGTGTAATCGGTGTAGTATGTACAACCGGAACGCAGTGCTGGAAGCTGTCCCCGGGCTTCTGATGCGTTCCTGCCGGGCTCAGGTCCGTCGCGGGCTGTTCTGTACGACCCAAACACCCCACATAACGGCGCTTAGCGTTTATACCGCTGGCAGACATTTAAAACCGAGGAGACCGCTTCGGTGTGGCTGGTGCTGCCGCATCCTCTGTCGCCGTGAGGCGAGAGGGGAGCTCCATCCCGCAGCCCGCGATGGCCTGCGCAGTCCCACGCCGGGTGGCCCCACGGGGCACGTGGCCCTCCAGGGAGACGCTCCTTCTGCTCCTTTACCTACCAGCTGCACGCTCCCTACCAAAGCTGCTGATTACACTTTCCTTACCTTTAAGTGTTTTGTGGCATAACCCTGTGAAATACTTACTTTAAGTGCTGGGATGTTCTTGCATTTCATGCATCATGCTTCGTTTTATCAACCAGCAAGACCAAGGCACACTCAGATGGCATTTTTTTTGCTGCTAAGTGCAGCTAGCCGCAGTGCACAATGCATCTCAGCATCAGCACGCAGACTGCCCATAAGAGACCAAGAATGCGGAGTCCATGCTGACATGCTATTTTTGACTCCTGCTTCGAGACGAAGAACTGCTGCACGGTGCATATGGGCTGTAAAATCATGGCATGGCTTGGAACATCCTGACAGGAGACCATATGTGTTACAGCATTTAATAACAGTTTGTTTTGCTCTCCATATGCTTATGAAACTGCTGCTAAGGTCACTAAAAACTTCACATTTGTACGGGCAGTAAGAACACCTGATGGGCTTTGTTCCGAATTTTCTCCCTTTTTATTTTTACTATTTAAAAAACCCTTTTTCATGGATGACCTCGGTGAGTGGATTGGAGAACAAACAAACCAGTCACTGCCCTTGGAAACTTTGATCAAAAGCAGTTATGCAACCCCGTTTTTTTCTGTGAAAACAACTGATGTAAATGTATCTTCCTACTCATTCCGGATACTACTGCTTGGTAAACACTGGCTGCTGTCTCAGAGTTTGTGATGGTATTTGAATGTCCCATTAAAAAAATACATAACACGTTCTTATTGTAAGATGAGTATACAAAGAATGAAACACAGTAACCAAATAAACCGTGTGATAATGAGATTTATCCTATAGCCTCTTCATTTGCTACCATAACCTCTGATCAGTTTGGCATCCATGCAGTTCAGAAATGAACAGAAAATAGAAAGCTGTGCATATTTAGCAGGGAGTCTTGGAAGGAAAAGAACCACAGATTTGATCTGCTCATCATTGCGAGATGGCATGCAGTAGCTTTGAAGTCCGCAATGTGCATTCACAACACACGCCCTCACATCAGAATTCCCAGTGTGCTGTTCATTCAGACTGGGCCATTTTTCTGTTCCCCTCAGCTGGGGACTGGGAAACAATTCATCTGCTGAAATGGAGATGGAGCTGCCTTGGCCTCAGCGACGGGCTGGCTCTGTCAGGGGTGGATGGCTGCATTTCCATTCATATCGTGAGCCGTATTTTGAGATTTGCCAGGCCACAGGTAGGAGCTCACGGGCTGCATTTGAAGAATCTTTGCTGTGGCGGATGGGAGCGCACATCTCTGGCTTTTATTTCCATCCCTGCCTGGAGGCTTACTGTGTGATCATTCCCAAGTTACTAGTTTTCTGCCTGGATTCTCCCTGTTATAAAATGGCAATCTTTCAAGGTGAAGTTTATTGATATTTTTAATCACTGTTATGTTTTTCTTTATGAGTTCCTTGCCAAACCACCACCGAAGACAAAGCTCAGGAGTGGGACTGCTGCCCTTGACCCCAGGTACTGAATTTAATGTGTTGCCCTTGTTGCTACCTGCGAGCAATAACGTGCGTCTGTTCTCTGCAGAGCAATTACAGAATGGAGCTGGGCTTTAAGTTAGGCACCATTCACCAAGATCACGTGGTCACTGGAGAACACACCACTCAGGAAGTTTTGTATTAATATATATATATTTTAATTTGCATAATTTGAACACTTGCTTAATGACCTGAATAAATCTGTTGAATATTTTCACTGGACATCAAATGTTGAAAATATGATGGTTTTTTTCTTGCTTTCTTTTCCTCCCTCCCTCCCTCCCTCCCTCCCTCCCTTCCTTCCTTCCTTCCTTCCTTCCTTCCTTCCTTCCTTCCTTCCTTCCTTCTTTTTTTTTTAACGTATTGGATTGCTTCTATTCCCTTGAAGTCTAAATGGGTTCACCAATTGATCCTCAAAATCAGCATTTATACTGATGGATGTAATTGAAGAAGCCAGGTGTGAAAATGCAGTGTTTGCTTGCAAATAGCACAACATTAGGACAGAAAAAGCCTACAATAAGAAAACTGTTGATCAGTTTGGTGTACTGAACCTGCAATCCTTAAGACAATTAAAGCAACTGATGGCCATAGGTACTCTGCAATCTTATATTGCTCAAGGTGAGCTCCTTCAATATGCAACAACTAGATTTTTCACTCTTTCTTCGTGTGTTAGAATTTGTTGGTGTTTGTGGGACAGATTGCTTAGAACTGCGATCAAACCGCATTAAATCAAATCACCAACATTTGACCCAGTGCCTGGAAACCCTGCCGTCAAGTGTAGTTTAGGTCAAAAGTGAGAAGTTTAGTGCTATAAACTTGAATAGCCAAAGAACATGCTGCTCCTCCCCACGTCAACAGTGAACACTATCTTAAAGCATAACACTTGGGAATTAAATGCAGAGCTATAAGTCTTTGTAGAAGAAGCTAGGCTTTGCCTTCTCATTATGTGTCTAATTACTAAATCCTTCCATTCTTCATTTGTTTTCTTGTTTGTTTTGCTTTCCTTATTTGTGGGGGTACAGAAACAGATAACTATTGTGAGAAAACAGCAAAAAGGCATGTGTGCATGGACGTAACATAGACCCAAAGGCACAGACACACACAGACAGAGGAGAGCAAGGTAAACCATTCCTTTCAGAGAACGGTATCCACACTAAGCAGATTTAAAGCAATCTGCTGGCATCGATGCTGTTCATTTCCACGGCTTTTAATATTCACATGAACAACATAAAAATATATATTAGGTTTTTGGAGAGATGCTTAGAAGAATGGTTGTACAACACAGTCAAAACCTTAAGAGCCTCTCCTATTTAAGCTGATTTGCTAAGGAACACAGGCATGTGTTTTGCAGTGGCTGAAGTCATGCTGACTGCAGCAGGCCTACCAGTGCATTTTGATGTTAAGGAAGCATTTAATGCAAAAACCCAATAAGCCCGCCCAGCGCAGGCAACATCACGTGCTACCTCAAGAGTACCGTCAAAGGGTTTGAGAAGAGGAAATCCTGCTGCCTCTGGACAAACCAGGATGAGTCAGATGTGGAACAAAATGTTCTACTGCAGCATCAGAGACCTAATTTCTCCTGGTAATAGAACAATGAGTCCCTCATATCCTTTAATCCTGTTGTTCTGAAGCACCTCCTACTGCTTCAGCCATACCCTCCGGTGCACATTCCTATGTCCTGTGTCATATGTCACAGTAAATGCTTGGACAAAACACCAGGGCAGCCCTGCATGTAGTGAAAATCAGCATAGCTCAGCCATAGTCCTGCATACAATAACCAGGATGACCACATAGAAGATGCACCGCTGAAAGATTTTCCATTCATCCTTATGCTCGTGTTACACACATGCAGGATGTAAACATCACTGTCTTACAGCAACCTAATAACTCCTTTGCTTCTTTACTTCCCAGTTTGCTACCATAGGAACTCTAACGCAGGAGCCCTAAGCAGACCATATGGGCGGTAAGCATTCCTTATGTGTGGCACGCACAGAAAGACCTTGTTTTCTTATCAGCTCACACAGCAGCAGATCACGCAGAAACGATTTTTAAAAATTGCTACTATTGTCCCTGCAGTAAAACAGAAACAGAACAGTAAGTATCAACCCTCGAATGATTTCTGTCTATCTTCTACAAGATCTACAATGCATGGATCTTTTCCCCCTCTTTGGGCACAGGAGAAATAATAAGGACATTAAAACGTCCATTTCTTTTTCAGAAAGCGCTGTATTGATTTTATGTAGCATCTGAATGCTTTATGTTGTATATTACATATAACCATATAATTTGTCTGTAATGAGAAACAAACCAAAAGGCCTGCTCACTGGGCTGTACAAGTAAGCCTTTCCTCATCAGTGATCCAAGACATCATAAAATTGCCTGCTTTTAATTTGCTCTGAGAGATAAAAAAAGCTCTTACAGAAGCATGTATATTCCACTGAGAGAGAAGGTGATTATTCCTAGATTGAGCCTGCTAGAAGGAAAGGTCCACTCTGGATCCATACATTTGTCCCTGAATCATTCAGTCCCATCTCTAGCCTGGACAAAGTAAGACTTTTTCTTTTTAACAACCACAAAAACATTACTTATATGGAACAAAGCTAACTACAGCCAACTCTGCCGTTACTCCACCCTCATCAAAGGACAAGGAGTTGTAAACAGGTTGCTCAGATATTTTTTAATAGCTGAAAATAGAAGGCACAGCCAATAAAAGCAAATTGCAACTTGAAAAATTCTTCTGCGAAATAATCAGCATCAGAAGGTTTTGCAATGAAAGAGAATAGATGCTGTTCTAAAATCTGAGAGGTTATAAATGTGTTATTTCTGATTTCTGAGTGAGCAATGAAGTCTATAGCACTGCCAGCTATACCAAGACATGCTTTCCATAAAAGACGCATCTGGGAACCAAGCAACCTTTCAGGAAAGACAAAACAGAGGGAGGAAAGAAGAACGTGAGTTATATGAGTCCATGCGGATGGCTTAGTGTGTTCTTTTCTGGAGGGACAAGGAGCATGAAAGTGCAGACAACGCACAGCTTAGGACCCCTGGAGAATCCTGACCCAAATTTGCAGCTCTTGGGTGGTTGTGCCCTTTGTGTAACTGGCCCAGCACTAGCAGGCAGCTAGTAACCACACTGCCACAGGTTTCCCATCAGCTACAGTGTCCTCATGAAATATGCAAGGAACAACATATTCTGCTAAAGGAATATGCAAATTTTCAGTTTACTTAGAGAAAAATGTCATTTAAAGAAAGTCAAGAGTATTGTGCTCCTCCATCCTCTGATTCTGTGCCTTCTTCCTCATTCTCCGAGTAAAGTTGAGAAGAAATTTGTGTGACCGTTTCCTTTCACAAAGCAGAGGAGGTCTTTCGCCAAGGGCTGCTCTCTGTCACTGTATGATATCTTCAGTCCTCTCTCACAGTGATACCAAGTGATTGATTCATTGACTCCAGAGAGGCTTGTAGCCTCATAGAGGGCCTGATCAGGTGCCACAAATTCAGAACCAAGGGAATTCTAAACAGATTTGTATTGTTTTCCATAAAACAGAGCAACATTACTGCAGATTATTAAATTTTCTAATAGCCCGACTCTTACTGAAGTTTCCAAGTAATAGCATTTTACAAAGAGGCTCTTGCAGTGAGGTGCAGGTGAGGTAAGGAGATCTTGAGCTAACTACAGCTAATGTAATGTATGTCAAAGTTAGCAGCCTGAATTACACACAGAGGTAACCGGGAGGTCACTGGAGATCACACTGCTATTTCTGGAAGCCCTTGGGCATGCTGCAGTAACCCAAGCTAGAGGTGAGCAGGGCCTGGCTCACCATCTGTGTCAGGAGGAGAAGGAAATCCCCTCTGAGCAAGTATTAGCACTGAGCAAAGCATCACAGCTCCTGATACTTTGACTGTTCATCAGCTGCAGAAGATCTGATGTCGTTTATAAACTCTGGCCCTGCTTTACGCAGCCCAGGCAATGCTCCATGAAATAGCCAGCATTTATCCATTCCTTGACTGGAGACAGCTCCTCAGGTGCCCTCAGGCACTCTGTGTGGGGAGCTGAGCGGAAGGCTGTGCAGAGTCACTTGAAGTTCAAGGCAGGCCTAGGGGTGCTGCAGAGAGGGTTGTCTCCAGACAGTGCCTGAGGAGATGTCTGACCTGTTAGGATAACGTGAATACGTGGTCACTTTGAGCTATCATGTGTGAAGCTCCACCAGGTATAACAATGTCTGAGACTCATTCACTTTGTCCACCTATCATCTCATAGCCCGCTATTACTGGATATTTTTTGGAATCCACTGTGGCAGAGCTAAGGGAGTCTGGGTCAGGTAGGAGTGCTTTTTCTTCTGTTACATTGCTAATTGCTTTATGCAACACGTGTATGGTGCGTTGATATCCTGTGGACCTCGAGTCTTTGCCTCAGATCTCATTCAGTAATGTCTAAGAACAGCTACCATGAAGAGTTTCTACGTGAGCTTTATCAAAGGATATCTTCATTAGCCTCTATTCTAGCTTGCTGGGAATGGGAAACTGGCTTGTCCGCAGCACTGCCCTCACAAGATGAACAACCACAGTTGGCCTTGCCCCTCTCCACGCTTTCACCAAAACAAACAGCACCAGTGGCTTTCTTCTCTGGAAGCTCTAAGAAAAGATTTCCAGAATAACTTCACTAAAGACCCTGCCTATGAGCAAAATGTTGCCTGCACATGTACTTCACGTTGCATGACTCCATCTCCTGGCAACCAGGGGAAATAAAGTCAGCTGCTATTTGGAAGTCTTAGGATCACTTTTACGCCTTTGCTTTCACACAGAGCACTCGTGTCCCCTGGGTGTGACAGTGGCATCCTGGGGACATTGTGAGCACTCACCAGAGGGCTTGGACATCTTAACCTTGAGACCTTGCATGGTAGGACAGCCTGGCACAGCCAAATCTCTCCCTGTTACAACTGCTACACACAAAGTAGAGGTACTTGCCTGCATGAATTTCACCTCTGATGCTTTAAGGAAGGTTGGATCTAGTCTGTGGTTAAGGGGCAGCCTGGAAGCTAAAGATCTGGATTCAACTCCCTTGTTCTGTGTCAATAGTGTATTGAAGATGCCGGTGACGTACACAGAAGGATTTTGGAGTAAGTGGTCTGATCTCACATTTAGTCTCTCCTTGCCCCTGCTTCCATCAGTAAAACAGGAAGACAGTCCTTCCTACTCCACATCTTTCTAATATAGTACTGATGCCAGCAATAAAGACACCCAGAATTACTCTTTTCAACTTCTCAGTTCAAATTCAATTCATTTTGGAGAAGAACAACAGATAAGACCCTAAAATACAAGCAATGGAAACAAACATTGATAATCACAAAAATATAGAAGCTGTTACTATAGAGCAGCAACATGTAGCAGTTCACCACAACTACTCAAAAGGTTTCTAAATATGGAAAAATTTCTCCTTTACTCCAATGATTCTTGCCCTTTAAAAAACAGCCAGATGAGACTCTTTCTACCCACAGGGCTCTCCTGCAGTGACAGCTACATTAACCTTTGCTGACAAGCACTTCTCTTTGCTTGTAAAATCAGCTTAGTGAGTGCAAAATTCTTCCAGACTTTAAAATGGTTACTATCAAATCGAGATACACTACATGCAAAACAAAACAACCTCATGCCTTACAATTACTCTTGTGTTGTTAGCACTGCTCTGAGATCACTTGATGTGCTAATCCATGATGATGGCTGGGCATCTGTCTGTTTTGGGTAATACTGCAGAATATATTTGAATGTAGGAGAGGGTTTTTTTGCTGCATTTCTCTCCCTGGGCATTTTCCTGCGCTTGTCGCCACGCTGTCTGCACAATGAGCAACAGAGGAGCGGTAATATATGCTTGGATTATTTGTCTGTTGCTTTTAGAACAATGCTTCAAAATTGCACATAAAGCCAACGCACTCCCTCATGCACACAGGCACGCGTGCACATGAGTGCACATTCTCTTCTTGTCATCCTATTTCCCTATATTAATTTCACATCCTTCTTGCTTACGATCTGGGCTGTCCTCTATGCGTGAGAAATTCCTCCCATGCAAGCAGGGCTCTGGGTTTTTGGGAGGTTCCTGGTATGTCTCAGCACCAAGCCTTTGTATCTGGGTCACAGGAGCTTTTCCACCTTGTCAGAGTCGAGCTTTTCACATTGCCTTCGGTGATTTAAAAGACTTTGTAGCCTCATGGATTGAATTTAAACCATGCGGCAGATGTAGTTTTGATGCAGTCGGTAATTTCCAATGCCATAAAGTTTCTGAGACACTTATAATTGCTGACTGGGAATCTCTAGGACTGGGACCTTGTCATAACATGCAAGTCGGACTCCAAATCTCCTCTATCAATCTAAGATATATCATGTCCAGGAGATTAGATCTCAGCAACCATCAATAAGGTGATACTTTACTGGAAAGGTAAAAAAGGTTTGATATGACCTCTTTGGGTAATTAACAAGCTTTGCAGTGTAAATACAATGTATTTTTGTACTGGCTCCACTGCTAATCCATGACATTATTGCAAAACTCTGGCTGAGCTCAAGGATGCAAGCATGGCTTTGAATGTTGCCTTTTCACTGTGTTTGTTGGGACTGGAAATGCCCAAGTCAAAAAAAAGACTGCGAAAACATTAAAGTAAAATACTGAATTGGGTATGAGAATGGAGCAGAAGGATGCAAAAGCATCAGGAAATGACTTAGCTGCAACCACAAATGCAAACAAAATGAAATAAAGTCACTTTTCTAACAGCTTCCAAGTTAAATTGTTGTTATTATTTGCATTATTCTAGGATGTTGGTCTCTTCATCTTCTTTGTAGAGATGCAAAGTCAGCTGGAAAATCAGGCAAAGAATGCTGAGTTTCTAATAAGCTCCTTGTGTGTACTTCCTATTAACAGGCGAAATGTTTGGAGCTGACCTGGTCTTCTTCTGCAAGATAAAATTTAATTGTGTAGCACAGATCATTAGGAAAGGGGTGCATGAACTCTGACTGAAACTAAACTGAGTACCTTGTGAAGTGTATTCATGAAAATTTATTTCATGGAACTTAGAGGGAAAATGATTTTCTGTCTCCTGTATACTCACATTATTGTCTTGTTTATCACAGGTGTAGTTCTATTATTTTGACATCAAACAAGAAAAGAAATCCAAACTTAATACAGCAGTGAGAATTCAGGCCCTTCAGCACAATCCCAAATGGATAAGTCAATGGCAGAACAGCCCCACCTTCACTGGGGCCAGGATATCAGCCAGGTTGCTTTGTCCCTGGAGACATGTATTGCCACTCACCCATGCAGCACTTAAGGACAGGGAGAGCTCACATGGGCTGTGGGAAACTCCTGGGCAGCCGTGCTCAGTGAGCTGGCAGGGACGGATGCAGGGATTATGGATGGATGCAGAGGTCACCTCGCCTGCCCCTGGGTCAGCAGCACCGGCAGGGTGGGGAGTGTCCCTTTCCAGGAGCACAAGGCTGAGTTTGCAGAATGGAGTACTGAGAACAATTATGGTTCCAGTTAATGAAATGAATGAGACCTTAAACACCAACAAGAGATTTTTTTTTGTTTGTTTTGTCTCTTGTTGACCAACTACAAGCTCAAAGTCTTCTTCCTAACCAGTAAATCGCTTTACTAGGAAGAGAGGCTGTACAAAAGGACATTTCATTCACGTCTCTCCCGGATACCTGTCCACTCTTCTCAACCTTAAAATAAGCATCAGCTGTTCTGCTCCCAGAGATCCCCAAGCCTCTACTCCGCACTGGTCTTGCATGGGCTCTAAAACCTTCTGGCTGGAGCCTGGCTTTATTTTACACCTTGTCGAACTTTGACCACTTTTTGTGTTCAGTACCAACAAATAAATCTGGTAAATGGCTCGGACAGCCATTACTCTGGTGGTGGTTTTTATTTGGTTTTGTTTGGTTTGCACTTAAATTGCTACAAATAATAAAATACTGTTCCAATTTTGCAGCTTTACCAGAAACATCCGGCTGATGCATTTACTTCATAGTTTCAGCTTCAAATAAGCCTAATCAAAGCGTGTAAAGAAAACATCGTGTCAAAATTGTTCAGAAAGGGATCACCAATAATTTAAAACTGTGGTCAGTGTGTCTGGATTCCAGGATCTGGCAGAGGATGGGGACACACTATTTTTTCTACACTTAAACGTTTAAATTGATTTGTAGAAATGTTGTTGGTTTAATTTCTACAGCTCACATGACTTGGACTACACACAGGTTCAGGAAACAAAGTGACAAAGCCTGAGATGGGTAGCTGGGAAGAAGGGTGATTATTATTCCAATCTGATCTGAGATCTAAAAGAATTTCTAATTTATCTTATCAAGGTTTTCTGATGAGCAGTCATGAGGGAGATTTCAAAGGTCATGGGAAATGAAATGCAGAATTAAATTCAAATCAATCAGAGGAAAACTCTAGGCTGACTTATCCTTACACCAGTAAACACTGGCAATAGGCTACATGTTGCCCCAGAACACAGAAATATAACCTAGAACTGAATTGTACAGCAGTAAACAGAATGTAAAACACAGAAAAAAGCTCAAACCTTTGGTTGTAAAAATCCAGAGCAGATAGCAGGGAGCACTGGAGCAGAAAAAAGAGGTGAATGTGAACTCTGGGAGTACCTGGCCAACCCATAGGATTCACCAGGTCAGCCTGAAAGCTGCTTCCTTTTCACAGTGCCAAGGTTTGAGGCTTAGGGATCTTAAATGTGAGCTGCAGAAAGTTTTTGATCAAGCATATGTAAGTCCTGGTAGATGTGTTTGCTTTATTTAATCCATATGTTTGCTCATTAAATAATTCAGAAGATGTTATATTAAACAGACATCAGAGAAAAGTGATGGAAGTACATTTGCTGAAGCAAGAGCTTGTATAATGAGACATTCCATAAAAGAAGCTGGACTTTTAAAGTCAGAATGGATTAAGGGCATGAATTCCTTTGTCCCAGGAGAACTTATTACTCATAAACTCCAAGGACATTCAGAGACCTTCAGAAAGAAGCAGGTCTCATCCCTGAGTTTAATTTTACTATCACTGCTGTTTTAAATAAATTGTTTTTATAAGTTGTTTCAGTGTAACTGATGAAGAATTTTGTCTCATTGCCTGATTAGCAGAACAGGTTTTTTGTAAGGAATGAGGAACTTATTATGCATTCTTTTACATATTAGTGAAGACAAGAGAAAACAACATTTTGTTATAAAAACTGTGCCTTTCTTTTAAGACTACAAAAGAATATAATTTAAATTTTATCCAGTGCATCACTTTGAAAAACCAAATACATTTTTCCTTACCTGCGCAGTTTTCATAACACAGTCAGCTTGGACACTGATAACAGCCTCATTAGATTCATGGCCGATTTCACATTTTTATACAGTAATAATCGTATTATTATCACTCTAACTACCATGTTGCCAAGGCTGCAGGAAAATGATCATTTTATGTAACACCCTTGGTGGTGTGTAAAACAACAAAGCTCAAATCGGAAGCTTTGCTGTTAATGCCCAGCTCTTTGGTTTCATTCACCAAACTGGTGCTCTGGTGCAGCTGGAGTGACAGTGACAAGGATGAGGACGAGAGTGGCACAGGGCCCATGTCACCACACCACATACACAGCTGGCCCTTGGCTATTTGTTGCACACTCCTCTTTGCAAATCAAGCAGCTGTGTGTCTGCCTGTTGAAGCTCAGGTTGGATATTAGGAAACATTTCTTCTCAGAAAGAGTGGTGATGCATTGGCACAAGCTGCTCTGAAAGGTGGTGGAGTCATCATCCCTGGAGGTGTTCCAGAGCCATGGAGATGTGGCACTGAGGGATGTGGTCAGTGGGCATGGTGGGAATGGGTTGGGGTTGGACTAGATGATGCTGGAGTTCTTTTCCAACCTTAATGATTCTATGATTCCTGCATTGGACATGAGCTGCATAGGTGCACATATAATATGACATCTACCCCCAGACGCTGGACTTCTTTTTTTTTCCCATTTCAGAGCAGCAGGCTTTGAAAAATCACCCATCAATCATATGTGTTGCCAGAGAGACTCTTCCCTGTGACTCTTCAGCAAGGTTTGACTACTTGTACATGGGCTGATCTGAGGGCTGGATCTCAACTGATGAATTCTGCTTATGATGTAAAATGGACAAGACACAGATTTCATTAGTTGTCCTGTGTTCATTTGTGGCTCATTTTTCCTGCAGTAACTGGTATGTGTTAGGTTCATAGTCAAAGTTGTGCAGGTTCGTAAGACAGGGTCTAAGAGGAGGAAATATTAAGCTCTATCAGGCACAAGATAGCCCTCTCATAATTTTCATATTAAATCATAATGCATTTAGTTTTACATAATGTTTTTCATTAGAAAGATCTGATCTCATTTATTGACTGCAAACTGGTTTTACTTTTTCCTACCTATGAATTTAAGAGTCATTTAAGAGCGGTAATGCTGAGACTAAAAGCAAGTCCTACTCTAATTTAGCCAAAGGAATATTTGCAGAGCATTGAAGCCTAAATCACATTCCTGGTGGTTTTGGGCCATTTATGCTTCAATTGTCAAAAGCAAATGCATAGAAGTTGCAGTTCTGAGATTTTTAAACCTTTGGGTATATTTTAACAGAACTATCAGCCTAGTATCTGAATCAATGGCGGAGTGGATAACCATGTTAGCATCCAAAAGTCTCCTCAGTCTGTGCCCTCTCTGGCTGGCTGTCTATGCAGATTTGCCATCTCTTGCCTTATTCAGTGAGCTTTTGTTGGGCAGGCACAATTTTCCTAAGATTTCTAAAGACTTCTAAGAGACCTGCAGTCTTTTTACCTGCTGTCAAGAGCAATAGCAATAACAAGTGCTTGAAGCTGCTGAAAGGTGCTAGCCTGGTGCCTCTGTAGGCTTAAAGCCTTTCTGTTGATCCCAGGGATACTGAAAGGAAGGGATAGTTTAGCACAAAACGTTTTTCCTGCCTCAGTGTACTTGCATCCTGATGACGCATTCATCTGTGCCCTTATCTTCCAAATCACTGTCACGGATGAGGCTGATAATTGGGTTCTCTTTGTGGTGTTCAGTTGTGGACACCTGTTAATGAGAAAGCTAACCCGGGGCACTGACCCGATTTACACTGGCTATTTAGCAGCTGTCAGGAGGTGACAGCTGCCAGTCACAACCTGTTACTGGTTTGAACTGGTAACCCAGAGACAAGGACTCCTATTGCACTGCTGCCGGTCCATCAAGCCTCCTGTTTCCCTGGCAGCATGTCTCCTGCTTTAGTGTAGAGCAGAGGTGACCACATGTCTAAAAATCTCCACTGGAAGAAGTGTGTAAAGGCCCAACAGTCTGGTACTAAAAAGGCTGTCCTGAAGTCCGCCTGTGAACACATGGTAGGGAGGCTGGGGGGCACAGTTGTGCTGGGGTGATATATGTCCCCTGTACTGGATCCTGCATCCCTTTGCTTCCCAGTGTGCTTCTGTATGCATCTTTACTATAACCTAATAAGACCAATACATGTAACCTTCTAAAACAGCTGGGGATAGGGACAGGGACACCATTTACAGACAGGTATAAATCAGTGCAAGTCAGCCGAGCCTGCTCCCACTTATCTCCAGGGAAAAACTGGCTCACCCATTGAAATTAAAATGACAAGGCGTACCTGGCTAATGTATCTGATGAGCATAAGGACCGCAAAATAATCTGCCTCTAGGAAAATATGTGGGAAGAGTGAAACACCAGCAGTCAAATACACTTTGGTTTTGGCTTCAATTTATTAAAGTCTGATCCAGCCAGTGCTCAGCAGCCAGGCTGCATTTACAAGCTCTGAAACAGCCTGCTCCTGGGATGGAAATGGCAATAAATCACTACTTGATGAAATAATGCATAAAAATACCCCACGTGGTCTCCTCTCTGCCTTCCTCCAGCTTTCAGCTTGATGATGCAGTGTTCTGCCCAGCTCAGTGAACGTGAGCAAGTGGGCAGGGGTGTCTGTTCCCAAGTGAGTGGCTTTTCCAGTCCGTCGGGCCAGATGAGCTGGGAGGAGAACAAAAGCCCATTTGTGTGGAGAAGTTGTGTCTCCCCTGCAGTAAGGGAAGATTTCCCAGATGCTAAAGTGAGGCTGAGATCTTCTCTGCAGAACTGCCAGTGGTGTTGGTGGAGAAGTGTAACTCTGAGTGTTTCTGAGATTCTTGTATTTAAAATAATAATAATAATAATAACTCTTTAAATTTGTACAACAGTTGCTTCTGTGGTCCATGGGACAGAGCAGACTCCACCCTCCCATGAAGGTAACAACAGAGAATTCAGAAAACCTTCCTCCCCTGATGCTCCTGGGGACACCATGCTGTGTATAGGAACACTTTGCTCTCGCTTATCAGTGAAAGAGAAGCAGCATCAATCTGTCTGTACAGCATACTGCATGATGTCAATGTGCTTAGCTTTTGTGATGGTAGGAAAGGAATTTGCACATCCTGTGGCATCACAGATGTGGCAAAGCCGTGGTTCCAGGAGTGGCCATCAGCACACAGGTCCTCGGGATAAGCAAGCGCTGATTGCTCAAAGGGGTTCCACCCACAGGAGGAGCAGCAGAGAGATGCTGATCACTTCTCCCTGCTCCCCAGACCCATAGCTGCTCCCAGGGATTGCTATCCTGTCTCCCTGCCATGGAGATGGACCTAACCCACACCCCGGCCCTAAACTGCTGAAGAACTACTCCTCTCTTTCTATTTCTCTCTTCTTCTCTCTGCAGGTTTTTCAGGGAAATATGCTTCCCAGTATCCTGGAAACTCTCCTTTCTGCAGCCTCCCTCCTTCAATATTCTCTGCAGGTCCAACTGCCACAGGCAAAGCAGAAGAACTTCAGACAGTAGAATCTACTGGTTCTCTTCATAGAAAAATTATTTGCTTGGGAATATTTCTGTACTCAGATATCCAAAGCAAAACTTGTTAAAATATGCACTGCTAAGGTAAAGCTTTGGAAGCTTTCTGGACAGACCAGATCCAGTCTCTTTTTGGTGGCAATGCATATTGTTCCCTCACTGGTACTGTACCATTTGCTAGCATCGTGCAGCATTTTCTAGTCCTGGGCCACTGGTTTAAAGCCAACTCAGCTTAGTCGCAGGCCAGTTATACGAGTCAGTGGAGAGCAGCAGTCCACAGGGCCCAGGTGGAAGTACTGAGTGGGTTGTCCAAGTCACTGTGGGCTCAAACGGGCAAAGGACCAAGACAGAGTCATGTCAGGAGCTGGTCCTCGGGGGGAATGCTGCTGGTCCCGGCAATAATATAGACCCAACGGACATGGGGTTGAACTGCACTGAGCACATGGATACAATAAATTTGCTTTGATGTGTGCTATGCTGTGCTCTGTTTAGCTAAAACTTCCGTTTCCTCAGTTGTCAGTTCCTGGAAACTTTTTGCTTCTAATGAAGGCAAAGCAGAGAATATAAAAATAAGTTCAAGTTAGCAACCGTGACCCATCAGTTAAGCTTGGAACGTTCTGCGTGCTATCAAAAGGAATTTACAGCGTGGTTTAAAGCAGTATCTGCAAAGTCAAACTCCAGTTGGGCCCAAAATATGAATTGCTCTAAGAATCGAGTTCTTCTGCTTGGGAAACGAAGAGAAGATTCTAAAAGAATGAATACGAACATGGGAGCCTTTGCTACTCTGAGTTCCTAAATCCAACAGATTATTTCCACACCAATAAAAATGACCACAGCCCTAGGGCAATTAATTCCTCACTTTCCAAGTGTTGCTTCTCTGCTGAAGAGAACTGCCCACACGATGATGCGAACCTGTGTGAGGGCACGACTCAGAGCTGAGCACTGCTGCCTCGGTGAACAAGATCCAGCTGAAAAAGAGCGGTGAATACAAAGGCTGAGCAACCTGCTGGTCTGAGGAAAAACGCAAAGGAAACTGGCATTGCTGTGTGTGCAAGGAAGGCAGTGCCAAACGGCATCAGGCGAGTGACAAGCGTGCAGGAAATTTAATATAATGCAGTGCCATGCTGGAGAGGAGCAATGGCAGGAGCAGCCATCACGCTGAACCTTGCAATCGCAATCCTATTACCCCATTGCCACCTGGGGCTTCCCTTGGCTCCGGTGGTGAGAGAGTGCCTTTCTTCCTCCCATTTGTATTCAAATGGCATCCCCGTTTGTAACTGCATCCCCATCCTATAGCAGGCAGCGGACGTGGGCAGAATGCAGAAAGCCAGGCAGAGTCACCTGCACACCACCACCTGCTGTGGCTGCCGACCGCAAATCAGGCTGGGGGGATTGATTTGGGCATATCAACAGCAAGGAGCACCGTTTTGGAGACCTCCAATTCATCATGTGCTGAGCGAGATGTGGGTGTCTGCAACACTTCCCCTGCCTCAACATGTTTCTGCTCTGCTGAGGCACAAAGCATTGGACACAAGGAGGGCTGCTGGTCTAGAACAAGGGGCAGGAGGCTTACAGGAGTAAACAAATCTACAAATTATAGGAAGTCTTTTTTTATTTTATTTTCACATGCAGAAGAATAGATTGGCTGGAATTGTTTTTATCTGAATTTCAAGCATGATTTCCCAGAGGGCCCCACATCCTAGAGCCTTCATTTTGTGCACTGTAAAGATGAGGGCCCTTTGGAAGAACATGTGCCTGGTTTTGATTTAACCAGCCTCAGAATTCAGGGGTCTTTACTTCAGCTTAATCTCCAACCTTTCTTCAGAAATAAATGATTTAGAAGTCAATAGTTATCAGGAAGGATAGAAAGTGAGATGTAACCTGAAGACCTGTGACAGCAAATTGGTGACTTCAGCAACATTTCAGTGCCCTGGGGAAGAACATGCTGTCTTTCTGTCTAATATGGGTCCAATTTCATTTTATTTCAAATATCACACAAGGCAAAGGTAACAGGTAACATGCTCAGTCACGGTGAAATCCCATTGTTTTCACATTTTATAACACTGTTGTAGTTTTGCTTGGAGAAACTGATCACATTTCTTGCCAAAGAAAGAAATCTGTGGAGTTTTCATTTTGGTATGGAATGTATTAAAGCTGGATGTTGTCACTTATGACACTGTTCCTTTAACTTGCTCTGCTTGACACTATGAATTATTCAGATATCTCTATGATATATGGAAGTAGTGTCAGCATTTTAGGGCATGGCTCTCCCTTTCTCATCTGTTATAAAATCCCAGTGGCTTCAGTGAGCTATGAAAGAAGGCAAAATTAGGTCCTCAGCACGGTCATTGTCTTGCAAGCAGAAAATACGCTTTACCACTGAGTGAAGGGTACAGTACCAAAAGGCCTTACTTATAGTACACAACTGAGTGTTTATGTTTTCCTGCTCCATCAATACAGCTAAGAGAATTTGTTCATTTGATGCACAACAGAAATGAGAAAAAAGAGTGTAAAGAACATGGTGGATAGTTAAACACAGCCTATTTTCTGTATTGTGGAACTGCTGAGGTTTCATTGACCTCATGCTGCTAATACTGATGGCTTCGTTAGCTTGAATAGCAAGGTGCCTCTTTTGTACCTACCGGTGCCAAGCCCAGTGCTGCCCAAACACAGAGCTGAGCCAGAGGAAAGCAGGATGTGCATGGAGCAGGGAGTCACTGGGGCACTACAGAAGAGCCTGGCTGGTTGCTGCATCCCCCTGGTCATGGAACAAACTAAGACCTCAGGAAGATCAGTCCACAGTGCTCCCTAAAAACAGCACTAATATTTTTACATTGATGTGTTTATTTTTCTTCTGTCTTTTAAACAAATGATGACAAAGATCATTCAGTTGAAGTAATCTAAAATCACTGCTGTGCATGGAACAACACTCTACCTCATCCCAGACATCTGCAAAGGATTGTTAAAAGTCACAGGGAAAGTACAGAGGCAGCGAGAGAGAGGAAAAAATAAGAATAAATGAATACACTTTCAGCAAAGCCAGTGTTTAAATTACCAGTGACTTCAATGGTGCAGATCTAAATCCCAGGAGTTTCCTGCGTTTTATGCAGTTGGTGCACATGAAAGACACAACTAAAAACGGTGAGTGTTGTGCTTCTGTCTTGCAAAGCAACCTCCTGCAAGCACCTCCAGGCTGTGGGGACCTAGCTCTGCCCCATATTCACAAAGCCCTCTTTTGTCAGCCTTGCATGTAGCTCAGGGTGGACTTTGTCCTCCAGGATATAATCGCATGGTAATGGAGGAGTGCAGTAAATCCTTAGCTTTCATTTCTCCCACGTATTTGTTGGAACACCCAAGTTTACAGGGAAATATTTACAATAGGAAAAGGTGTATCAAGCTATCTCTGGCCTTCTTCCCATGTTAGATAGGAGTGCATATATTTTTGGAAGAGATGTAAATCTTACCACTTCTGGGAAGAAGCCAAGCAGTACCAGATGGCGGAGAGGAGGAAACTCACCCTATGGGCAGGTTTTTCACAGCATTCTCATAAGCATCTGGTATTGGCCACTGGCAGAGACAATACAGGGGCCAGTGCTGTGATCCAGTCTGACATATTCCTGCTATTATATCTTACATATTCAGGAAGATATGGAAAGCTTTTTCAAATTTTATTTCTTGACACACATCCGGTTTCACTTATTGCACTCCTCATTGTTTGGGTAGAGGATGGCAGAGAAGGTGACTCAGCTGGTCAGCACATTGCCTCAGCTTGAGGCACACAGCTGTCCAGGTGATTAATATGTTATAAGAGGAGTTGGGGGATTTTTCTTAACACTTGGAAGAACAGCTCTGATATTGCATGCAGCTTTCTGACTGCACAATGAAGTTGGATGCTCAACACACGCTTAACTAGCAGTTAAATTTTAGCTATAGCTATTATGTCTGCATTTGGGAAGTGTCAATCACCTGCAACTCTCAGCTAGGAGCAGCATATATACCTATTTCTTTTTAGGATTAAATTCAATAAACATAAAGAATAAGGATGATGGAAAAAAATCTACTGCATTGTAAGAAACAGACAAACTTCACTAAAAATGAAGCTTTGGTGATTGGTGCAGGTTTGGAGATTTTTACAGGCTCCTTCTACTTGATTTGAATGTACTGTGTAGAGGCTACTGCTTATGGCTTTTACAGGACTGGTTTTTGTGGCATTGGGAAAGAGTTTGCAGGTCACAACAGTAGTTCTTCTCCAAATATCCTGAAGGCTTTGAAACAAGTTGGTGCATTTAATCATTTTCCTAGTAGTTGCAGGGCATGAAATAGAGAGGTTTTGTGGGCACAAGATGAAACCCTCATTAATACATACTACTTTCATAAGCAGAGCGATTGAACTGGATGGCCCAGTAATATTGCCAGAGCCTAGCATTATGAAGTGATGCATAATCTTGTCAGAGACTGCGTTTTCTGCTCAGCCAGATGGGCACCTAGAGGGATGAAGTCTTTTCATGGCAAGGTTCAGCTGACCTGCCTGGATTGTACACTCATTCACTGGGAAAAGAAGGAATAGTGACCCAAGGCAGTTCTTCTTCAGGTAGCTGATTCTTGTAAAAGTTCTGGCTCAAAATATTGCTTAATCAGGCTAGAAGCAAGGTCCCTGTCTTAATAGCAGAGATTAGGAGCATTGCATGTTTTTCACTACCGTACAGCTTTGTTGCACAAAACAGAACTTCCACTGACGCAACCTGGATGGTATATTTCAAAACATTAATCAAGGATTAGTCCTTGGCACTGATTTATGAGAAAATACAAATGCAGTGGAGGATTTATAACCCGTGTAAATGATTCATGGAGTACGCTCTTTATGAGACAGGTCCTCAGCCTGTGTAAACTGGAACAAGGCCTTGCAGCACACGTAGTGCTGTGGACTTCCTATGCTCTCTTGGGAAAGCAAAGTCATATGAACGTCCCTCTGGGATTCCTCCATTAGGTGCGGGGTTCCCACACCAGGGCAGTGGGGACCTGTAAGAGCCAGCCCTCCCCAGGGTCAAAGCAGCAGCGCAGACCTGAGCTTGAAGTGCTTTCTGTAATACTAATGTAGCCCTGTAGAGGGAATGCTTCGGTAAGGCTTAAATGAGGCTCTGAATCGCTGTGTAGTATCAGGGCACAAACTCATTCTTTGTGTCACCTGCTGAGTTCAGGAGTTAACATCAAGAGCAAATTTACCCAGTAGATTCTTTTTTTTTTCTTCCTAAAATTCTTATCATGCTATAATTCGCTTTAAAATTCCATCTCTGACTGAAGAGGGTGGAAGCATTCGTTTGATTCAGTGCAAGGGACAGGCTTTGATGCTCTATTTCATGGGCATAAAAAGCGTAAGATGACATGCATATTGAAAGCGCTTTTCACGTGAAGCTTGCAGAAGGCCTGTGGCCAAATGTAACAAAAGGAATCCGTGGTGTGCTGTTTACCAACTTCTGCACTTCATTTGAAATCGGCACGGGGAAATTGTAGTTCCTTCTGAACAACACTGCAAAACTAGGTTTGATAAGTGAAAATAAAAAGCACAAACCCATCAAAAATACTCCAATGCTGTGTGTTATTTGTGTTGATTAAAAATCTGCTTGCAACACAGGTTCAGCTATTGATCATAAAGTGGTGCACTGACTTAGTCCTTTCCCTCCAAGGTATCAAAACAATCGCTTCCACTATGCAGGTGGATAATCTGGGCCACAGCTCGATGCTGGCAAGCTATGCACCTCTGCTCCAACACTGCTGCCTTTCCAAGCTAAAGGGATTTTCCTCTGCTGCAACGCAGCACTCACCCTGAAGGCAAGCTGCACAATAGAAGAGATGCATGATGTCCACTCACTTCAGGCCTTGCTCACTCTGCCTGCTGTCTTTGCTGCAGGTCAATGCATGTTTTTGCGGAGTGTTCATCAGCACCATATAAATGCCTTCCTAGCACCTTTAAAGTGCAGTTTCAGTGCCACCTCCGGACCATGCAGTTCTCCAGGTGCCCAAGAACAAGTCACTGCGCTTTAAAGTCCACCTGGACTTCAGAATGAAGCAAACCCCTTGTGAACCATAAAAGGGTGGACTTGTGCCAATAACTTTTCCAAAAGCATAGACATAGAGAACTGAAAGCACGCCTCAATCATCACAGTGACTTCCTCTGTGGATATTAGTAATCTCCTCACTTCCTTTGAGGAGCCCCCCTGTCTGCTGGCAGAGCCATCAATAGAGCTCAAATTTCAGAAATTTTCATCTGGGAAAAACAACAACAGAAAAACAGCTTTTCTTGGGAAAAAGATGGTGAAACGTGAGGCAGGCCCAGCGATATGCTGCCAGGCCAAGCCCCTCCACGACCTCACTGCACCTGCAGGGCCTGGCTGCACCTGTGCTTGTGGTGCAGCTGCTGGGGCCTTCTCCTCCCCTCTGACTGCTGTGGGTGAGGAAAGGCCTCTGGGAGCTGTTCCCTACTCTGCTCCTCCTTCCCCCAGCCGCTGCCGGAATCTGCGAGTCAGATCACTGCCTGGGAGGGCCCAGGAGAAGCACTTTTCTCTTCCTGTAGGGAAGGATGTGATTAAAGCCTTGTAAATAGGAGACTTGGCTTGGAGAATGCTAGGATGCCTTCTTGAGGCAATGCAGCCCTGAGCATGCCACATTATGAAGGGTGTTACTTCCCTGATACGGCTTGGTTTTGCAGCTAGCTGCCGGTGGCCCCTCTTGCACTGGTCCCCTAGATCTGGGATGTCACAGGGAAGCAGGAGCAGACCTGCTTCAGACCTAAGGGAGCTCTCATTGGCACAGGACAGGGAACAGACACCTGCTGGTTTCCACATCCCACCAGCTGACTTCCTCCATGGTGAATTCGCAGCACGCCATCACAGTTTTCTCCATTGTTTCTCAGGCAGGCAAGGCAGCCCTTCAGCCATCTTGCCCAGCCCCCGCCTCCTGACCGTGTCTCACCTATGAGGAGCAATCCCACTGAAGGGAGCAAGCAGGTACTGTGAGCAAGGCCTACTCACCTGCATGCGGACACTGTGATCCCCTTCTCTGCAGGGAATTACCTGGGTTTGTGTACAAGTTATGATGATTGTCTGTGTGTGGTACTGGGGATTGACAACCTGCATATCCCACATGAAGTGGGCCAGCCCTAGGACCAGTCACAATCCTGTTACCTCATTGATAACAAAAGGATATAAGCTGCTTTGGGAAAAGAGAAGGGCCAAAAGTCACCATGGAAGGGATGAGCTCCGTCAGAAGAAGGCAAGTCTTGTGCTTCAGCAGGGAATTATAGAATGGCTTAGGATGGAAGAGACCTTAAAGACCAACTAATTCCAGCCCTCCTGCCATGGGCAGGGTTGCCACCCACCAGATCAGGCTGCCCAGGCCACCTAACGTGGCCTTGAACACCTCCAGGAATAGGGCATCCAGAGCTTCTCTGGGCAATCTGGGAATGGGCAGTTGTCTTAGTTTGCCAATATATGCCTGGGCTCAGAAACCAAGCAGCATGCAAAAGAAAATCAAAGGAACTGCTGATTAGACTTAGGAATGTAGCACCAAAAGGCAGAAGTTGCAATCCTCCATCCTTCTCTGGACTGATGCTCCCTCCATGCACAGACCATCTGCTCTGCGTCCCACGCTCTGGCAGCAGATTCAATGCTTCTTCCTTGCTAGAGGGTGTCTTGGACCAGCTCCACAGTGTGGTCAGAAACCTGAGGTGGTGCTGAGTTAACCCTGGAGTCAAATCATTTACCAAGGTACCCTGGGAGCACAAAGCTGGCGACTCCCTGGGGCTTTTAAAGGAGGCTCATGTGGGAAATACTGGCAGCACTGCACTGCCCCGCTACATTTCCACAACGCAATGCTGGCCAAAAGCAGCTGATATTCCAAGAAAAAGTGCTTTAGACTAAAAGTCAGGGGATATGATGCAAGGATGTAGGAAATCTGCCTACATGTTGCCTAGGAAATCCACTTCAACTTTGTGAACTTTCTGCACCCCTTACTAGGTTCTGTCTGACGTGCTCGGAAGTGACACTGGCACACCTGATAGTAAAAACTATCGGAACCTGGACAGATTGCTCGAGGAATAGCACTGCCCGTTTTTAAGGGCAGTTCTGCCTCACATAGCAGGGGGGGCCGACGGTTGCAGCAACCTGCAAGCTGCGGCGGTTAGCGGGCACCCGAAGACAAAGGCGGCTTGGGAGGGACGCGGAGCTCCGCCGCTGCGCCCGAACGTTTCCCAGCGCCTGGCGGCAGTGCGGCCAGGGCCGCTCCGGCGCCGCTTCCCCGCGCCGCACGGCGGGCTCGTCTTCCTGCCTGTCCGACCCCACCCTTCCCTGGGCTGGTGCTTCCCAGGAAAAGAAAGGAAGAAAGAGGAGAAGAAAAAAAAAAGAGAGACAAACAGCGATGGGAAATAGGGGCAGCCCGGCCGCAGCGAGCAGGGCACGGCGGGGCGGGGAGCCGTTCCTTTGTACCTGCCGTTTGAAGGCGCCAGGCGGCCCCACATTGGCTGCGCGGCCGCGGTGCCGGTAACCCGAGCCGGCAGCGGGGCGCGGCGCACCGGGGCTCGGCGAGCGCCCGGCCCGGCCCCGGCAGCCAATGGGGCAGCGCGGGAGGGCGGTGCTCAGCCTCGCGCCGCTCCGCTCCGCCGCCAGCAGCCGCCGCTCGCCTCCTCCTCCTCCTCCTCCTCCGCCACCACCACCACCACCGCTCGGTGGGGCTTAGCTGAGGCTGGGGCTAGGGCCGGGGTCGGGCCGCGCCTCCCTGCCCGGCAGGAGGTGGGACCAGCCCGGCGCTGCCGCCCGTCCCCTCCCTCCTGAGGGCTGAGCCATTCCGGGAAGACGCCGGTTCCCCCGCCGCTCCACGGCAGCGCAGCACCGGCATCGGCCGCCGCCACGCAGGGCTCGGCCCCACGTCGCCGCGGGTTTGGGGGCGAGCAGCGGCCGAGCGGGGCGGCGGCAGCGGCAGGGGCAGCGTTAGCAGCAGCGCGGGGCCCGTCTCTTGTCTCCCGCGGCGGGGCTCGGCGGACAGCGGCGGGAGGGGTGAGGGAACAAGTGGACGGAGCGCCCCGGAGGAGGGGGCCGGCCGCCTCGTAGTTGTTTCGCCCAGGGTAAGTTGGCCGATCCCCTGCGAAGGCTTCGCTCGGAGACTGCCGATTCCCCGCCGCCCCCAGCCCCGTTTGGGGGCGCGTCTTTTTTTTTTTTTTTTCTTTTTTTTCTTTCTTCCCCGTTTGGATTGCTTTTTTATTATGGAGTCTATGGGGAAGCAGGTATTCCAGTCGGGCTTTGCTGTACCACCTTGTCCAGCACGCTACGGGGAACTATAATTTTTCTTCTCTAAGATGCTGCAGTGAATTTCAATCCCAGGAAGTCAAGCGAACAAAAATAACCCAGATAACCTGAACCGTTTGCTACTCTGTAAGAGCAGGCACTTTCCAGGCACAGATGATGGCCAAAAATTCCCTCGAGGGATCTAAAGAGGACCTGAGTAAAATTTCGGAGGAGGAGATGCTGAGGTGGAGCAAGGAAGAGCTGGTGAAAAGACTGAGGAAAGTGGAGAATGAAAAGATGAACTTAATGGTGGAACACGGCAACTTGATGAAGGACGTGAACCGGCGGCTGCAGCTCCACCTGCACGAGATCCGCGGGCTGAAGGAGGTCAACCAGAAGTTGCAAGACGACAACCAGGAGCTGCGGGAGCTCTGCTGCTTTCTGGACGATGACCGGCAGAAAGGCAAGAAGCTGTCGAGGGAATGGCAGAGGTTCGGGAGGCACACGGCCAGTGTGATGTGGAAGGAGGTAGGCATGTACCAGCAGAAGCTGAAGGACCTGGAGGCGAGGCAGGAGACCCTGCTGCGGGAGAACGTGGAGCTGAAGGAGATGGTGCTGATGCTGGATGAGGAGCGGAGCGGGGCCGGCTCGCGGAGCTCCATCGACAGCCAGGCCAGCCTGACCAACCTCAACGGCGGCTCGGCCACCAGGGACGTGGGGGACGGGAGCAGCACCTCCAGCACGGGCAGCGCGGGCAGCCCCGACCACCACCACCACCACCTCCACCATCACAAGGCTGGTGACAGCAAGGCTGGGGCCATGCGGAGGTCCATGGATGACCTATCTGCGCCTCTTCATCACCGGAGCATCCCCAACGGTCTCAACGGTGAGCTTGTCCCCCTCGCAGCCCTGCCCGCAGCAGGTGCCTTTCCCTGAACCCACCTCCTCTCGACGTGCACACCTGCCTTGTACTGGGGTGAGGGATGCCGTGGGGGAGAGACCTTGCCATCCCCACCCCTGCCCCTGGTGATCCTGAGCTGCTGTGGAAGGGCATGGAAGGGGTGGTACAGGGAGGGGGTCACTGGTCTTCACTGGTTGGCTGGGTGCTGGTGTTTGGGGTTGAGGCTTGGAGGCATTCATCCGGAGGATCGTGTTTTGTTTTGTTGTTGTTTTTTCCCTCAAAAAAGCAGGCTGTGTTTTCAGAGTTAAACACTGATTTTCCCATCTCTCCCTCCTGTCTCTTCCCCCTTTACATATTCTGAGTTACATTTGGCTTGTTTGTTTGCTACTTGGACGAGATTTATAAAAGCCTAGCTGCGGTTTTGGAAGAAGCTGGTGGAAGTGCAGGGCTGCCCCACGGACATCACCTGTTATTAGCTCGTGGGCTCTCAGGGCAGGCTGCCTGACTGTGCAGTGCCCAGCAGTTTGAAAGAGCTGGGACTTCGCTTTCCCCTGTTCC
The DNA here is from genome assembly GCA_016647715.1 of Pavo muticus. Lineage (NCBI taxonomy): Eukaryota > Metazoa > Chordata > Aves > Galliformes > Phasianidae > Pavo > Pavo muticus. The sequence continues at coordinate 536,762 of JACDJE010000305.1, forward strand.
TCTTCAGAAGCAGGAGGTTGGTTTGCAGAGAAGAGGCTGCTCACGAAGGGACACTGTGCTCACGATTTTGTGTAGCTCAGTCATTAAAGTTAGAAGCAAGCTCCACGGTGAAACTGTGCCAAATCTCTGACCGCTTGTATTCAAGCACATTTTCTCCTGTTGTCAAATAGTGGCCAGACATTAAAATAATAATATTGGAACGTCTTTAAAATAGATTTTTTTTTTCCTGTAAAATCAACAAGACCTATTTTGGCCAAGAGTTTTTAATGGGAGTCAAACCAAGCACCAATCTATTTAATTGTTGTATACAAGAATCCTTTTGATGTTCTTAATCCTCTTTTCCAACCAGAACAGGGCGCTGGGACGGGGCTTCTGGATGCGTTGGCTGAATAACTGCCTTCAGTGCCCAGAGCTTTTGGTTGTCCAAGTGGGGCCAGGGAGTGCAGGGCCTTTTTCGGGTGCTTTATGGCAAGTGCCCCGAGAGATCTGAGGGCACATGCACCGAACAGCCCAGTTTTCCAGCGGCGTGCTTGTCCGTGAATCTGCTGTGCTCGGTCCTGTTGCCGCAGCTGCGTGTTTCCACTCGCAGCTGGAGATGTTCCTGCCACCTCGCCCAGGAGTCAGGGCTTGCTGGTTGAAAGGGCGATGCAGTCACCAGATGTTGCACGATACAGCAAGCATCTTTCTTTCTTTCTTTTTCTTTTTTTTTCCCTCTCTCCTTTTTTTTTTTTTTTAGTGCTGTGTAAATCGGCGGTGTCTTGTTTGTAAAGCTGCAGATGGCCTCTGCTCCTGGTGTGACTGTGTTTTCATAAAGCCTTGCTGTTCGCAGAGGCCCAGAGAGCACCTGTCGGACGCTGGGTGTGCTGTTACAGCTTTGGGACAGAAGGGCTTTGCAGTTCTGGTTTCTCAACCTTAGAGCAAATCCCTCTTAGGTATCGACTACTTCCGTAGGTTTTAGTGACTTGAGTTTCCGAGGTGCCGGACTCGAGCTGAGGAAGATGCTCTCTGTGGGATGTACTGAAGCTAACTGAACTCTTTACAACCAGCCTAGCTTCATTTCTGAGGCTGGGACAGATACGATCTGCGCTTTCTAGGCTAATAATAGCTGGAAAGATGCAAACAAACCTGATTTCTCTACTCAGGTAGTGAAGCTGTAAAAAGGCTTTAAATAGTTGTCGTGCTCAGATAGCATCGGCATTCAGCAAGGCCATTTCCCTCAATGTGCCTTTGGAAATTCCTGTGCATACATATGTAAATGCAAAGCTTATCAGGCCCCTTTTTGACTGACAGCAAGAAGTGTGGTGGGGAGTCTTGCTTGGGACCGAGTGGCAGTTCATTTAAGCCCATGACGATGTGGAAGAGCAGGGCAGGTGAATGTGGAAAAAAATGCAGTAAGTCAGGTCGGTGGAGAATCTGTCACTGAGAAGCCTTTGCGGCACAGCTCCCTTCCATTCCTCTTGGTGCTGACCCTGCTTAGGGTCTCTGTTGGCCTTTTTATCCCTTTTTCCCGAATACCCAGATTTTCAGCAGGGCTCTTTCATCAGGTTAGCGCTTTTCTGAAAGAATGAAGAGTATGGCAGCTGTCTGTTAATGCGCCTAGAATGGTGGCTTTTAAATGAAATCTTAGAAAGCAAAGGTGGATTAAATATTTGTTTTCTCTTCATCGATCCTTTAGAAGTGAATTGGTAAACCAGGGCTTTATTTACTGGTTGCAGTGCCCTAGCCCAGTGTGAGTTGATGAACACTAGGTTTGTACTGTAAATCCAGTGGAAATGATACCAGTTAAGAAAACAGAACCCACAAACCAACCTGTGGTTCATCTTCCCTTAGTTTTTAGAAGTCTCTTTAATTTTATAAACTGGCTTTTTGGAAGCCAATACCTGCAACCTGATGACTGAAGATCTGCTCGTGGATGATAAGGTAATAAGCATAACTAATAGTGTGAAAGTAGTTAATATTAGATGACACGTAATCTTATACAGCTCTAGATATTATGCTATAAGCTGAGAGAACGTCTGTTTCTTTGAAGGTAAATGGTCTTTTCATTCTCCACTTAGTGGCATGTGAGCTGGGAGTCTTGGTGGTAGGGGCATGGGTGTTTCCAGACTGCATGATGAGATCTGGCCAATTGTATTCTTGTTGAGTGACACACCACAGTTCCCATAAACCTACCCACACATCCAGGACAGATACTGGAGCACAGTTGCTGTGTTTTGCTTGTGAGTGCTTTGGCTTTGTACACTTTGTGTACATAGCAGGAACCTCTGTGTATGTGCATAGTCTTTATGGACTTCCAGGTTAGGCAGCCCAGTTGGAGCTATTGCTGTTGCTGCTGCCTTGTTTCTGCCAGAGTAAAGTTTCCAAAAATCCCTGGAGGGGAAAAAAATACCAACAAAGACAGCCATACTGGGGGATATTAACATTACTTGTGGGCTGGAATAAGCCTTCAGGTCCTATGGGGGTATAACCCTGGACTGTAAGGTGTGTGGGAACACTGGGAGTGACTCAAAGCTCCCTGAAGCAGTGTAACAGCTCCCACTAGTTTTATCCTCCTCTAGATCTAACTGGTACATCTGTTTATCCAATAACAACCTAAAGGAGGACAATTGCCTTTGGTAGGATTTATGTGTACATCTGGGCGAGATGGAGAGAGCCATTGTGCTTTTGTTGCCAGTGCGGAACGACTCAGTCCTCCTTGCTGTTGGTTGCTCCATGCAAGTCAGTCCAGGTGGCTTGTGAGTCCTGCAGGCTGGCAGGGTGTGAGTTCTGCCAGTCTGGTGAAACGCTGCCGTGAGACATGGGTGAGCGCATGTTGTGGCTTTCCTCGCCTACGCTGCAAGCCCACAGTGATACAGATTGCTAGCTGTTGATGTGTCTGGGACAAAATCCAGCGCATGCATGGGAAGTTTTTGGGCTTTCATCTCCCCACCCCTGCCATCAAGTAAATTTTATTGTCAGAACTTCTTATTCACTTGCTGCAGAAGCTGTTTGCTCTGAGTTCCAAAAATGGGTCAGGCTGTTGCCCTTGTCTCTTCGACTTATTTTCCAGTTGGATGAAATGGTTATATATTTCTTTATCAATGTGAATAGGCTCCTAAAAAGAATCATTCTTAAAAGCATCAGCATTTCAAAAGTGGCCAGAGAGGTGTTGAGGCAAGTGATGGGCACAGCAGATAGCTTATCATTGCACAGACATTAATCTATGGTCTATCGCTGCTGTCTGCTCCAAGGGAAGAGGAATGGTCTCTCTGGATGAGAGGGTGGGAAAAGCTCTAGTTCTATTGATTCCCACTTGTAAATGTCCACATATTTACCTAGAGGGTACAATATATTACATTTAAAATGGTGGCAAAGAGAAATAGCTGTTCCCTGTGGGTTGGTATTGATCGGGTGTACAGCCACTCTGTACTTCTTCACATACCCTTTAGGCCAAAGTCCTTTGTTTTTATTAGCGTATTTATAATCAATATACATATTATTTACTATGACATGTTAATGAGACCTTTGAGATGAGAACATGCAGAAGTGAGGTTCATCAGATTTAAGTTGAAGTATCTACAACGTAGACTGTAACATCTGTGTCTCCTTGGGCTTCCTTTATAGGCCATGTGAAGAAAGGTGACATCAGTCATGGCACTGAAATGTCTATGTCTGCTTTAGAAGGAGAATCATTGTATTGTATGTGCTCTCTTTGTACCGATGGGAAAGGAAGCTTGGATGGTTAGTTTATATGCAACCAGAGGAGCTGTGGTGACCATGTTCTACTCTTCCAATGTAGCTGTGCTAGCGTTCATGGAAAACAGGAAATTCACTTTTCCCTGTAGAAGTCAGATGTCACCTGCAATGCTTGCTTTCAGAGCTCTATGGCCCCTGCCATGATTCAGCTGTGAAGCAGAGGTTTGGCTACTTGGCCAGTTCATAGCTTTCTTATATCAAGAACGTTTTTTGTCCTCTGAACATTGCTTTAACTTTTCCTGATATTGCTATATTTAAGATGTTAGTATTTCTGGTATTGTAGGCCACTACATACAGATTCCTTCTGTTCATACAAGGAAACTCTTCCTGGGCTAAATGTAGAACCTCTGTAGAAACACTTCTGCACTTCTTCTGTGAGTTCATTGAGTTCTGCTTATAGATTTATGAATGCTGATGTCTTGGAGACTAAGGGTACAGCAGTCATTGGCCAGCAGTTGTTGGCTTCTTCCAAGGGGCTTCAGCTGGAGCTGAGCTATGTCATTGTCCACTCTAGCCTTCCTGCGTGGTCAGTGAGTGTGTGCCAGCCCTAATTATGCCCTCAAACTTAAGGATAGCAAGGCTCAAGAAACTTACACAGTGCACTAATATTACAGTCCCTATAGTAGTACATTCCAGTTTTGTTTTCCTCTTACAACTTGCAGAAGAGTTCTCGTCTGTCCCATTGAAGGAAAAACTTGTATTGATTAAAAGGCAAATTTCCACGGACCTTTGATGGAATTATCCACTTACACTTGTCAAAAGCAATCAGAATAAGGGGATTAAATTTGTGTTGGTTACATGTAAATGATTTGGTCCTCTGGAGGCATTTCATCAAATAAAACTGAGGGTAAAATTAAATGGTGATCTAATTAAGTGGCAGGCATGGGAACCCAAAATGCAGCCTTGACAGGTGTTGCACTCGGTGTGCGTGAAGGGATGAGGGGCATGAGCAATAACGTGGGTTAGTGAGGTTTACCAGAAGCATTGCTTCTGAAAGCTGAGGGTCAGTGCTTACATAGGAATAAGGCTGCCATGGAAGTATGGAGAAGGAGGCTCAGGTTGTGGCCTGCCATGGCAAGCGTTGGGCCTTGCTTGCAGCTCACACAGACGTGTCTGCAGCCCGGCCTGCTGGTGTTGTCCCCTCAGCCTTCTGTGTTTGGGCTGCTCTCTGGAGATTTTTCTGGGAGCAGGTGGTGGTTGATCTCATTGATGGACAAGATGTAGGTGAAACACTTAAACTGGCAAAAATGCTGTAATGTGTCCCACTGTGAAACATACAGTGCTGTTCGTGTGAAGTGGGCAAGGTTGGGGGCCATGTATCCGGTTTTTCTGCGAATTAGCAGCGACTGGCTAGGTTTGCTTCTGCATTCTGACTTTTTGTCTGCGAGCCAGAATTCATCCTGCCCTGTCTCCAAATGTCATCATCCCCTTGTGGTTAACTTGCTGCAATTCATGAAACACTTGGCTGCCATAAATAGTTATGTGCAGAGGTTCCTCCGCACGCGGAGCGGACAGAAATTCGCAGGCAGCGCTGCTAGGCACACGCACACTAACATGTCCACCAAGAGAAAGTTGACCCACTTCTGCGAATAGATAACTCCTGGCAGAAAAAGTAACACTGTCTCAGAGAATCTGTCTTTCCCTTGCCTACTGAATTGTGAAGCAAAAAAAAGCAAGCGACCTCCATCTTCTGAATTAACAGCACTGGGAGCACAGTAGTCTCCATTGAAAAGAGAGTGTAAATCAGCCCTTGATCTGAGGAGGGCTTAAAATGGCCACAATTCATTTGTGATTTTTTTTTTTTTTTTTTAATATAATGAATGCTTTTGTTAGTGAATAAGATGTGTGGAGTTCAGGACTCAGCTGCTCTTAGACATTAGGAAACATTTATCACCATGGCAATTGAGGGCTGCTGTACAGGTAATTTTGTATGCTTTCATGGTGAGTCACGTCTTGGCCAAGGCCATTTATGCCATGTTACTTCAGTCCCCATGCATATAGGTTTATGGATACCATTTCCCTCTGTAAATTGCTTGTTGCCTTGGTGTTTGCCCCTCTCCGAAAGCTCAGTACTTGTGCTGACTTCTTACATCCACAGGCAATGATTCAAGGAGATATCCTACTCTGGTGGAAGGGTGCAATCTTCGTACCTGCCAAAATGAAGGTTTTCTGAGAGCCAAAACTGAGAGCATCAAGTCCACCCCTGCCTGCGCAGATTCTGTGAGGCAGTAATGGCCCGATGGAAACCTGTCTGTGGGAAGCCACCAGGTTACCACTGTCACTGCTCTGGGTGTGCCTTCTTTGTCCTGGCCAGCCATGCCCAATGTTCACCTTGCTCAAGGATTCTCCTGCAGAGGGTCTTTGTGAAAGACCATTGCTGGCAAGGTTAATTTATCGGTTAGTTTTGAGACTGGGAGACTCTAGCACACCGTGTGCTAAGTGCTGCCAGCAGTGCTGTTGTGTCATTTGTCTTGGCAAGTGACTATAGATGCTCGGTGTACAAGGATCTCATGCTCAGATTGAAGCAGTCCTGTAGCTGGTGTGAATTACAGCGTTGTTTGGGCTAGGAGATGAGGTCTTCTGTAGGCTTGCAGGAGTGGATGTCTCCTTTTTGTCTGCTTTGGGCATGGTGAGAGATGTCTGTGCTGTCTGTAGTGGAGGGAGCACTAGTGATGAGTGCTGGGCTTATGGTATCGGGGCATTGGCCAGCTGTAAATTGCAGTTGAAGGGGTGACATGTTAGCTGTCTTGTGTAGTTGTGTCAGCCCAGGCTTGCTGGCAGAATTAGTTCAATCAAATCAGGACTGCTCTGGAAAGCTCTTCAACTCCATCCCCCAGCTCCATGCAGCGACACTTAAGACTACATGCTGATGCCTTTTCCCCCTGTTTCATCCAAAAGCTCTGCTGCTGTGATTTCATTCTCAAGCAGGGAAGTTGGTGTTTATGGAAGGCAGAGAAGTACTGTGGGGAGCAAATGAATGGAACATGGGACACAAGAGTAGATACTTCTACATGTTTCAAGCTATCTCCAGGGCAGTAGGATGCTCCAGGGCTGCCATTGCCTGGGGTTTGGCAGCCTTGTCTGCCCCTGCCTTCTGGGGCAAGGAAATGAAACTGCGTTATGCTGAGAGCTCTGCTTTGGCGTGGCGAGAAGAGCTGCGACATTGTGCTGTCCTCTTGCTGGGGAAGGGAGCAGGCAAAAGGACCACTCACAGTAGATCAGTAAAAACAAACCACTATGTTAGAGAAAAAGAAAAAGTAAGCCTTACAGCACTTCCAGTCCCCAAAGCTTATTATTTCTATGGAAACCATTCCAGCAGGAGGCTTGCTGTCAGTATCTTTTTATGATCTATTGGGGTTGACTAGATTTAAAAACTGTTTGTCCTTCCCTACGTCTTCTGCCCTGGATCATCTAAAGACAGGTTGCTGTGTATCACGAATGCAAGGTTAAAACCAGCATTCCTGCTTTCTGACTCTCCATTAAGTGCTAAGCAGTCCCTGGAGGGTTTGCAGCCATCTTTCATGTGCAGTTTTTTACTTACTAAGGTACATTTCATTCACTCTATGACACTTATTGATAATGTCTTGTCCTATAAATGCCACTCCTGTCACACTGTGCTCTTTGAAGGATGGCCATGACTTTGTATCAGGCTGTGGACCATTTAGTAGTGTGGTACATTTCATTGCACAAGGAATTTGCTCCGGAGATGCTGCTTGACTTGAACAGAGTGAAGACTTCAGCTCTTTACACTTGCTTTAGTTTTTCATGCAAAGGAGATTCATGTTGGTAATCTTCACAAATGGACACAATCTGGCCTATTTAGGAAATAGTCTTCTTGATTCTTGTGTAGATCTGGTTATATACATGTAGCTATTTACTATTGTTGTTTTCACTGATTTATTCCCATTTTTGTTTTTAGTGGAACCTACTGGAAATGGCTCCAGGGCAGTCTACATGAAAGTTCAGTTTTATGCTAGAGAAGAAGGGTCAGGTGCTAACAGAGTATCAATAATAAAAAAACAAAAACAAAACAACCCTTGTTTTTGATTGGTGCTGAATCTTCTTCCGCTCCTAACAAAGGAATTGAGAATCTTATTATTACATGCAATCTTACAGCACTTTTGTGATGAACAGTGTTCTTTTGTCTTCCTGGTTTCCTTTTCTTATCTCCCTTACAGGGGCTTGCAGTCTCATATTTATATGTTTCCCAGCAGCTGAATATAACTTTGATCTATGCTTTGGATCTGCAGAGCTTTTAATCCCTTTCCACTGAGTTAAAAGCTTGTTTGCTATTGAATGTGATACGTAGTTATAGGTTATATGATCTTCTCTAGTGGCTCATGCATCACACAAGGATGGCATGTTGTGAAAAACTGATAAAATGTCCCCTTGTTCATTTTCCTGACTGCAACTCAAACCTAGGGGGGGGTGAGTCAGTTATTTGCTGCTGATACACCTGTCCTTTGCTGCTGTGTATACCTATGCACTTGCTTTCTTTATTTCAGTTATTTGGTCTTCCTATCTCAGTGTTGATTTTTGAGCCTACAAACCAAGTGGGTATTTCTGCCAGTGCAGAAAGCTTTCTGTTTGCCAATTCTGAAAGCACTTGTGGTGTAACTTTTTCCTAGGGTTTTGTTGTTTCATCCTCTTAACTGCTTGTACGCCTCTTAAAATGTGGGGATCAGTTTTTAAAGCCTGTGCGATCATTCCTCTTCGATGTCCTCTAACACGAAGATGCTGAGAGAGCTGGGGCCGTTCAGCCTGGAGAAGAGAAGGCTGAGAGGTGACCTGATAGCAGCCTTTCAGTATCTAAGAGGGAGCTAGTGGAAAGAAGGGGGCAGGCTCTTTAGCAGAATCTGTGGTGACAGAACCAAGTGGAAATGGCTTCAAGCTCAGGGAGGGTAGATTTAGTTTAGATATAAGGAAAAATCTACTACAGAGAGGGTGGTGAGGCACTGGAACAGGTTGCCTAGTGATGTGGTTGATGCCCCATCCCTGGAGACCTTCAAGGTGAGGCTGGATCAGGCCCTGAGCAACCTGTTCTAGCTGTGGCGTCCCTGTTCACTGCAGGGGAGTTGGACTAGATGGCCTTCAGAGGTCCCTTCCAACTCTAAGGATTCTATGATTCTATTCTATCAAAACTTACACTTTGTTTGTGGAGATCTTCTTTTCTGGAGTGGTTGCAGCTTCCACTTAAAAAAAAAAATCATCATTCCTGGAGTTTTCAGTCTTCCAGGCCACAGTGATGCAGCTGCATGTATACAAATGTATCCAGTTGTCTTCTGGAAGTTCTTTTTTAGCTTTGGTACAGATATTTTCTCTCTAGATTCTGATGCGTTTACTAGTCACCCAGTGCTCGTCTTGAAGCCTTCTGTAAAAAAATACAGCGCTCTTTTTATGAGATCAGTTATTATGGCTTTGTTTAAGGGTGAGCTATAAAATAACAGGAGGAGGATGAATGGTTTTCAATTTGCAGTGCTGGATTGGGACTCCAGATTTGATGTGTTTTCCCTTTGTAATGCAGCTTGTGATGCAGTGTTAGGTAAGTCTCTGGTTCTCTTTTTATAGAATCAGAATGATAAATTTCCTTTATCTTCTCCAATGAAGTCGGGTTGCTGGATCGTTTATAATATGTTTGTAAGGTGCTCAGCAGAATGAGACCCTTACCTCAGATGGGGCCTCTAATTATTGCTATGATACCAGTGATAACAAACAACTCAGGTTTTCAGTTATAATGAGCTAGCAAGGAAGGAGCAGCCCATAAAGGAGCTAAAACTCCAGGCTCTTCTCATTCCTAGTTTGGAGTACCTTCAAATCCTGTTTGACTTCACTAGGATAAACGTACTTTACATGCTGGGGTTCTTCTTTCTGTTTTGTGTATATCTCTAGGGACAGCAGGATGTTGAACTGTGAACAGTCTCCAGACAACTGTCAAAAATAGAAACTTGTTGAATAGTAAGCTCTGTTCCCAAATGAGAAGACAAAGAGCAAAAAAGACAAAGGACATTATTTACCTTTTCACAGCTAGACCCAAGTAAGACAACTGCAGAAAGATGATAGTGCTTTTTCTGCATTATCAGGACAACAGATTGACTTGATATTTTTCAAAGAGTGGGGACAACATTTGTTGTATTTTGGCTCATCCTGTTTGCATTGCTCATACTGTATTTATATGTTTGGTATCATGTTATATATTTAAAATGCTGGTTATCCAGAAGGCTGGTGTAGTTTTGGCTGAGGAGCAGATCCACGACTGAAGCAGATGAATCCTTGTTGTGTTGCTCTCTGTTTCAGCTCAAAGCAGAATCTTCGTCATAATTGCTGAAGACACCTTCCCTCTTTCAATTAAATTCTTACCTGATCCCTTGATTGCTCTATTTCTGACTCCACTAATTTGATAACTCCTAATAAGCTCTGACTAAAAAGTCATCAAAGTCACTCTCGGGTGTGAACCCAATGTTTCTTAACCACCCTTGGCTTTTATTGCCATTTGCAGAGTGGAATTTGTAGGGAGGATCTATTTGTCAGCCTATCACCTAATCATTAGGAGGGTGACAAGACCGCAGTAACTTTTCCTGGGCAATTATGTATGAAAGGTTGTCAGTGTGAGTAGTTTGGGAAGTTAAAAGCCTTAATTTTCATTTGGAATTGAAACCCTAATGACTTTTCACTCCCACAGATCATAAAGCCCTTGTTTCAGCCTCGAGTTGACCAAAAAAAAAAGAAGGGAGCTCTTCTATTTCAGACTTTTTGTGGAGTTTTCTTAAATGAAAAAGCAGCTTTATGAGTCACTGTTCTTTGTATAAAAGATAATTACTGGAGTATGAACTTAAGAAAAATGGCATTTTATGATTTTGTGGCTATCCATGCAGTGTAAGCTTTTGCTTTCTCTCTTTGCAATTAGTTAGGTTAAACAGCATCTTGGTTCAAAAGGACTAATTATATTCCTGTTTGTTGTTTGCCTTGTGCACTGAATGTTTTCTATATGTAAAGCTAAGCAGCAGGGGCCAGGGAGGAACGGATCACCCCGAATGAATACTGTTTAATAATTTAAAATCATAGGTGCAGATCCTGTGGGTTTGTGGGTATTGTATTCAGTCACATCCATCACTTGCTTGCATCACAGTAAGGAATAGAAACTGGATCACGCAAGTCCTTTTGTTAACCCTAAGAAGCATAATTACATTCCTTTGGAAATTTGTTCTTTAAAACGGCATTTGTCTAAGCAGCTATGCTGTTTAATCTGTGCTTAAATTTAAGCTATGTACCTACCCACTTCTTGCCTATTATTATTTTTTTTTTCTGTAAGCATGGGAGCATTCTGTAGCAAAACCGTATGTGCTGCCTAAGCCAAGTGGGAGCCAAGTGTGGGTGCAGAAGTGCAGGTGGCACATACGGGCCACAGCCCTGCTTGGCTCTGCAGCAGCAGATCAACATTTTGCAAAATGACAAGAGGCCCTGAGATCTTACTACTTAGGGGTCCACCTGAAATACCTTGATGAGCATCTTCTGTTTGAAGGAAAGGTGCTCAGACTTTTCAGAATATTAAATACTCTGAACGAGATTTAGACTTTGCTTTTAGATGTATCTGAGGTGAGTAGCTAATTCTCTTTGCCTTGCGGCTCTGTACCTGAGAAAGTGTTGCTGCAGAGTTATACTGACAGCATAGGTCCAGTGAGCATTGCAATCCCACTGTTGTGCAGTGAAGTCTGCTCAGAGTCCTATAAAATGAGGAACAGATCATGTAAACAGCAGCTGATTCAGTTGTTCCCCATGTGGAAAGGCTTCTGTTTTTCCTTTCAGCCCATTGCAGCATCTTGCCAGGTTGGACAGAGAAGACGGAAAATCAGCTGTCCTGTCCTTTCATTCTGTCTCATTTGGATAAAAATAGAGGACTGTCTTTTATTGATTTCTTTTTTGCAGTCAGAAGTGAGGAAAACACAATAGTTTTGGGAAAGGCTTGGAATTGGCCCCATAAAAGGAATGTTACATAGAGGGTAAGACTCTCTGAATGTTACATTTAAGGACAGCAATACTTTTCTTTTTAAATGACAGGTTTCATATCTGGATTTAAACCAAAGCCATATCAAAACTAATGAAAGTAGAGGCCTTATTCTATCACGAAGGGTGTGCTTTGTTGAGCCTGAGGGCAGTGTGGAGTTTGGCCTGGCACAGGGGCTGTGGAGGTGCCCATCCTCTGGACCTGCTGCAAGTTGCTGGAGAGCAGGAGGGCAGCGGGGAGAATAACTTCCTCTGAGCTTGGCTGATCTCTTTATTTCCTTGATTCTCACAGTGCCCTTGTGCTGAGCTGATAAGGGAAGTGTCCTCTTGATGGTAGAAGAGTGGTCAGCAGGAATTGCCTGCTCAGCTCAAAGTGGAGTTGGAGACCACTGGGAAAGGGTGCAGCAGGTGCCTGATGCAAGAGAAGGAGTAAATGAGTTAGCCAAAATTGTGGTTTGGGAGCTAGCTGTTGATTTCAACAGCCAATTTCATTCAGCTGGATTGAACTCCCTCCAACACAGCATTGATGATAATGCCTGGAGGTATAAAGATTATATTTTGATCAGCAAGTCAAAAGCAAGTCTACCTCTAGTTATGAATACATTTCCAGAATTGCACACGAAGGAGATCTCATAATAATAATAATAATGGGCAGAAAAAGTTGCTTGAAGGAATGAGTTTCCTCTCTGAATGCCGGTGAAGGCATAGACCTGGACCTTGCACGCCTTCCCATCTCAGCTTTCTAAAAATGTGTAAACAGATCCATTACTCGAGTTTTGCACTCCTGAGTTGAAATCCTGAGTGAACATAATGCAAGATGACAGGAAAGCCAATAATAATGGAGTTTTGAAAATAAAGATAGAATCATAGAATCGCTTAGGTTGTGTATGGTAACTGCTGAGTCATGGCCTGAACCAATGATTGATCACCTGGGGAAAAGACCAGCTCAGCCCTGGGAGCACAGGTGAAGGCAATTCACCTGTGTGACTGGAAGGGATGAAGCCTGGCTCCACCTCCCTTAGACCCCATTTAGGGGCTGACTGCCACTAGGGAAGTATTTCTGGTTGGAGATCCCTCCCTTGTGGAGTTTTTCCTGTGAGCCTACATCTCTGGGGATGGGTGAGCATTCTTTCTCTGTTTGTCCCTTTTGCCATTTCACTCTTGTATTGCCTTTCTACCGCACTAATCTTTCCAGCTGTAACAGGTTGGAAGGGACCAAATGGTTCATTTGAAGAGGTGCAGTATAAATGAGAAAAAAGCGTGTGTGTCTTGTGATGTATAGAGTTGACCCAGTTGGTTATTCAGTGATGAGGTCTGACCTGTATGTTACGAATGACAGATCTAGATTCTGAAGTGCTTATGATTAGATTAAGGCTGTGTAGTAAACTTTAATGGTGCATGAAAAACTACTGCTGGGTTTGCAGTAATATGTACTTTTCTGCCTTAGAACAGTATGAATAATGCTTTATGGTTGTATAATTCCTTCCAGACAAGGAGTTTAGGAGTGTTTTGTAAACGTTAATGAGTTTGGCCTCATAGCATATTTATAAACCTGAGAAGTAGCATTAGTCCCATTTTTTTTATGGTTTGGATGTTGACTAGCCTAAGTATGTAAAGGGCAGCCAACAGAGCTTTCATCTTCTGACCATTGGTCCTGGGCCTTATCTGCAGCCTTATCTAGGCTTTCTAAGGGTATCTGAGACATGCTTAGAAGTTAACTGTAGTTCAAATCCAGCAAAAAGGTTGTTATTGCAAACCTCTGGGTATCCATTGTAAAGCAAAAAGCATTATAATTATTTGTCAGTAATTTTTTGCTTGCCTTTTTGTTCTACAGCAGTAGAGATAGAGGCTAATCCTCTACCAGAATGAAATCAGTTTGGGCATTATGAATATCATTTCTTTCTCCAGAACAAAGAGGGTAAGATAATGTAAATGAAAACTTCTGTTATCTTTACATGGGAGTTTCAGGTGGGTAAGGAATGTGAGGTCGGCCAGGATTGGGAGCAGATAATTGCCTGTGTCAAAGGGCAGCGAGAGTGATGCCTGTGAAAAATGCTCTGCAAAGTAGGTGGGATCAAGCAGTGTGATGGTATAGACAGATTTCTCTCTAGCAGCTTCTTCAGAGGTTCAACCAGAATGTTCTCATATTTGTGCACAGTTATGTAATGGAACATTCTGCAATGTAAGCATTGTGTGGATTGTAGATAAATTTTATAAATATTTTGTGTGTGAGCCTAGTGTGTAATGAAGTTGTCAGAAAGGAGAAGTCTTTTGTTAGTTGTGAGTTAAGCATATGCAACTGAACACTTTGGATACTGCTTTTGCAGCAAAATGTGTTCCTAACCTGAAAATCTGCTCCAAGGTCTCAATGCTTTTTCAAGGACTGCAGACCAGTGAGGCTCCCAGCAAACGTCTGTAAGTTTCTATCTGTGGAAGTGGTCATCTTTATGATGCGGCCACAGATCTACTAGCAGAGTTGTTTGTTAAAATGAGCAGCGTTTTTGTTATTGGCTGTTCCCTCTTTGCACAGGATGGTCAAGCCAAGAGGCTAAGGGGCTCCTGAACCTGTTTTTCCAGATCTGAGTTGGATGGGATGTTGATTGTTGTGGAAGTTCTGTCGTAAGGATTGGAAACAGGAGGATGTCCACATATTTTCTACAGAACTTTTATTTAGAAGAGGATTGGGGATTTTCCTGGGAAGATTTACATGTTGTTGATTACTATTTTGTTGGCTGGAAACCTCACTAAGCTAGCTGGCACTTGAAAAAAGGTACAGATTCTTTTTCTTTTCAGAGGCAATTGCCTTGTTTACTCTCTGTCTTTCCACGTGCAGATCAAACTCAGATTTTGAGATACAACCACAAAGAGGAAGACCTTTTTCTGAGGCTTTATATGTACGGTTAGTGGAGTTATTTATGCCAAGGGTGGATTTGGCTTGTGGTCTTGTGCTGTGCAGTTTATGACTGTGTGGACACGGGGATGGTTGTATGGTTTCATCAAATTGTTACTAAGCATATGAATGGCAGCTGAAGTCAAGCAAAAGAAAGGAAAGATTTGAACTGTACGATAATACATGTTATCTGAGGGATATTAATATTCCCTTCTAATGTGACATCCATAGATCCAGAGGTACGGGAACTGCCCTACATTGTGTGTTCTGGCACTGAAGTTGAGTTCAGTTTATTGCTCCACTTCAGAAGTGTATCCCACTGAATTAAAGGGCATTGCAGTGGCTGTCTGTTGCATGAGTGGCCAGTGTTTTTGGATTGGACTTGTCTATTAAATGCTACAGAGGCATGAGATCTTTTTTGTTTCCTTGCAACTTCTGGAACAGCCTAGCCTTAAGACTTCAGCAAAAAACAAAAGCTTTTCTGAACCACCCTGTGGTCATGGCTTTAAATAACAAACTTTGAATGATGAGCAAGAGATTTTGGTAAGGCAGTGCACAGCATTGGAGACACTCGGATATTTCATTGTGTGTCATGGCAGCCTTACAGAGCTGGGAACTGGAGCATCCCATAGGAAAGCTCTTAGTTGACTCTGCAGTGCTTAATCTTTCTAATACAGCCCATAATTTGTAGTGAAAGATCTAGATAATGCAAGAAAACAGTTATTTATCTGGGATTAGCCTACATAAAACATTTACATTAAACTGAAACTAGGCCAGAATAATGTTCTTTTATAAATGGTGGTAATGAATTGCAAATCAGTCCAAAGTCTTGTGAAGTCAGAAGAGCCTCCGTGGCTCCTTCAGTGGACTTTGTGCCCTGTTTGTAGGCTTAATGCTGTAGTCTACGTCCATCGGTGTTTTTGTTGTGGAAAGTGAAGTACTATTTTATAAAGCAAACCCTACCCTAGTCCCACCGTACACTGGAGCAAGCATACCAGGTAAGCAGAGTGAATTAATAACGTATTTGTAACAAAGTCTCAGGTTGGCTAGTTAGCAGTGACTCTTTAGGAAGCCTGTCTGCTTTTCCAAATCCCTGCTCTGCTAGCAGTGCATAAGACATGTTCCTGATGATTTATTGTGGTAGGAGCTCCAGAGTAATCCTTGGTAAATAGATTTATGCATGTGACACTCTACTGAATGGGAGATTTATACTTGGCTATTCCATTGCTGCTTATTACCATATGATGTTTCATTGAATGCAATTATATGTCTGCTTCTACTCTTAAAAGGCTAGAAAGGTTTCACGATATTACTATCTTCTTCTGCTCAGCAGAGCCTCACAAAGAGTAATTTCCAACGTGATGGATGGGGTTTGCAGTTGGTTTTGTCCCTTGTAGGCCTGGTTGTGTGAAGTAAGCTGGGTTTTGGCTAAGGCTATCTTGAATTTTAACAAGATTTGTGATGCTGGAGGTGTTTCAGAAGTTGAGCTCAACTTTGTCAGCTGCCTGAGCTCATCTCAGGCTCTTAGAAAGCTGGAAAGATCTTCATAACTATTGAAGGTCTTAGAGGACGTGTAGGTCTTTGCTGTTTGTCCCGGTTTCAGATGAAGTGCTGTTTAAAGTATTCATTCATTATGAATTCAGTTTAAAGAATTCATTATACCAGCTGAAGATTAGAACATTTTCTGTGGCATTAGGAGACTATTTAGATTTTTATTAGGCAGTGTTTTTCATCTAGTTTATTTGGCACAGATTTCCTGCTGGTCTCCACTTTTTTTATTTCATTAAGTTCAAATTATTTTGTTTCCCCCTTCGGACATCAATATGGTGTAAAATCTTTTCAAAACAGTGGCTTAAAGCAGTGGAATCTGCAGGGTACTTTACAAAGTCTAAACGTTTTGAGATAAAACCTGACTGCGCTGAGGTCCACAACAGAACTTCTTTTGACTTCGGAAGAAGTAGGATTTCAGTTTTTAAGTTTGCCTGGAACTTTTCGTTCCTGGCTGATGCATGTTGCATCTTCAATGATTTAATTTCAGCATGGCTTTTAGAAACCATGACCCTTTTTGTCCATGGTCAAGCCCTGTATTGCTGCACCATTGAGCTCTGAGACCTCATTCATAAACATCTCTCCGAACATGGCTCTTTATCCCATGTCCACGGATGCGAGAGAATCCCAAACAATAGCAAGGCTGAAACAAAAGCGGGCATTGTCCAGGGGGTGCTGAGGCAGGCACTTGGAGGGGCCAGGGAACCTCTGTGGGCTGGGACCATTGTGCCCATAATTGGATTTTTGCAGCCGATGAGAACAGGAGGGGACCTGCTGGGCCAGGCGTGCCTGCTGCAACGAACCCAGCCGTGCTTGGAGGTGGCAGATGACCTTTAAAGCCCATGCTGTTCAGCGAGGCCTTGTATAGTGCAAATGCACTAGGTTGCAACTTTATTAGTGATTAGACACAGAGATAAGCCTCAGCACATTGCCTAATCTGCAGAGCCTAATTCCAGGCATTGAAGCCAGGGACGCTGATACAAACACAAACCAAGTGCCTGTTCAATCTCTCAGCTGAGTGACTGCCACAGCCTTACAGAGAGCTTTTGGATAACTTGGGTCTGGGGCTGGTTCTGATAAGTGTTTGCAGTGGGGATGCTGGGACAGGGAGGCAGTCTGTGAAAGCTAGGAGTACAGAAGGAGGAGGGGGTTATACACATAACGGTCATTGTCTTCAAACCCGTTTAATTTCTTTGATGGCTAATGGGAAGAATATTTGCAGTGAGCAAGGATTGGTCTTCCCTGCAAAAATAAGGTCGGGACTACAGCCCAAAGCAGCTTGTAAAGTGGAGTGTTTGGGGGGGAGATGAATTTCCGTATTTCCATTTTTTTCCATCTGAGGATGTTCCTGGGTGCTCTGGAGCTATTCAGAGTTGTCGTTGTTGCCTTTTGGATGGCGTTCCCTTTCCTGTGGGCCAGGTTAAAGGGTTAGAGGAGTTTGGACCATGCTGATTTATCCAGGCCAGATGTTTTAGGCAGTGGTCAAATCCTGCTAGTGTATCTATGTTGAATGGCGGTGGAAAATGTCAGAGGTTGTAAACAAAGATGAATCATCATAGGTCAAGGGTTAGGACTCTTCTTGACGGCACAGCAAGCACCATGCTGTGGTATGCTCTGTTAGTGGATTTCCTCCAAGGATTGCACTTTGAGGAGCTTTGGCCTCATGGCAGCTGCTTCTTGTTGTCCTTTCAGTGTAATGTGGAAGCTTTCAATTGGAACATGTACAGATCTTGGTCTGTGTTACAAATATATGCACTGCAATATTTGGCAGATTTACTCTGCAAATCCAGACAAGCCCATGCAACCCTATGTTTTAAATCCATGACTTGGAAATCTTTCTCCAAGAGCCACTGCAAACTTCCTTATCCCAGACTCTGTTGTGTGGTATCTGCCTCATCTTCAGATCCAGCAGACGACTGCACAAACATCATCTGAGAAAACAGTTTGCTAATGGCCATACCGTCTTTAACTTGGTCGATGAGATGAGCTTTCTCTGACCTTTATTTGGACACACTGGTATTAAGTTAATCCCACCCAATCTCTGTAGTGGCAAGGTGACCTATTTTTTTTGGTTTTGAATCTTGTAAAATGATGTTGCTTAAGTTACTGCTTCTCACTGGCTTTGCCCCTTGCCTTCAGGCAAAACCCATTTGGGATTCCTGCTTCTCTAGTTTTCTCTTTTTAGCCTTTCTTAACTGTGTTGTGACTTGTATTTTGGAACACCTGGCTCTGTATTTGGGGGTGAAAAGGAACGAGAAGCTTCGTTTGCTTTAAAAGAAGTATAGTGGGAGATTACATTTACTCCCAAGAAATGGCAGAAAACAGAAATTTCCTAGAAGGAACCAAACTCCTATCCTTGTGATGTTATCCCATTTGATAAAAGGTGATTTGGAGATTCTCCACTGGTCCATTGGGATCTGGGCGGAGGCTGGGCTGTAGGTGAATCCTTAGTGGGCTCTAGGTCAGTGTATCAACTTCCCTACAGCTTTATGTTGTTTTTCCTCCTACCACCCAGCCAGGGCTTGTTGTCTGTCTTTTGCCTCCAGACTTTTGGAGAGAAGCCATTGACTTCCCTCTCTGTTTGGCAAAGCCCTGCTTAACTAGTCTCCTCCTCTCGATTAAAAAGGTGGGAACCTGAGGAGGAAGTTTCTGTTGCTTTGAGCAAATCTACCTGAGTTTTTGTGGTCAGAATATGAGCAGCAAACAATGATGCGCACTGCATGTTTTGTGGTCACGATGCATGTCCAGTGCCATTTGGACATCTTCCCTACGGGTATAAACTGAGCGTTATTCCACCAACTTTGTGCATCACCTTCCCTCAGGATTAGAGGGTATGGGGCCACTCAGCCTCTCCTGACCTCTGTGAGGGGTGCACTGGAGCTGCCATTGGCCTGGATAGTACTTTGTTCCCACAGCTCCAGACCGTGGCCTTAGTTACATAAATCCGTGCCCATAGGCAGCTTCTTTGGCCTTATTATAATGCTAACTCAGTTGAATTCCTAATTAGAGACCAGTGGTTTTATGTGGGTATGGGAAGTCTGTGTAACTTTGTGGAGGACTTGTCCACAGAAATCTGCTTTGGGGACAGATGCTGAAATAAGATCTGAGTCTAAAAAAAGATGCGTGTAAAATAAAACAACTACTTTAATGTGCATGTGTATCAGCTGCTGGTGCATCAGTTCACATCAGCCAAGGCATGGAAGTGTTCTGGTTTTTTACTGGTTGATGTTTTCATCTGTCGATGTTTACAACATCGGCAGGAGATCTGTACTACATTAGGTGTCTCTGCTGTGAAATGGTGGAGAGGACAGTTTTAAAGCCCAGTGTGATTTCTTTGAGATAGATTAGAGGGCTTCTTCCTGTAATTTAAGATTAAATAAAGACAACTTTCAAAGTACTCTGAAAGAGGGAGAATCTGAAGCAAGCCTTGTCTGACCCGTTGATATCTGTGAAGCAATCACGGCAGTATCCCTCTCTGGCCATCCGGAGTTGGATGTGTTCAGAACAAGCAGAGCTATCATTATAGCCTATGCATTTTAATTTGTAAAGTGGAAGAAGTAATGTATCCGCTGCCTGCACCATGCCCTGTACTGGCTTGGGTTGATGATCTCTTCTATTTATATTGCCTCTTCCATTCAAATGGGTACCGTTGCAAGGTTTAGTACAGGGAGTGTTTGTGCATGTGTTTTTGCGTTGGCATTGCAGCCTATCATTGCTCTAATGTACCTCTGGGGGAATGTGATACAATAGTTAATGCCGGCTAGGCTGCTAAATAATAGCTCTTTCAGGAAGGAAGTAAAGAATAATTTATGTATAGGAAAACAGAGCAGGTATACAGAGAACAGTAAAAATAGATAAGCTGTGATTTCATTAAAACGATTCAGCAGTGAGTGTGTGGGATGTGGAATGCCTGCCAGTGCCCTGCTGCTTGCTGATGCACCTGAGGTTGGTTCAGGTCCCTGTCAGCAGCTCGAAGGAAATGTCCTTCTGGGTAGGCTGCAAAAAGCCTGTCCTGGAGAGGTCTCATGGGGAATAGGATGGTATCTGCTAAGTACAGCTTTGGCATGAGGGGCTCTTTGGGAGTTTGTTTGTAGTATGAATGAGCCGCCTTTTGATCTTACCGATGTGGTCGTTCTTGTCTAAATATGTTTGTGCATTAGTGCACTTAATTATCTGCTGGCCACTCGGCTTTTGTTTGGATAGCCTTCCTTTGCATCTAAATGTAAATAAATACTGATGGAGTGGATCTGGCTCCATCTGGGGTATGGAATTGAGCGCCTGTGCTGTGGCCGTGCTCCTGTGAGCTCCTCAAATAAACAGAGACTTCTCAAGGGCTACTGTGAAAACTCCCCCAGCGCTCATTCTAAAAGTAACCCATAAATCAGAGCGTCGCTCCCGCTTTTCCCTTTTGGCATACCGCTCCTGATGGAGGTTTACTTCTGTGTCGTGCAGCTGAAATGTCAGCTTTTGATTACCTCTTGCCTTTAGTCATATTGATGTATTATTTAAGTGTAAATACATTCACAGGAGAAGCGGTGTCCTGTGCCTAAGCTGTTAAAGCGATCACTGTTTATCTTGTCAAAGAAACTCCTTGCCCCTTCTGGAGGCTATGCGTAGCCCTCCCTTTGCATTTCAGGCATGCAAAGCAGGAGACTGCCCAGCAGCGAGGCTCCCAGAGCCTCTCCAGCAGGGAGGACATGAAAGGGAAGAGATACCAGCCGCCACCTTGTGAAGAAGCAGACCACCTACGTGATGGGGCACCTGGGCACGTAGGTCAGCAGTATGTTTTCAGAAAGTGGATTACCTGTAACAGGCCTGCAGTTGCGTTCCCATACCATAGGGACCAGGGCGTGTGCTCTGGGGCTGACGTAATGCTGCTTTGTACCTCTAAGGCACCCACTATCACCTTTCTACTAAAGTTTAGATTGTAATTTTAAACCATGGGAAAACGTTTTTTTTTTTTCCTCTTTGAAGAGCCTTGTTATTCATCTGCAGGTTTTTCTCCTCCCTTGTTCCTCTGCTGACTGCATCTCGATCAGATTGCAGGGACCGCACGGTGCTGGGGGGCGGCCTGGCCTGGGGGAGCGGATCGCTTTCCTGCAGGCTCCATCCTCATCCATCGGTGCCTCTGGGCTGCTGATGTGCTTTCCTGGGGGCAGGAATGTGACAGGCCTGCTTGACTTACGCTTGGATCAAATTAACTGAGGTTTTAGATGGGGATTTTTTGTGAATTCACAAATAGCAGTTATGCCAAGAAAATACTAATTGCCTGCACTTTGCCTTCACCCTGCCTCACCTCTTGGTGTATCTGTGTTCCCTCGCTGAATAATATCCCACTTCTCTGGGAGCCGAGTCAAATGCTTGCTCTATTTCAATGGAAAAGTCATTACAGTAACAGTCCTTATTATCTTATGTACTGCCAGGTGTTATTGGCATAGGGGAAGTCTGCACTTTAACAGATCCTTGGCTTAATAAAGAAGTGAAAACGATACCTGGTATCTTAAGGTTGTTTTTTTCATTCATTTTTTTTTTTTTTTTAACACTATCTCTGCCCTCTTAGGAACAATGCAAATTCACTCTGAAGTGCTTGCATCTGAATAGCACTCTTTCTCCCCCCTCAAAATACTGGGATGAAGGAGATCTGATAGTGCACACCAAGGTGGAAAACGTTGATAACGAGCTACTAACATTAATAAGAATAGCGTTCTGCGTTGCATTAAAGATAAGGCTACAAAGGTGTGATGCTTTTCGTTTTTTTTTAGTGAGTTTTTCTTTCCTTAAGACAGGAGCTGTGTTGAATCACACACAGTTGGAGGGGGTTCTTGGAGCAAACTTGTTGCTGCTAGAATTGCACCTGTGATGAATGCATGCTACTTTGTTACATATCCTTTTGTAAATATTGCAGCCATGAGCTCCTCCCTAGATGTTAGCTAGGTGATACAAAGCAGCTTCTGAGAGCATCCATTTGATGCTTTTTGCCCTTCTCCTAGGGCTGTGGAGCTGTTTACCAAACACTCTCCAGTCCCTGCAATGGTTAGGAGGTCTCCACCAGCTGTGGGTGTGTGGCTAGCGTGCTTCTTGCCCCTACATTGAAAACAGCAGGAAGAAAACAACAAAACCAGAGCTTGTGCTGCTTCAAAGGACAAGTTGAACAGGAGGATGTGCTTGGAATCTGACCTGGGGTCTGAAGGCAGACGTGCAGCAGTGGTCCAGGGCTCGCAGTGGGCTCTGGCTGTCCTGGTGCTGTTTATTCAGTTGCTGTTTAATTGAAAACTGTTGGCTGCAGGCACATCATTATTTATTTATTTGTATTGGTAGAAGCTCTCTTTAGGAAATGTTGTGTTTCTGTTAGGGATGTAGTCTGAGTATTGGAGAAGTGTGGTTGCATCTCTAAATAACAACTTGTGGCGTGACTTGCTCTCGGAGGGCCTCGCTCCTGCCTGCCTTCTTGGGCTCGCTCCAGTAATAATCTCACAGCTACAAAAGCAGGAGTAATGTTAGTAAGCTTGAATTAATTAATTATGAGCAACTCCTGCTAATGGAAAATAGATACCAAGAAATGCCTTCGCCTCGTGAGGGAATATGAGTTCGTGTAGTGTGTTTTGCTCTGATATGGACCCAAGGTTCAAGTGCAAACCTGTTTGTGCACTGGTTGTTTCTGCACCAGAAAGGCCAAAGGGACAATGGGACACTGATGGGATCCCTTGAGGTTCCGGATGTGCATTCCTAATGATGTGGTAAGCTGCTACCTTTCTTCCAAAGGAGAAGAGCTCTGCAGATCCATTGATACAAAGGGTTTGTAAATGTACCTTGAGCACCAGGCCCTGCAGGCTGCTGACACCCAGGACTTAGTGCTTCTGTGAGGTTTTCAGCAATA
The DNA here is from genome assembly GCA_016647715.1 of Pavo muticus. Taxonomy (NCBI): domain Eukaryota; kingdom Metazoa; phylum Chordata; class Aves; order Galliformes; family Phasianidae; genus Pavo; species Pavo muticus. The sequence goes on from JACDJE010000305.1 coordinate 559,813, forward strand.
ATATTGGATTAAAATTCCTTGGAGCAAGCTACATAGTATTCTGCTGTCTTTTTCCCCACCCTCTACCCTGTCCTTGTATGGCCCCACCTGGAGTGCTGTGTCCAGGCCTAGAGCCCCCAGTAGGGTGGATACAGGTAAAGAGGAGGGCCACAAAGATGATGCCACGGCTGGAGAACCTCTCCTATGAAGAAAGAGAGTTGAGCTTGTTTAGCTTGGAGAAGAGAAGGCTCCAGGGAGACTCCATTGCAGCCTTCCACTACTTGAAGGGAGCTTGCAAACAGAAGGGGGACCAATTTTTTACGTGGTTTGATAGTGATAGGACAAGAGGGAGTGGCTTTAGACTAGAAGAGGGGAGAGTTAGGTTAGATGTTCAAAATAACTTTTTTACTCAGAGGATGGTGAGGCCCTGGCACAGGCTGCCCAGAGAGATGGAGGTGCCCAAGGCTGGGTTGGATGGAGCCTGGGCAGCCTGAGCTGGTGCGGGACAACCAGCCCATGGCAGGGGGTTGGGACTAAATGATCTTTAAGGTTCCCTTCCATCCTAAGCTGTTCTATGATTCTATGATTGAATGGTACTCAGGTGGAAAGTACAGCAGGTAATTGTGTATAATTTTCACGTTTTTTTTCTGAGACAGATAATTTTCATACACACTTGGATTGAATGGCAACAGAAGAATCTTGCTTCAAGTGTGCCTTAATTAATACAAATGTTAACTGCTCTTACAAATAGGTTACGTTTAAATGTCAAACACTTGTTATTCATTGCCTGTGAGTCATTCTTCGTGCTTACATATGTGTGAACTGAGCGTATGTTCTGAAGCAGTGTATTATTTGAGGTCACAACTAAAAATAGTGAGTGTGCATTGTTTGTTTCTCTTCAAGAGTTAGAACAAATGGGAGAACACTGCTGAGCAGCATTAAAAACAGAAAGAAGAAGCACTTGGCAGTGCTCATGTGGTGGCACGGGATATTTCTGGGAGCCGGAGTTAGCAAGTTATAGCAGAAATTTCACTTTTTATTCAGAGCTTCCTTGTTTGTAAAGGCTGTGGTGAAACCATGGCTGCGTGTTTGTGCTTCCCATGTAAAAGCCATGAATCAAGAGATGCCAGCTTGAAGGGGGAAGAAGTCAAAGTGAGGTCATTTGGTTTGCTCTGCACTTGTATTCACTGCTGGATTTTTCCTACTGCTAAAGAAGCAGCAAAGCAGTGGTAACTGGTCTTTGCATTTCAATAGCCTTTATATGGAAATAAGTGGCACCCTGTGAGGACAGTGCTGACCTGACCTTCTGTTTCCCCCCAGCGTTGGTGGCTGTGGGCAGCACTGCAGATGTTGGACCATGCCACATGGTGACCCAAACATGTCCAGCCCTCACTGTGCTGGGGATGCTCAAAGCAGTCCTGGAAGAGTCCTTGAAGCTATTTATCTGCAAGGGTTGGTGCTTTTTGTTGTTGTTGGTTGTTTTGTTTCCCTCCCCCATGCAGGAATACCTCAGTCACAGCTTCTATTCTCAGGTGGAAAGTGAGGTTTTCCAGCGGTGTAGGATGTGGGAAGGTAGGCTACTCTATGAAGTCACAAGGCAAGTGCCAAGATACTGCTTGCTTGTTTTGCTTCAGAGCTTCATATGATGAAGCTGCTGATAAGATGACTGGATCATGAAAATGCTCCCTGAGCTGTACTTCTCACTGAGCAGCCATCTCACACGCTTGCCAGTGGGACTGGAAATAGTGCTCTGGGTGGGGAGAGAAAAATACCAGACTTTGGCCTTTCTTTGAAAAAATCTGTTGATACCTCTTAACATAGTGGAGCGCTTCCTGAGTTTTTTCATTCTGTGGCTGGGCTGGGGCCTGCAGCAGCACAGGAAGGACTTAGACCTGGGAGCAGTGCCTGGGCTGAGGGGGGCTGCAGCATAGTGAGGGCTGGGGCCTCTGCCCCCATGGCCTCCTGCGATGCTCTGTGCTGTGACCCGTGAAGTGGCCTTTGATTATTTTATTGCTCGGTTTACGGCTACTTCTGGAGCTGTCTTAAGCAATGTGGTTTTTGAGAGAGTACTGTGCTTTGATTAGGCGATCTCTGCTTTCAGCAGTAAAGAGCATTAATTCTGCTGCACCAAGGGTTTTTGCAGAACAGACATTAGAGCTGCAAAAACAGATATTTGAGTCCAGAGATCCATCCTCAGTGGTAAGTAGGAAGAAGAATTCCACTCAGTGCTTCTAATCCCTCCTCACTGCACAGCCCTTTGTGACAACGGGAGGAAAACCATTCAAGACTTTTCTCCCATATAATGAAAGAAATGAAGGGTGACCCCTGACCTTTCCATAACCTCCAGGCTTGTTGAAGATGCTGTGAAGCTCCAAATTTTGGGCTTCCAGGACTGAATAGACTTGCACGTGGAGCTATCAAAATTGTACAGGACATGTGCTGCAGGGTGGGCAGAAGGACATTGGTGCCCACTGTGCTTCAAAACGAACAGGGGCTGCTTCTGCAGCAGAGGTGGGGGCACTGCCTGTGCCCACTGCCTGAGCCCTCCCCGCCAGCCGGGCTGGCAGAACTGGTTCAAACATGCTGCTGCTGCTAATCTGCTTAATGTCTTGACAAGTTGTAATAGCGCATAATCTGCTCCTCCTTGTGGGAAACGTAACGATTATTGGCGTCGGTTTTAAGTGTCTGGTCACGCTGCTGCAACCGGGAGAATTTAAGTCACAGAGCTGACCCAGTTCATTCAACACAGGGCGTGCTTTTTTTTTTAATTAAAAATAAGCCATTATTCCCTCAAAAGAGATGATCTGAAGCAAGACCCCAATCCTCAGGCTTTGGTTCGCTTAATGCCTTGGTGTTTCTTCTTGTCATGTGTCTCTGCAGCTCGTGGCAGAGCAACAGAGCTTCTGCAGTCCAGGTGAGGATGCATAATGGGGAAGAGGAGGAAACAGCCATGCTAAACGAGCTGTTTTCACGTGCTTGTAAGGGCCAGGAGCTGCAGAAACGGGAGCCTCCCAAGGTGTGTTTGGGCTAGTTACTGCAGCACCACATCCGCACCTCTATGGGTTTGGTGCCTGCACATTGTTTGTTGTACCCAGCATGGTTACTCCTTGCTCAGGCATAGCGTTTGCTGCAGGAACATGCCTTACATCACTGGGGCTTACTCCCAGATGGCAAGAGAGATAGTCACTGTAGTGTGTACACATGTATACTATGATGGCATCTGTGCAAGCAAGAGTCTGTTTCCTTCTCATCTGCACTGGCATTGTTGGTGAGGCAACCTGCGTGTGTTCAGACATTGCTTTGGGCAGAAAACTGGCAATTTTTTTCTTTGGGTCTGGCTGTCCCAGTGGAAGAAGTTGCTGTTCTCAGCAGCTTGGGACCAGCCCTTGCTGATTAGTGGCTCTGCTGATCTGCCAATGGAGCAGATCCCTAATTAAGCAGAATCAGCCATGCTCGCAGATTGCCTGTTTAAACTCTTTCCTGACTAGGCTGAAGCCAGTCCATCACACTGCTGCAGCAAATGAGGCTGTGCTTTAGTGTAAAGGGAGGAATTGGGCATATTGTGATAGTGCTTTTTAAAATACATGTGCCTGAAATAAAAGTAAAGCATAAAATGGCAGCAAAAGAAGGTAAGAAACAGCAAGCAATGAAGATGAGGAAGAGGAATATCAGCAAATGACCCTGGAAGGCAGGAAAATGTAAGAAGGATCAAAAGAAATAAATACAAGGCAAAGTCATGGTCAAATGTAACGCCTTGAGCTCAGAGTGTACAGACGTGGTTTGTAGGCAGCCCTGCCCAAGGATGCACTGCAGTATGTGTGTGCTTGGGGGAATCAGTGGTCTTCTGGGCTAGGATCCGGCCTCATAGTTGCCCTTGCATCAGTACAGCACTCAGCAGTGTGTATGTGAGCTTCTCGTGGGATTGTTCTCAAAACATTGTGATTTATATGAGGACTGTCTGTGTTATGATTAGATTTATGAATTGCTCAGAGCATTTAATAGCTTTTTCTTTCTTTTTTTTCTTTTTTAGGAAATGGCTCTCCAAGCCTTAATAGTGTTTTGTTGTCAGACCTAAGAACATCCAACTCCCTTTTCTGAGGGCAGCGTTTCAGCATATTGCTGCCTTATTTGTCTGTGATGTTCTGCTTCAGTGCCTGTCTTGCTGTGGGGTGAAGAGCTGAAGTCTGAAAGCCCCAGAGCTTCCAAAAAGAGATCTCTTGTAATCAAACTATACTGCTTCTATGCAAATGCGAAACCCAAAGCAAACTTTTCCTTCTTAACAGCTACTTAGAACAGGTTTAATTTGATATCGGAATCACTTTTTTTTTTTTTTTTTTTAAAGCCAATTTTATTTTTGCTTCAGCAGAAACCAGACTCTCTTGTGCAGCTGTATGGGTGAGCAGCAGAGCACTGGGCAGTGCCCAGTGCTCTGCTGGGGCACCTAGGGCTTTGGAGACTGCTACAGTTAACATGTGCAACCTCACCTGTCTCCATGTGTGGGAACTGACCTTGTGCTCCCTGCTTTTACAGGGCCTGGGGTAATGGGGCCGTAAACCTGTTAGGACTTCATAGGCACTTCCAGAGTAGAAATAGCCATTAGGTGTCATGCACTAATAGAGAACACGCACAGATCCCTGGTGCGTCATCAGGGAAGGCAGGATGGTTGGTTGCAATCTGAGAGATGGGGATATTGTGCAGGATCAGGTGTACCCTGTGCAATTAATCTAACCTGAAATGGGGCAGCAGCCACGCAAAGCTCCCAGCTGTCTCTTGTCCCTGCTTCAGCAGTCACTTGGCAGTGAAGGACTTACCTTTAGTTTTGTGTCTGAGCAGCAGCTCAGACAAGGCGTGTTCTCTGTGACTAGGCTATTAATGCAAATAGCAAATACGTAATAATAACAGTATTTAAATAAAAAAAGATTGGTAGCAGGATTAGGATTGCAGTGCATTTTTTTTCTTATTGTAAAAAAATATTTCCTGGGGTTTTGTTCTTAAGTAAATGCTCATCAGCTCTGCCTGACTGCTTATCCCACAGTATGTGCATTAGTAACGCTTTTTTTGTAGGAGCTGATGCTGTCTATACAGCTGTTTCTCTTCAGAAATGCTCTGTTCAGTACTTTTGGGGTTTTTGTTTTCCTCTGTTCTATTACTGTTAGACTATGAGATTCAGTGTTTAATGTGATTTGGAGCTCTAAAGTAGGCCAAAAGCTGCTCCTTGCTTCTGGCCATCCAAGCGGTTTCCTCTTCAACATCTTCATCAGCGACATAGATGATGATGTCGAGTGCACCCTCAGCAAGTTTGTGGATGACACCAAGCTGAGTGGTGCAGTCATGCACTGGAAGGAAGGGAAGCCATCCAGAGGGACCTGGACAGGCTGGAGAAGTGGGCCCGTGAAAACCTAATGAGGTTCAATAAGGCTAAGTGCAGGGTGCTGCACTTGAGTCGGGGCAATCCCAGGTATTTATACAAACTCAGGGAAGATCTCCTTGAGAGCAGCCCTGCGGAGAAGGACTTGGGGGTCCTGGTGGATGAGAAGCTGGACATGAGCCAGCAATGTGTGCCTGCAGCCCAGAAGGCCAACTGTGTTCTGGGCTGCTTTAAAAAAGGGGTGGCCAGCAGGGAGAGGGAGGTGATTGTCCCCCTCTACTCAGCTCTTGTGAGGCCCCATCTGGAGTACTGCATTCAGGCCTGGGGCCCCCAGCACAGGAAGGATGTGGAGCCCTTGAATTGGGTCCAGAGGAGGGCCACTAAGATGATCAGAGGGCTGGAGCACCTCTCCTATGAGGAAAGGCTGAGGGAACTGGGATTGTTCAGCTTGGAGAAGAGAAGGCTCCAGGGAGACCTCGCTGCAGCCTTCCAGTACTTGAAGGGAGCATATAAACAGGAAGGGGAACGGCTGTTTACGAGGGTGGATAGTGATAGGACAAGGGGGAATGGTTTTAAATTGAGACAAAGGAGATTTAGGTTAGATATTAGGAGGAAGTTTTTCACACAAAGGGTGGTAACACACTGGAACAGGTTGCCCAAGCAGGTTGTGGATGCCCCATCCCTGGAGGCATTCAAGGCCAGGCTGGATGTGGCTCTGGGCAGCCTGGTCTAGTGGTTGGTGACCCTGCACATAGCAGGGGGGTTGAAACTAGATGATCATTGTGGTCCTTTTCAACCCAAGCCATTCTATGATTATATCCTTTGGAGTGGTAGGAGAGTTTGAACCTGTCAAATTGAAGAGATGTATTTATTTCATTTTGCTCAAGTCAGACCACATATATTCCTCCAGGATCTTTGGTGTTTTGGTGCAGATGAGCCTTGGTGATGTGGTGAACTAATGGTTGGATTAATGGGGCCATATCTAGAGCCTGAGGCATAAAACAGAGACTGGCTGTTGTGGTAATTGCAAGACAAGTGTGCAGCGAAGAAACTGTGCCTGCTCCAGAGCATTTCAATTTGGAGGTTAGAGACAACAGGCACGCACTGGGGCATGTCGTCACTATGTGTTGCATCACCTGACCCTTGTTAGTGCTTTTTGAATGCTACTTCTGGCAGCGCAGCCAGTAGTTCTGCACTCCCATTGTTTTTGTGGTCATTTTTTTCCTAGCAATTCTCTCAAGTAAGTGCTTCAGTAAACTGCAGATCTGGCAATCCCAATCTCAGATCCTCTTGACCCTTTCAGAAATGGAACAAACATCGTCTGATGCTTTAAAACCTTCCTCCTGCAGGGCACAGTGGAAGGGAAGCTGAGCGTGTTTAGTTCTTGCAGAGCTGAGCTCTTAAATTGATAGTGCCTGTAGTTATATGTAGCTCTCGTGAAAGAAAATAAGAGGAACATCTTAAATCTTTAAACCTCTCAAGGCCATCCTTTCCTTTCCATACTGTGAGAAATGTGTAACTCTATAATATCAGGAGAAATCCTACATGAATGTAGCTATGCCAAAATGTGCTTACAGATAAGCCATCTCGTACTGGACATGAGCCGGTGCCTGCCAGGGTCGCTTCTGGGGATCTTTTGAGGCTGCAGAGAGCTTTTTGTCAATGTGCCTGGCTTTTGAAAGCATTGCACATGTTTCAGAAAGCCTCAGAGTGATGCTGTAGTTGTTCTGTTCATGCCATGTAGAACTTAAGCTTTCAGAACTTTTTTAAGCTTTCACAGAACTTTCAGCTTCTGTGCTGAAATATTTTTTCTAAAATAACAGCGGATGGCACGTGTGTCTGACCAGATCTTCTGGAATGAACTTGGTTTGTGCTTTCGTTTTATTTTGGTTTGGTTTAACTAATGAGAAGCACAAGTAAATGTTGTTTGTTGCCTAGAGCGAGATGTTGAATATGGATCATTAAGAAATGGGGTCAGATAAGGAAGAGGAAAATATCACTGTCCCCAAAGTGGAACTTGCAAAGCCATGCACTATGCAGTGCCCCACGGAGCTGGAAATCTTCTGTCAATACTCATACGATTGTGATGATCTGCAGTGTTGATAGCAGTGCCTGGCTTCAGGGTCTGTGCTATCCCTACATGTCACAGCTACTGTGCTTCAGAAGGCTGGATTGCGTTTACTCCCGGAGAGCTTGTCTGATTGCTCACAGCACATAATGATTTGAAAACGAGTTTGTTTTTAGTAATAAACCTTTATGGCTCTTGCAAAGCGAGTCTCTCCAGACTGGTTGGGGCAGGGTGACAGCTCCAGCTGACCTCTGGTTTGGGAAAACTGCTAGTCCACATCGAGATGAGATGGAGTTATCAGGAAAATGGGAAATTGAAGCAGCTTCTCCCACTAAAACCTCACAGATTGGAAAAATATACATTTTTCCTGAAATTCTGAAAAAATATTGAATTCCCATGGCTGTAAGTTCTATGAAATGGAATCCAGGGGCATTAATTAGAATTCTGAACCATATGGTCACGCAAATCTGGAGACCTGCACAACTGCATTTTCATATTTGATATTGACACATTAAAATTCATCAGTTTGCAGCCAGAGTTGTCTTAGTTAATTTAACTAATACCATAACATTCCTGAGATGCATCATTACACTTCATCATGTAAATATAAGCCATGATGATTAGGGGAGAACCACTTGCTTCAAATAATTAATATAGCTGAAAAACTGCTTACAATTTAGAGGGATTAAAATAAATTTGTCTCCCTGTGCCCCTTTGTTAAATCCAGGTGGACCTCTGTTAGTTTGCAGAATACCTGCTTTCTGGGTGTGCGTTTTAGTAGTGACTTGTGTTTCTGTGCCACAGGGGTGGCTGTGTTTGGAGCTGTGGTACAAGCAGACTCTTGGATTAGCTTTAAGGAGGAGGTTGTTTGGCTTGGAGGGCTGGCTGGGCACCTAACCTTCAGAAATGAGTTTTCTCCTATGTCAGCTGGGCATTGCCATGCCTTGGCAGGAAGAAAAGAGGCTTCCTCAACCATCCTTGGGGGCAGGAAGCAAACATTTCAGCTGAAATTCTGACTGGACCCATCTGCGTGTGGAGATCGGTGAAGCCTGGCTTGTCTATGAGCTGCCCGGCTATCTCTGCCCAGCTGGGCAGCCTGTGTCTGTGCCTTTGGCACAAAGAGGGAAGAGGGCTGCTGTCTTTCCTTGTGCATTAGGTTAACTGGAGACTGCTCTGAGGTGAAGCCAAGGTGGATATGTGTCTTAAGAGAGTTGGGTTCAAAAGGTTTGTATGTTCTCAATGTCTGCTTAGATGCTGGTTCTTTCTCCCATCTTTTCCACCAATGGTTACCTATCATTTTTTGTGTCTAAGATATCTGTGTGATGTATGCACATCCAAGGAGAGGGAATACAGCTCGTGATTACAGCAGCCAACTTGCAGATTTCAGGTGGCCTGTAACGAAACTGTTCATTCGGATTTTCTGTCATTTGCACATGCAAGTGGAGGCTGCATTGGTGACACACCAACCGAGGGGCAGCCGTTCATGAGAGCTGTGGCTATACTCCAGGCTTGGGTGTGATCCCTTGCCAGCCCTGCTGTCAGTTGGAAATCTGGTCCTGGTGAGCAAGACCAGCTGCTCTGGTCCTCCTCCTCCTCCATGTGGCATCCAGTGTGCAAATCCAACACGGTTTTCTTATCTCCTCTTTTGCTGGTAGAAACTTGAGACCTGCCTTCCACAGAGCAGTAGTCCAGGGAAGACCACACTTAAGGTGGAATTGTGAGTGTCAGGAACATGCCTCAATGCAACTGGCTGGTTTGAAAATTGTGATATTGACTTGTGATCTAGTGTTTCTAATTGAGGCACTAGGGTGTGAGAGAGTCTTCCGGGAGTCATCTAGCCTAGCTCACCACCCTCAGGCAAGACCAGCTTATCTAGATGTTTCTGTAGCCCAGTCTTAAAACCTTCTGTAGATGGCAATTCCATAACCCCACCAGTCGATGACTTCTAGGGTGGCATTGTCATCCCCACCAGAAGGTCTTCTCCTAACCTCTTACTGAAATATTTACCATTGTGATTTAGATCTAGTTTTGCTTTATCCCGATCTGCTGTGGGAAGGGGGAACAGGTTATTCACTTCTTTCCAGCTACGTGCTGTGCATTTTAAAGACAGTTATCATGCATGTCCTCACTCTTCACTAGACTAAACAACCTAGTTCCTTCAGTCATTCTTTGTAGGTCATGTTTTCTAGGCTTCAGAGAAGTCTTGTTCCCCAGTGGACTGTCAAATCAATCTGCTGCTGTTTTTGAAGCGTTATGCCCCAAACCAGCTGGCTGTGTGAGGGTGATGTTAAGCAGAGGGAGGAGTTGGTAGAGGCTGTCTGCTGGTCACCAGGAGCTCAGTGTGTCAGCCTCCATGGGGAGAAACAAGTTCCTTGAGCAAGGTAGTGCAACCAACATGTACGCACTGGGGCTTGGCCTCTGAGAGGGAGAAACCTCCTTGGTGTCTCTGAGGTTCCCGTGTCCCAGTGTGCTGTCAGAGCTACAGCAGTTTGTTCAGCCTGGACTGAGTTGTGTTGGCAGGGCTACAGGAGAGACGTGTGTCTGTCCTGTGTGCAGTGTGTATCAGCAGGTCCTTGCTTTTGTAAACCTGACTTGCACTTTCATTGTTACTGTCTTATCTATAAAACACAGAAGAGAGGAGGCTGAAGGGAGGGAGCAGAGTACTTAATTTTTCCTCTTGGCTTGTGCAGTGAGTTACCTGAATTTCCGGAGAGTGCCTCAAGTTTGGCTTCTTTTAAAAACTCAGCAGATTGCCATTGCTTCAGGATTTTTTTTTTTCCTTTACTCCCAGCTGACTTCATAAGTCAGTTTCAGCTGACTTCATAAGAAAGGCTGTTGAACTCTGAGTGTGGGGGACCTTGTACAATGAAACCAACCAAGGGACCACTCTTATTTTCTTAGGGTCTTTTCAAGACAGAGGAGCCTCCTCAGTCCTGAATTTACAGCTTAGGCTTGGGCTCAAAATAGACCTTGCAGAACACAATTGCATGGGAAAGGCCAGTTACCCAGCAGTTATTCTTCATTGGCAGAGCTGCTCCTTCCTCTCACCAATCTGCTAGAAGCTACCCTGTCCTGCTCTGCAATTACCAGGGATTTCAGTAACAGTCTTCTGCAGTCGCACCTCTATAGCAAAGGGACTTCAGCAAAGCAAGCCACCAAAACATGACCAACAGGTACAACACAGCAAGCTGCTCACTCAAAGTGGAGGATCAAGCCCATCTCCAAACTGGCGTAACCTGTGGCCAAGAAAAGAGTGAAGGAGCCCTGTAGCCCATTTCCCAGACCTCAGGCTCATGCCTCTCTGCATTTTTGCTCTGCTTGTTGCCTGCTGCTGCTTCTGTGTCTTCCCCTCCCCAAACACGTGGGCCTTGTGCCAGGCTTGGGTGTTGTACAAGCACTCAGCCCTGTGAGGCTGCCAGGTGGTGATGTTGCAAGAGAACACAGGGTTATTTCTGCAGCGTTTTGAGGCGATAATCCTAATTTCCCACTTCTTCAGTATTGGCAGCAGCTCTAAGGGATGGAACATAATTGCCCTGTGAAACAGATTTGATTTCCTACCAGGTCTTTTGTCTCTGCCAGGTAGTCTTAAAAGTTAAGTGTTTTGGAGGGAGAATTTCATAACACATGACTGATCTTTCAACAATCTGTGTACAGATTTGACCCTGGAGTGTTTTTACAGACTCTGTGGAACTGTTGAATACAAATATTTTTTTTATTTCCTCATTATTTGCTAAACATTTAGGTCTTGATCATCTGCTGACTTTCCATTTCGAGCTGCACATGCCAATGAGCCAACTCTGCCTGTTTCCCTCGGCCTTGCTCACGGGTTAAACTAACCTATTTGGGACATTTCATTACTTGGGAGAAGCATCTCTTGGAGCTTGAAACCGAGCCTCTGCTCCAATACACGGCAAGATTTATGACCTGGCAGATAAACTGGATTTAGCAGAGCTGAAGCTGTAATACCCGATTGTATCAGAGCACGGTGTGTGTATGTGGGTGTGGGGGATAGGTGGGGCTCAAACACCTTCTGAAAATGCGGGCTCTCCCTTTGCAGCCTCCCTCTCCTTTGAAACCTAGCTAAGGCAATGAGTGCTAACAGAGCAGATAGGTTTGGAAAGGATCACTTCTGCCTGGCTGACTTCTGAAAGATGGGTAACTTTAAAACAACAGCATTATTTCTTTGAGGCTGACCTGACTCAGAGCATTTCTTCTGCCACTTCTCCCAGGGGTAGATATTGTTTTGTTTTGTTGCGATTACAGTTCCACCCTGAGCGTGGGATCTACTATTTTGTTGTTATTTATTAACTTCTGGGGGAATCCTTGCTGAGAATTCACCTGAGGCATTATAATCCTTGTGAAATGAACTTCACCTTAGGATTGTGTTTCTTTCTCTCCTTGAAACAACTAGTGTGCCTAAAATAAGTAGAAAGTGGTAAGATAATGCTGGCAAGAAGGGGAAGGAAGGATGGACGATCAGCATGATCTTTCTAGTCTATCCAGCACCCTACTGGGATTAGTGCTTTGGCCTGTGATTGTTGGTTTGAGATGGAAGATGAGATGCAATTGTTGAGGTGCTGGATGGAGGTGGGTCAAGGCTCTGGAGAAGGCTGGGCCAACAGTATAGACACAAGCATTGATTTATCTGGACAGGACAGGCATATACCTGGCTTCAAAACTTGTGTCCAGGTTGCTGCTGCTGAATAGATCTGTCACTGGGTAGGAATGTTTTCTTTATGTATGCTTTGGGTTTAAGCATCCTTTGTTAGTGTGCTCTCCCTGTTGAGAAGGGCAGGCCACTACCATGGCAGTGCAGCAGTGGGAAGCAGGGCTCCAGGGCCTCCTCCACACCAAAGAGATGTGGAAGTTGTCTTGGGGATGTGTGTATGTTCTAGAGCATTCTTGGAGGGGATGAGAACAGCATCCTTGGAATTTAGCGATTTCTTCCTTGGGGGGGGAAAAAAAAAAAAAAAANCCAAAGCAAACTTTTCCTTCTTAACAGCTACTTAGAACAGGTTTAATTTGATATCGGAATCACTTTTTTTTTTTTTTTTTTAAAGCCAATTTTATTTTTGCTTCAGCAGAAACCAGACTCTCTTGTGCAGCTGTATGGGTGAGCAGCAGAGCACTGGGCAGTGCCCAGTGCTCTGCTGGGGCACCTAGGGCTTTGGAGACTGCTACAGTTAACATGTGCAACCTCACCTGTCTCCATGTGTGGGAACTGACCTTGTGCTCCCTGCTTTTACAGGGCCTGGGGTAATGGGGCCGTAAACCTGTTAGGACTTCATAGGCACTTCCAGAGTAGAAATAGCCATTAGGTGTCATGCACTAATAGAGAACACGCACAGATCCCTGGTGCGTCATCAGGGAAGGCAGGATGGTTGGTTGCAATCTGAGAGATGGGGATATTGTGCAGGATCAGGTGTACCCTGTGCAATTAATCTAACCTGAAATGGGGCAGCAGCCACGCAAAGCTCCCAGCTGTCTCTTGTCCCTGCTTCAGCAGTCACTTGGCAGTGAAGGACTTACCTTTAGTTTTGTGTCTGAGCAGCAGCTCAGACAAGGCGTGTTCTCTGTGACTAGGCTATTAATGCAAATAGCAAATACGTAATAATAACAGTATTTAAATAAAAAAAGATTGGTAGCAGGATTAGGATTGCAGTGCATTTTTTTTCTTATTGTAAAAAAATATTTCCTGGGGTTTTGTTCTTAAGTAAATGCTCATCAGCTCTGCCTGACTGCTTATCCCACAGTATGTGCATTAGTAACGCTTTTTTTGTAGGAGCTGATGCTGTCTATACAGCTGTTTCTCTTCAGAAATGCTCTGTTCAGTACTTTTGGGGTTTTTGTTTTCCTCTGTTCTATTACTGTTAGACTATGAGATTCAGTGTTTAATGTGATTTGGAGCTCTAAAGTAGGCCAAAAGCTGCTCCTTGCTTCTGGCCATCCAAGCGGTTTCCTCTTCAACATCTTCATCAGCGACATAGATGATGATGTCGAGTGCACCCTCAGCAAGTTTGTGGATGACACCAAGCTGAGTGGTGCAGTCATGCACTGGAAGGAAGGGAAGCCATCCAGAGGGACCTGGACAGGCTGGAGAAGTGGGCCCGTGAAAACCTAATGAGGTTCAATAAGGCTAAGTGCAGGGTGCTGCACTTGAGTCGGGGCAATCCCAGGTATTTATACAAACTCAGGGAAGATCTCCTTGAGAGCAGCCCTGCGGAGAAGGACTTGGGGGTCCTGGTGGATGAGAAGCTGGACATGAGCCAGCAATGTGTGCCTGCAGCCCAGAAGGCCAACTGTGTTCTGGGCTGCTTTAAAAAAGGGGTGGCCAGCAGGGAGAGGGAGGTGATTGTCCCCCTCTACTCAGCTCTTGTGAGGCCCCATCTGGAGTACTGCATTCAGGCCTGGGGCCCCCAGCACAGGAAGGATGTGGAGCCCTTGAATTGGGTCCAGAGGAGGGCCACTAAGATGATCAGAGGGCTGGAGCACCTCTCCTATGAGGAAAGGCTGAGGGAACTGGGATTGTTCAGCTTGGAGAAGAGAAGGCTCCAGGGAGACCTCGCTGCAGCCTTCCAGTACTTGAAGGGAGCATATAAACAGGAAGGGGAACGGCTGTTTACGAGGGTGGATAGTGATAGGACAAGGGGGAATGGTTTTAAATTGAGACAAAGGAGATTTAGGTTAGATATTAGGAGGAAGTTTTTCACACAAAGGGTGGTAACACACTGGAACAGGTTGCCCAAGCAGGTTGTGGATGCCCCATCCCTGGAGGCATTCAAGGCCAGGCTGGATGTGGCTCTGGGCAGCCTGGTCTAGTGGTTGGTGACCCTGCACATAGCAGGGGGGTTGAAACTAGATGATCATTGTGGTCCTTTTCAACCCAAGCCATTCTATGATTATATCCTTTGGAGTGGTAGGAGAGTTTGAACCTGTCAAATTGAAGAGATGTATTTATTTCATTTTGCTCAAGTCAGACCACATATATTCCTCCAGGATCTTTGGTGTTTTGGTGCAGATGAGCCTTGGTGATGTGGTGAACTAATGGTTGGATTAATGGGGCCATATCTAGAGCCTGAGGCATAAAACAGAGACTGGCTGTTGTGGTAATTGCAAGACAAGTGTGCAGCGAAGAAACTGTGCCTGCTCCAGAGCATTTCAATTTGGAGGTTAGAGACAACAGGCACGCACTGGGGCATGTCGTCACTATGTGTTGCATCACCTGACCCTTGTTAGTGCTTTTTGAATGCTACTTCTGGCAGCGCAGCCAGTAGTTCTGCACTCCCATTGTTTTTGTGGTCATTTTTTTCCTAGCAATTCTCTCAAGTAAGTGCTTCAGTAAACTGCAGATCTGGCAATCCCAATCTCAGATCCTCTTGACCCTTTCAGAAATGGAACAAACATCGTCTGATGCTTTAAAACCTTCCTCCTGCAGGGCACAGTGGAAGGGAAGCTGAGCGTGTTTAGTTCTTGCAGAGCTGAGCTCTTAAATTGATAGTGCCTGTAGTTATATGTAGCTCTCGTGAAAGAAAATAAGAGGAACATCTTAAATCTTTAAACCTCTCAAGGCCATCCTTTCCTTTCCATACTGTGAGAAATGTGTAACTCTATAATATCAGGAGAAATCCTACATGAATGTAGCTATGCCAAAATGTGCTTACAGATAAGCCATCTCGTACTGGACATGAGCCGGTGCCTGCCAGGGTCGCTTCTGGGGATCTTTTGAGGCTGCAGAGAGCTTTTTGTCAATGTGCCTGGCTTTTGAAAGCATTGCACATGTTTCAGAAAGCCTCAGAGTGATGCTGTAGTTGTTCTGTTCATGCCATGTAGAACTTAAGCTTTCAGAACTTTTTTAAGCTTTCACAGAACTTTCAGCTTCTGTGCTGAAATATTTTTTCTAAAATAACAGCGGATGGCACGTGTGTCTGACCAGATCTTCTGGAATGAACTTGGTTTGTGCTTTCGTTTTATTTTGGTTTGGTTTAACTAATGAGAAGCACAAGTAAATGTTGTTTGTTGCCTAGAGCGAGATGTTGAATATGGATCATTAAGAAATGGGGTCAGATAAGGAAGAGGAAAATATCACTGTCCCCAAAGTGGAACTTGCAAAGCCATGCACTATGCAGTGCCCCACGGAGCTGGAAATCTTCTGTCAATACTCATACGATTGTGATGATCTGCAGTGTTGATAGCAGTGCCTGGCTTCAGGGTCTGTGCTATCCCTACATGTCACAGCTACTGTGCTTCAGAAGGCTGGATTGCGTTTACTCCCGGAGAGCTTGTCTGATTGCTCACAGCACATAATGATTTGAAAACGAGTTTGTTTTTAGTAATAAACCTTTATGGCTCTTGCAAAGCGAGTCTCTCCAGACTGGTTGGGGCAGGGTGACAGCTCCAGCTGACCTCTGGTTTGGGAAAACTGCTAGTCCACATCGAGATGAGATGGAGTTATCAGGAAAATGGGAAATTGAAGCAGCTTCTCCCACTAAAACCTCACAGATTGGAAAAATATACATTTTTCCTGAAATTCTGAAAAAATATTGAATTCCCATGGCTGTAAGTTCTATGAAATGGAATCCAGGGGCATTAATTAGAATTCTGAACCATATGGTCACGCAAATCTGGAGACCTGCACAACTGCATTTTCATATTTGATATTGACACATTAAAATTCATCAGTTTGCAGCCAGAGTTGTCTTAGTTAATTTAACTAATACCATAACATTCCTGAGATGCATCATTACACTTCATCATGTAAATATAAGCCATGATGATTAGGGGAGAACCACTTGCTTCAAATAATTAATATAGCTGAAAAACTGCTTACAATTTAGAGGGATTAAAATAAATTTGTCTCCCTGTGCCCCTTTGTTAAATCCAGGTGGACCTCTGTTAGTTTGCAGAATACCTGCTTTCTGGGTGTGCGTTTTAGTAGTGACTTGTGTTTCTGTGCCACAGGGGTGGCTGTGTTTGGAGCTGTGGTACAAGCAGACTCTTGGATTAGCTTTAAGGAGGAGGTTGTTTGGCTTGGAGGGCTGGCTGGGCACCTAACCTTCAGAAATGAGTTTTCTCCTATGTCAGCTGGGCATTGCCATGCCTTGGCAGGAAGAAAAGAGGCTTCCTCAACCATCCTTGGGGGCAGGAAGCAAACATTTCAGCTGAAATTCTGACTGGACCCATCTGCGTGTGGAGATCGGTGAAGCCTGGCTTGTCTATGAGCTGCCCGGCTATCTCTGCCCAGCTGGGCAGCCTGTGTCTGTGCCTTTGGCACAAAGAGGGAAGAGGGCTGCTGTCTTTCCTTGTGCATTAGGTTAACTGGAGACTGCTCTGAGGTGAAGCCAAGGTGGATATGTGTCTTAAGAGAGTTGGGTTCAAAAGGTTTGTATGTTCTCAATGTCTGCTTAGATGCTGGTTCTTTCTCCCATCTTTTCCACCAATGGTTNAGAAGAGCGTGAGAAATGTATCAGGGATTCACAAGGCAGAGAGGTGACACAAAGCGGCTCTCTGCTGTGCCTCAGAGCCGTGAGTTATCTGTAGAAATCTCCATCCATGCAAACTTGGGTGGATTTCATTAATATCTTCAATCCAAAGCTTAATTTGATGAAGGCTATGAAGCGAACTGGATTGGGAAGGAGGGTCAGCTTCTCCTTACATGCAGCTTTAATTAAGATGATTTGGAGGGTGTGCCTGTTACCTTGTCAGAGAGCACTACCCAGGGCCAGATGCCTGTGGGAATGCAGGCTGTGGTGCCGGATCCGGGCGTAACGTCAGCTCCTCCAGGGAAGTGGTGCGTCAGGACTTGTTGGCTTGGCCGCAGCACCATGATGCCGTATGGGCCCAGCTTCTGTTCTGCTCTGCTGTGTGAAGCGCTACTCCCAAAACCGTGCTTTCTTCTCCTAGTGGGAAGAGATGAGCTCTTTGAGCATGATGGAATTTTTTTTGTTTGAGCAATACAACTCTCCTGTAGGTTGATTTAGGGCATGTGGATAGCAGAAAGTGAAATTGCATCCTGCCACGTAACGAACAGTGCTGCTTTGATAGATTCAATCACTTAGTTTCAAATGTTGTGCGGTCTAGAAAAGCAGCTGATGTTCATGGAAAACAGGAAATCGCAATGCAAATGCAGTACCAAGTGCACATGGCTGTCAGGGTGCACCGGATATTCTTCACTTCTTCACGTTATTCACGTTACATAGGTACACGTAGTAGTCAGAGGTAATAGTGACAGCGAATCAAGTAATAGCAGATAGTGGTTGCAGGCTGTGAGAAGCGTGTGTCCGGACATTTTGTGGATGCAGACATTTTCTGGCATCGTGGACTACCGTCCATAGAAACCCTGCTTGTTCCATTTAAAAAACAATGTTCATAATTGGTTGGTTCAACATTCACCAGTGCAGATCATTGCTTTCCAGTGGCAGCATTTTATGCTTTTCATTGGCCATTGCATCAATGGATAGCGCGAGGAGAAAATGTGCTCATTAGATATGAACTTAATTGAGAGTGACATGGCTGGGTATTAATATTAGTCTTGCCTTAGGCTTTTTCTTTCCTTTTTGTTTTCTCTATGCACTCTGGTAGATACTGAGCGTGTTATCCGTTTACTGAATTCCATAACAGCGCCATCAATAGAGCGTATAGATTTCCCAGTTTCTCTCTAAATGTGCGTGGAACATCAGAAGTGCCTCTCCTAGATGTGGGTGCAGCAGGGCAGGGTTCTCTGCCTTGCTTGGAGCACGAGGTCACCCTTGCTACCAATGTGACCTTTTTTGAGGATATTTCTGTTTGCAGGAATCTGCATTTAATGGTCTGTCAGTGCCTTATGGAATTCAACCTGGCATTTGTTTTACTGGGGAGCGGTTTGGTGACAAGCTGCTGATGCAGATTTATTTGGGATCCTTTCCCAAAGCACTCCCATCTCTTTCCCCTCCCCCAAATGTGCTTGGGAGAAGAAATAAATTAATTAGATCAAATGGAAGGGTCCATTTTCAGCAGCTCTGGCAACAAGAGAGGCACGCTGGGAGGCACTGGTGAGAGCGGGTCTGTGATTGGCGCGGAGGGAGGCGGTGATTCACGGCAAGAGTGGGACATGCTCCTTTGTGCTCGAGAGGTTTCCCATGGAAGGGAGAGTAAAGATGCCGGTCTTGTCGCTATCACGACTGATTTTGGTGTACAAACCTTTTTAGGGCAGGCTTTCCCTTTTTATCAGGCTTTTCTTGCCCCTGCGTGCTGTCTGGAGAGCTGTGAGAGAGGAGCCCGTGGCTCTCGGGGGCAGATGCCTGCCATGGGATGATTTGCGGCTGTGGGGTCCGTGGTTCCACGCGCTCTCCTGCCATTCCCGCTGCCTGTGGCCAGGCCAAACAATTAGCTGGAGCGGTTTGTCTGGCAAGTCAGTGCCATCTGTGCAGGGACCATTGTGTGCTGCACAAAGGATCTGGAGGGGATGAGGGGTTATGTCTTTAAAAATGGGGATACACACAATTGAGTGGGAGAAAAGGATGCTGTCACCTGCTTCTAACTGAATGCGGGACTGCTTGCATTGTTCTCTCCCAAAATGCTCAGTGTCACTTTTATTACCTGCAGCCGTGCCAGGGCTCTGTAGCGTGGCATTTATTTGGGGACGTGGTAATAGATTCAGTCATTCTGCCTGCCGCTGATATGTCTTGTTTTGTTTATATATATTTTACAGCGTTCAGCCTGACAGTTTTGTCTCTCGGGTAATTAAACTGAATTATTGAAGGATTTGAAATTAACACTCTCATTTTTAATAATTAAAATAAAGCAAATCCCAGCCTGTTTCACAAGTTAGGTTATTTCCTGTTCCTGATTTTAAGGTGTGTGTGAATTTGTTTGGAAGAACGTGAGCGCTCAGATGGCTTGTTAAAATTTTGTTTAACAAAAAGATGGGGGAAAACCCTTGCTTTCCTGCGAGGTCTCTAAAACTGTCCAAGTGGAAGAGAATTGAGAGCAGTAGGTAGGGGAGTTCAGTGTATGGTAGGCGCTGCTGGGAGGAGTCTTTCCTGCCCACAGCTCTAGGCAAATACATGTAAAATAGAATAGGAGTGTGGGATAGTATCCTAGAGCAGGGAAGGAACTTTGCAGATTGACTGTTTTCAGTTTTTTCTTTAACTTGTAATGCTGCCCCCTTTTTACTGGCTCAATTGCATCAAATGTTTTGATCATTTAAAAAATTTTCATCAAATATTTGAATTTCATTTTTTTTTTTAAAGCTAATATTGGAATTTCCCATTGGCTGTGGATTTGGGAATATTGCTAGCCTGATGTTTGAGAATCATAGAATGGTGGAGCTTTGTTTGAGTAACTCCAGTGTTAAGAGTGAGGTTCTGGTCTTCGTTCTCTAACTCTGGGCCGACTGCACCCAGCCCCATTTCTATGAATGACTTGGGCTTATTTCTCTTGGCAAGGCTTTACAGAACCTGCCTTTGTATTTCAAGTTTTGCTGTTTCTTGCAGAGCTAGGAGCTGTGAGCGTGCGTTATGACATCGCTGTGTGCACACAGCTGCAGCACGGGAAGGACATGCTGCCCACAGGGGTGGTTTAAAAAAAAAAAAAAAAAAAAAAAAGACTGAGATGCTCTTGTTCTGTCCATGCTGCTGCCTTATGGTGATGACGGTGAGGGATAACTGGGAGGCAGAACAATGTTCAAGAAAGGCCAGTAAGTAATTCAAACTGGAAAGGACCTCAGGAGGTGTCTAGTGCAACCTGCTGCTCAAGGGAGGCTTGGCCACAGAATTAGAGCGTGTTGCTCAGGGCTTTGTTCTCTTAGGTCTGGAAAACCTCGACTATGCAGACCGCAGTCCCTCCAGGCAGCCTGCTGCAATGCTGGACTGCAGGAATGAGGAAGCTCTGCAGGCTCGAAGTCTTTCTGTGCCTCTGCTTTGCGCATTTGGTAAGGTGTAAAGCCACAGAAAAGTCGCTTGTTCACAGGTGGGTTATGGGTGCTGGAGAACAAAAGGGGTGGCCTCAGCCATAATGAAATTAGCTGGTTAATCTGTGCACACCCAGCACTTGATATTGATAACATATTGTTCTATTTCCTTGGTAACCTGTGTTATGGCAACAGCTGCCTGCCTGTTTGCAGCCAGCAGGTAAGGGCTTGGGAGCTGGTGACTGCAGCACTGGGGACAAGGGGAGGTCTGGGGCTGAGGGGCTGCTTCACCAGCAGGGGGGAAAATAGGGGCGCTGACCTCCAAACTCCCCACAGCCATTGTGTGAGACTTGGTCACTGCTTTTGAAGTCACTGTGGGCACCTGCCGAGGAGGGGCTCGAGGATGTGGCTTTGTATTGCAAAACAGCAACAACTTGCAAACCTCAGACTGGTCACCACATGAAAGAGTGTGGTTAATGTGCTGGATTGGGCCTTGTTGGACTTGGTTGACAGCAGACTTCTTGTGTAACCTTAGGCAAGTCAGTTAGCTCTTCCATATCATAGTTCCCATCTGTGAAATGTGGATAGCAAGGTTTAACTGAACCATGAGCTCTCTGGCAGAGGTGGCTTCATTGAGCATTGCCAAATGGAGCTCTTGAGCTGTAGAGTCCTAGCTGCAGTGGGCGATGTGTAGCTCACACCTGCCTGGAGGCACATTTCAGCGTCCCTCTTGGAGGACCTCTTTAGGCTGAGTTTGCAGAGCGCATGGGTTTGCGGAACTCACTCCTGTTTTAAAGGTTTTTAACTTCATGTGTCCTCTGGCCTGTGTTCTTTCTCAACTGGTGCTCTGACCACAGGGTGTGCGGATCACTTGGGCAGTGTATGCTTCTGGAGCATGCTTGCAAAGGAATGTTTTGGCATTCAGGTGCTGGGTTGGTACTTTAGAGAGCTCCTTCAGATGAAATACTTGGCAAGTCTGTCTTCACATCTCCGAAACTGTGGGAAGATTTTTTTAATTGGAAAATCTGGTTCAGCCTCTTCCTAATTTTCAGGAAAGACTGATGGAAGGATTATGACCAGCCCTAATTTTGCAAATGAGGTAAGGAAGCAAAGCTAGTATAATAAAACCACAGGGTAATGTGTCATCTTGTGCCCTGTCTTCACTCACTAGGCACGCTGTTTAGTTGTAATGATGTGTGAACTTTTCTGCAAGTAAATGCTCTGGAATATGTTTTGCCAAAGGAAAGAAATCTCAGCAATACCAGATCTCATGATATCTCCCTGCTGTTTGGGGCATGCAAATTATGGGTGAGTTTCTAATGTGTTAAGTTCCCACAAGCCTGAACTGAATCCTTAAGGAGCAGCCAGTGGGAAAGATGTTTCCCAAGACAGCGGTACTTTTTTTGTCTTGCCTTGCAAAAAGTCTTTTTTTTTTTTTTTTTTAAATGAGCATCAATATTACCTAACATTATTCCTCACAGGAGCAAAAAGCATGAACTTTCCCTTTGCAACATTGCCTGCACAGGGGCTGGTGGATTCAGCCTACTGGGACTAGATGTCAGGCTCTAGAGATTTTCAAACTGATGTCTTCAAGGTGACTTCTTGACCCTGGGTGACCACACAGATGTGCATGAAATGGGTTCAGGAGGCACATGGAGCTGCAAGTGCAGCTGTGGTGTTCCGGAGACCTCGATGGCAGGAGGGAAATCTTGCTGTGGCACCACACCTATATACAGAGGTGGAAAAGCCTGACCTGCTTATCCTGCCCATCTCCCAGCACTCACGTCAAATTGCCCATCTGATGTGTATCATCTTCCCATGGGCTGTTTTTCCAAATTAGTACTCCCCTGGTCTGGTTGGTAAATGCCACTGTACTTATTTTTTTGGTTTCCAAGCGCTGCATCCCCTTACAGACAGTGAACCAGGCATAAAGTGTTTGCCCTATGTCTTTTTCCCAGGTAGATGTTGCTTTAGGTGCTGCAGCTGGGTTATGTAATTGCAGCTAGGTGGGGTCGGCCTTTCTTCTGCCGGAGGTGGGAAGGGAAAGTTGTTTTGCTGAGATGAAGTGGGATTTTCTCCAATAGTTTGATGCATGATATGGCATCCCTTTCTCAACTGTGTTATCTTTGGCAGTTAGGGATGGCTATAGCTCTTCTCTTCAGGTAAGAGACAGTGGATGAATCAGGGATTTGGGAATGCATTGATTTGAGCAGCTCCCTGTTCTCCAAATAAAGGGATTCAGAATGAGCTCTGCACACCCCAAAGATCTGGCAGGAAGCAGTGTTGGGGGTGCTGATCTGCAGCTTTTTGCTGGGTCCTCATGGCACTGCCCCCTGTGCACCTCTCGGGGGTGGGTTTCTGTTGCTTTGCTGGGGCTCTGCTGCTGGCGTCTGCACAGCAGACATCTTCCCCAGATGCTCTCAAGGCTGTCAACACCAAAATTAGAGCAGTGAGTCAGGCCTGGGAGTACTGGGGATGGCAGGGTTGCCCCATGGCCCCCAGACCGATCCACCCAGCACTGCCTCAGGGTCACCCGGCAGGATGGGAGGAACTGCACTGAAAGGGAACAGTTTGTGCTCAGGCATAACAGCCTGACCCATGGTCTCAGGGCTGAAAGGGAAGAGGACAGAGCATTGCGTTTTGTTTTTTATTTGTGCTTTCTTGCCCTTGATAGTGTCCTTTATGGGTAGAAGCACAGACAATTGATTATATCTGTGCATCACTCTGATAACCATTAATTATAACTCACAAAAAGGTTTTAAAAAGCCAATGGTGACGCAGTAACTGTGATAAACTCCCTAAATTTTCCTAGAGCTTTGTATAAGGAAGGCCCCCTTGCTCTCTCGGTGATCATAAATCCATCAGGTAGGTGTGCAGGACCTTAACAACTTGCTGATCATTACATGCTAACTTGCCAATATTAGTAAAATACTCCATTATTTTGTTTATCTGAGGTATTGCCACTAAACCTGTGGTTCAGGCATATGAATGTTTAAGATCTTTAAAAATGAAGACAATTAGAGTAAAGGCAAAAAGAAAAAAAGACATCCTTACCCTTTATCCAGTGTCTTAATTAAAACTAATTAGTGAGAACAAAAGTGTTTGCACTTCATTATATCCAAGCTGACTTGTCAGATCAAGGGACTGTGAGATTGTGAAGAAAATTCAGCTCAGGGATGAGCCCTGCTTGCAGTCTGCTAAGTGGTGTCTGTCGTCCTCCTCTCTCCAGTGAAGCTGTACTAATCTGTCTGAAAGCTCACGCTCCCATGGGCCTCCTAGCGCTGCAGCAGTGACCTGAAGGAGAGTGTGTTACTTGTGTTACTTGGAGAAAAGCTGAAAGTCAGTTTTTTTTCTGGACCAAAAACTGCAGAAGCAGTGGTTGAAGTGCTAAAGGGCATCTGAACCAAGAGGGACTTCTGTCCATTGCCTTCATCCTGAATGTGCCCAGCTCACGGTTGACAGGTCCAAGAGACCCGTTACGTCCTTTGCAAGCACACAGCTCCTTTGATGGTTATGAGACACGTATTCAAGAAGTTGGCTGCATTCATCTCTGAGGTAATTTCAGTGACTTTTGTAGAATTAAACCAGGGCTGAATTCACTCCTGCATCTTTATGTTTGCAAGTTAATTTGGGTGGAATCTACTTCTAATTATGCCTTACTTTGTGATGCTGGGTCTGTGTGCGTATCGTGGCAGCAGGCACTGTGTACAAAATACATTGATACTGGAGGGTGTATTGGTTTGGGAGGACCAATGCTTCCTCTCTCAGGTGGGGTCATTCTGAAATCAGTTCAGCACTTTCATAGAATCATAGAGTGGCTTGGGTTGGAAGGGACCGTAAAGATCATCCAGTTCAATGCTCTGTTTTGGGCTGGCTGGCTGGCACCCACCAGACTGCCCAGGGCCCCATCCAACATGGCCTTGAATGCCTCCAGGCATGGGCACCCACAGCTCTCTGAGCAGCCCATGTCAGTGTCTCAGTGCCCTTCTGTTCCTACTGTTTGTGCTGAAAGGCCATTCCTGAGTCTCGCGCCTCCTTTTCCTAGTTTCTAGCCTGTCTTCATATCTAGTCTGTGTTCATATTTTCATCCCTTTCTGCCTGCTGAACGTTTTGCTTTCTCTACCGTCTTGTTGCCCTAGGCAAATGCAGCCAAGTCCTGAAGGAACACAAATCTGTTGATACGAATCCTGGAATTATGCTATAATTACATCCCTGTAATGCTAATAACAATATCTAACCTCCTGATATGTGCTACAGATGTCATGAGCAATGCTGCAGAATGAATCTTAACTCTTCAGTGTTGTAGAGGGAAATTGAGCCTTGTTTCCAACTGTTCTCCCAGGAAGACAAGTGGTGATGCTGAGGAGTACGTGTTGTCTCTGTGTGGACGTGCAGCTTGGGCAGTATGTCCCCTACATCACCTGTGTGTGCCACCAAGCCAGAGCTGCACCTCTTCTGGCATAGGACAGCCTGTGCACCACAGTTGTGGTAACTCAAGCTCAGCTCCCACCCCCTGATCCCAGGAACAGCAAGGAGGAGATGACCTGGTGCCTGAAGTGAGGGGGCTGGGGTAAGAGAATTGTAGAGTATTCTGAGTTGGGAGGATTATCAAGTCCAACTCCTGGCTCCATGCAGGACCAGCCAGAAATCAAACCATATGTCTGAGAAGGATAAGGAGTCTGAGGCTGTGCTGAGGTCTCATGATATGTAACTGGCCCAGCAGAGCATATGGGCTCCAAGCACAGTTTCTTTACACTTTGTTTTTAATCATTCCTGAGGTTAACCGAGCTGTTCAGTAAGTGCTGTGAAGTACATTGGCAGCAGAAGTCTCGTTAATGCTGCTGTGCTGGCAGGTTGGTTACCTTGCGCAGTTGGGATGCGAATACCTCTCCTGAAGTGTTACTGTGTTGTCACGCACTGTGCTTTTGATTCTGCTCATCCAAATGTCCTGAGCTGGTGAGGGGGGTCATCAGCTCCAGTTTGGAGCTGGAGTGCTGGGCGCTGCTTGCATTGGAGACTTTGGCTGCCTTTGTGCTGGGCAGTTCCAGGATGGGTGCTGGCTCCCTGTGCCCAGCCACATGTCCCATTGGCCCCTGGTTAGCAGCAAGCCTGTAGGTACAGTAGGCTTCCAAGCTCCCAGGCTGCTCTCTGCCCCCTCCTCCCAGTCCCTTGTTCTTCTGCCACTCCTTTTGCGGCATTTCCCAGCTACAAGATCCCAGCCAGCTCTGGTGTTTTCTATGGCTGACAACAGCACTTCCTTGCATTTGAGGGAGGAATGAGAAACCCTTTTATTTTTGTGGTACTTGTTAATGTGTTCTGCTTGAGAAAGCATTTGTTAAAAGGGTCGAATAGGGTTAGAGAAGATAAATTTTGCCCCTGGGCATGCTGTAGCTTGATGGGCACAAACTTTCTGCATTGCTGGAGAGCCTCCATAGGACTCTTGTAGTGTTGTCATATCAAAGGCTGGCGTTGGCTCCAGCAGCACCATCCACACTCACTTTTCTCTTCCTTCTGGCAAGACATTTGCTGGGAAACCATTTGAATTATTTGCCTAATGATGACTAATACTTGAGAGTAGATGTCTGTGCAATGTAGGATTGTGCCTCTGAGGTCTCAGCATTTGCCCTCTGCTTTCTTTTCCTAAGAACACAGCTGTCTCTGAAAAGATAATAATGAAAAATACTTCACAGGAATCCTTTTCATTCCCCTTTTTGGCAGTGACTCATCCTGAAATTAAGGTCTTAAAAGGTGCCCATCTCAGTTGAGGCAAAACTGGAGCCTGGGTGATGAGCAGGATAAGCTCTGGAGGCTCTCATCTCCTCTGTGACTGCTCTCCTGTGTACTTCAGGGAGTTTCTGTCGGAGCACTTGATTGAGAGGCAGATGTTGAGCATTCTCCTCTTCTCACAGTCCTTGGGCTGTCAAAGGCTGCTCTGGGCTCCTAGAAGCAGCTGAGGATGGCTGGAGCATCCGTGGGCCTTGATGGTGAAGGACAGCTGGACTCCAGCAAGTTGTATGGGCAAAGTGCAGAGGGCTCCTTGCAGGGCTGTAAGCAGCTCACTGTCATGAAGCAGCCTGCTAGAGCACCCCAAAATGGTGTTAATCCTCTTTGCTTCATATTCACCTTTTTGGACTGAGCCCACCAAGAACCGAGTTTTTGACTTGTGCATGCCATTTTTGAGCACTGTGTATTACTCTGATTTGGAGGGTGTTGGCCTGAGCATCCTTCTGCTGCTCACGAAGCTTCCAGGCTCTGGGAGGTCTTGGCTTCACTTCTTTTTTTTTTCTTTGGTAAGCAGTTCTTATGCAGTTGCAATCCTACTCTTCTCTCCCATCGCATTTCAGGACAATGCCTGCTTCCTTCCTAAAGAAGCTATTAGCTTGCATGCTCTGAACCAAAATGTTAGCTCAGCTGTAACAGATGGATGAATATGGGTATCATGTGGCAAGTTAATGAATAATATCTATCACCTAATTTCCCGAAAGTTGGCATGTAATGAGGCTGGTGCCATGATTATTACCTCTGTAAATCATGACTTTAAGATGATGACAATCCTGCCTGCCCCAAGGATACGGGACAGCCAGACAATGATGTACATTTAATTGCTGTGTGAGAGAGGCAATGTGTTAGGGAGCATGCCGTTGCCTCTAAATTATCTTCTGCAGCACAGACGTTGGAGGAGATTAGTGCAGATTGGAGAGGGAGGGAGGGCCCTGCTGTGCCTCTTGATGTTGTTTGTATGTGTTTGTTTCTTCACTTGTGGTCCGTTCAACTTCGAAGTCTCTGAAACTCCTCAGGATGGCAGAAGCATTGAATGGGTCTGGGAAGGAGTTCATCTAGAAAAGCATCTTCAAGTATTGCCCATCTGAACATCTCCATGCTTAGAGATGTTTCCTTTGTGTGTTTTTTTTTTTTTTTTTTTGATGTGTGTTTGGGAATGGATGCTTCCTGGGGCAGAAGACTGTGGTCTGCCAAATGGAAGACCTAAGCCTGGGGTGTTAAAGTTGTCAAATCTCTGCCCAAACCTACTTCCAACACAGGAAATTGCTGTCCCTACTTTGTTCCTGCTGCAAACCACGGCTGGCCTTGAAGCTGAGTCTTCACCACATTGTCAGCAATTAACCTGTGCGTGTCCACTTCCTATTAAGGGGAGGCATCCATGCTGGCAGTCCCTCCAAGACTGTCCCATTGTTGATGTATTGACTGAACCCCCCTGAGGTGTCATTTATTAAGTGCTACACTGCAGCAGCTAACAAGGATCTGGCTGGGCTGTGAACAAGTCAAACATTGCAACTGACCTGTGGAAAGTAGTATGGTCTGTCTTTACTGTTGGTTAATCCTGATGTTTTTTACTTCATGTTCTCCTTGCTTGAGAGCTTCAACACATTTGTTTATTTTTTCTTCTTTTCATTCTGCCGTGGTCCCTCCAAGGCACTGATCTGCAAGGTCACAGGCTGGCTGGATGAGGGAGAGCAGTGGCCATGCCACTGCTCCAGTCCTCTCCTACCCTAAGTGCTTCCAGAGCTGTGTGGTGAGCAGAGGTAAAATGGCCTTCAAGCTGTTGCCAAAGACCATCTGCCCTGGAGTCCTGACCAGCAGTGCCAGGTTGCCAGAGGAATGGGTTACCAGGTAGCCCAGCAGTGGGACGGTCTGTGCTTGGAAGGGATGCAGGAAGATAGTGATGTGGGCTGGAGCTGCTTCCTTCTATATCCAGCACCTGCACAGAGACAAACTCATTTGTCATGGGTTGCCCCCTTCTCTGTCTCTCTCCCAGCCGAATTGCTTGGCTCCCGGAGCAGTGAGCACTCACCCTCCTCTGGCCCTGGATTGCAGGGCTACCAGTGAAAACATTTAGGAGTATTTTACTGTTTTTGTGTAGTAAGGCTCCTCTTCTCCAAAGTAAGCAAACACAAACCTGTCAATGATTTGCAGTGTTGTAAGACATTCTCTAACCTGCTGAGGGGGTGGTATCTGCTGAACCAGCAGTGGTGCAGCTCATGGGTTTTCCCAAGCAACATCAGTTTCTTCAGCGCAGTTCTGTGTGGTGAATTGGCTGCTGTCGGTCTGAGCTCTGTTTAGCCTTTTTGTCACTAAAGACATTGTAATGCTTATGGAATTAGTGATTGCGTAAGCTGGCTGTCTCTTGAGTGCGCTTTGCTGTGGTGTAATGCTCACTTAGGGTTAGGTAGAGCAGGTGGCTGAGCAGGGGACATGACAAAAGTACAGATCTGTAGTCGAGAGACTTGAATTTAACGCACCCTGCAGGAAAACACAGATTTTGGAGTTTTCACATATTCTCTCTAGCTCAGTAGATTAGAGTGGGACCGTGGGAAAGCTGCCAGGGCTGGGAGTTAAATCCAGCCTTTGTAAATCCTTTCATCTGACTGGCAGGTTCAAACAATTGAGTATTACCCCGTATATTATTGTTAGTTGATTAAATTCCTGTTAGTCAACACAAATAGCATTGTGCAGGCTGTGTTTGTGAGATGGAAATTGGCATTGCAAAGCACGTTGTGCAGCAAGGCAGGGGTGACTTTTCCTTTATAACCGTGCTTAGGGTACATTTGGGGGAGAGAGGGTGGGAGAGAGGACAAATCCAGCTGTCCAAACGGCTTCCATGGCTTTCCTTACACATCTGTGGAGGCTGAGCCTGCTGTGAGCCAGTGTCAGGACCAGGTCTCTGTCTTCCTGGCAGCAGGGGTGAGCAGCCTCTATGGGGGTGTGATAACTGAGCACGAGTATGGGAAGGGTGGGGAGAAGCGGGAATGGATCGAGCACATATAGCTTGGATTAATGGGATGAAATTAAGTGAAGGAGAAAGTCATTGGGAAATGTTTCCTCAAGGTGAAAGCTATTAAGTTATAGCATGGTTTCTCTAGGAAGGTAATGGGGGCTTGCTTACTCAGGTCGTGTTTAAATAAGAAGAGGAGGAAAATCTTGCTTTGGGGAGACCTGACAGGCTCTCCATGGACGCAGGTCATTTCTGAGACTGGCCTCTTCGCATGGCAGGGGCTTTTGTTGTGCATTGGACTTGGAGAAACTGAGGCTGATGTCTGTACTAGGAAGGAGAATATTTGTGTCTTGATCTCTTTCTGTATCCCTTCCGTTTGTCCGTGTTCTGCCATGTTATGGGTTTGCAGAGCGCTGGGCTCTTTCATTAACTCATGGATGTGACAGTGCAGAGCAAGCAGGGGTCCATGCTCGCAACTTATTCCTGTTAACTTGTGCTTTAGAGCCAAAATACCGAATATGCGTGCAAAGCTGACTATGCAGAAGTGGCTCCTGCAGTTATTTGTGCAGTTTGAGCAGCTGGGCTGGGAGCAAACCATGGAGGCAGCTTCTGGCAACCCAGAGTTGTGCATGTTAATCAACTTTAGGGAGCGGTCAGCCTAGTCCAAAGGGCTTCAGCAAGAGGTAATAAGCCTGTTAATGAATAACAGTGGAGGCTGACTGTGTTGCATGGTTTTAATTGTTGAATGTGTCCTCAGGGAAACGTATCCTTAGGTTTGCACAGTCCTTTTGCAAAGCCATAGCATGTATTTCTTTAGCTTTAGAATCACAAAGTCTCTTCTGATTGCCTGATCATTGTGGGATTGATTTTATTATCCCTGGTGGACACATACATAGGCTGCCCTCAGCTGCCCTGGGCAAGGTGACTGCAGTTCTCCCAGGAACATGAGTTTCTCCAATAGCCGGGGGCCTGTTGGATGAGATGCTCCCCACTCATGTTCCCCTTGCAGTGGAGTGGCTCAGCATCCTCCCAGAAGATCAGTGCTGGGAAGGGCTGGCTTTGTAGGGCACTCCAGAAAACCCCTGGGTTAGAGTGGTAGCCTAGATGATAGCAAAGCACAGTTATGAGAGAGAGATATGAGGATTGACTTGCTCTTTCTAAATGGTTGCTCCTACTTTCATTGTACAAATGTTATACTATTAGCTGATTTAAAACAGTTATTTCCTACTGTCTCATTGCATCAGTGCAGCCCAGTGATATGTTTTTATCTACTCCTCTATCTTATTTCTACTTCTTTAATAACATAGTGTCTAAGGTATTATCTAGCCTTTCTTTCCAGGCATTAATTATACGTTTGCTGTATCCAAATTCTTAAACTATACCACGTGTCATTCTGTGCAGGTATCTGGAATCCCTGTTACGCTTAGTTTTAGGTTATAGCATATTTTTGGCTGGCCTACTGCTGTTCCCAGCTGGCCCTGACAAACCATCCACCAGCACAGCATAGCCAGCACATTGCACTTGACAGCCCTTTTCCTGTTTAATTTCCTTTTGCAAGCTCCTCCAGCAGGGCTGCAGGTGCTGGCAGAAGAAGACTGCAGGTAGGGAGAGGTCAGTGCTTTCCAAAAAGAGGATTTCCCTCCACACTTGTGTAAGAACACAGGAATGGTGTGTGATTTGGTGGCAAGAAGGGACTCCTTCATGACCCAATTACTGTTGTTGAATTATATCTCAGGTGAAAGCTGGTAGGAGTCAGATTTATGCCTTCTTTATGCTTGACACTGAAGGACTGCACAGTGGAGTAACTGTAAATACTTTATAGCTTTTATGTGTGGCTGTTTTTCCTGGCTGTGCTCAGTCCTCAGAGGTGTATGGAAGACACGCACCTTCCTCCCATGGTCATGCTGCCACTGGAATGTGTTTATCAAAACTGAGTTAAATCACTAGGCATTTGGAACGTGTAATGTTTAACTACAGTCGGCAGAACAACGGTGTGAGTCTCGCTGTTTTTCTGAGACTGTCTGGAAAGGAGGGACCACGCAATGGAAAGAGGGAAGAGTTATCTCAGCAAATACCCAGAGCCACCGCTTGTATTTCTGGTGGTCTCCTCTCCTTTTCTGAGCCACAGTGTGAAACCTGTGCTCTGAAGGTCTTCATAACTGCTGGCAGAGCGCTGGGTCCCCTTGGTGCTCTGGCCTGCAATAGAGATTAGCTTCCTTGCTGGGACCCCCAAGAAGCACTGTGTCACTGTGAGATCTGCAAATCAAGCTAGCTAATGGCAAAGTGCATCCATATCCCAAGCTATGGGTGAACACTGGGACCTGTGCTGGTGCCTTGCCTACCTGGTGTGAGCCACTGGCTTGACAGCAGCAGTTACTTCTGACAAATAGGAAATGATGCAGGGTTTCTTCCTGCAGTGCAGCCAAGCTCCATATCGTTGGCCATAGAAATTTTTGTCTTTGACACCAATGCACACAATCCCTGACTCAGAAGAGCTTAGTGTGCAGGGATTTATACATTCCCCAGTGGTTGCCTTAAGCCATAGGCTTGTGGCTATTTTAGGCTTTCTCTGAGGTTCTAATAGAAATTTCATCCTGAGCTGAAAATTGCATGAAATTGGATACATATCCATTAAAAAAGCTCTCTTGATAAATCAGCATTTCACCATGAAAAAATGTGTTATGTAAAAAAGATCCCTAACCAGGTCTATTCCCACATAGCATGGCTGGAGCAGGTGGTGCTGTGAAACCAGGTGTGTGCTGGGCAATTGAGCAGGAGTCTCCTCCTGTCCACCCCAGGTGTGTCCTGGGGCATTGCAGAGATTTTTGGCTCTGCTAATCCTGGGGAAAGCCTCACAATGGGTCTTCCTTCACCCCTGTGCAAACCCTGAGCCAGAGCTCAGCTGGCCTCTGAACCAGTGACTGTGATCCCAGTTTCTGTTGCTCTTGTTTGCTTGTTTTTTTTAATTAGCTCTTGCAGTGTTTTGCACCGTCCGGCTTTTCTTCGGCTGTCACTCTCGCCTCTCCAGTGGCAGATCCCTGAGCCCAGCCCGCAGCCAGCATCGCTGCCAACTTGTAGGGGGGGATGCCGAATTCCTGGGCACACGGAGGTTGCACTGCTGGGCCCCTGGCTGGGAGGGCTTTGATCTCACTCCAGCCTTTTCCCACCGAGGCATCATTTTTGAATGAGTTTCTGCTTTCAACCTCGTCCTATGCAGCAGACAAAGGGGGCTGGGGAAGGAGGGGGAGGGAAGGCTGTTTACCCTCATCAGGAATAGTCAAGCAGCCTGAGTCAATAGAGCCTATTTTTCATTAACCTAATCATTAGTTTTTCTCTCTGCCAATTAAACTTTTCCTCTCGGTACTGCAAAGGGCATCGTTTGCATCTATGAGATTTTTTTAAACGGGGGGCTCCCTGAGCATCACGGGAGTATCTGAGGACTGGAAATTAAACTTTAATTTCTCTCTGGGCTCAGCAGAAGAGGAGTTTTGAGGTTTAATTATCACCCAGCTTGGATTCCTGACAGTTGAGGACCGTGTTGGAGAGGCTGGTTTCCATTGTGTGGGGTGGATAATTATGCAGTCCTCTCCCAGGCTCGCTGAGTTTATTGTCCAGAAGAATCTTCCCAAGCAAAGGGGGGAGCAAATTTACAATCAGAAATGTGTTTTCAGAGCCTGCAGAAGTTTCAGTTTGATGTTAACAGAGAAAGACCTTTGCAAATATTTGAGATCTTCTGTGTTTATACACATTTACAACAAAAACATCAATTTGCCTTATAATCAGTCTTTTCCCCTGCAGGTTGCTTAGGAAGTAGTTTTGTAAACTCAGGAGAGCCCTTCTGCAGCTGGACTGCTTTGTGCTATTGCTTTCTAAGCAGAATTCCTTCAAAGGCAGTTGGAATTTGTGCATGAAGCCTACCAGCCCATTTGTATGTATAGCGTTGAATATAAATTTACAGCCTTCTGAAACTGGGTAGGGCTTCTTACCTGGGAGGTAATGCTAATATGTCCAGGAGAAAATGCTTTTGCATTCAAACAAATCTAAAATTTCAAAGCAAAACTCCTTCGCAACTGCTCCATTTCATAGGGCTTTGGATTAACCTGATGTCTTCTGTACAGGCTTTTGAACTATTTGTGATTAGAGGTTTGTCATAAAATTGAGGAAACTCAGTAAAGGGCTTGTCAAATATGCTGAAGTTTTAAGCAACAACAGCAATCCCCCAAGGTAGGGGAAATCTGCGTGCATTTCTGTGAGCTCAGATCTGGAGAGAAACACTTTTGTGTATGTGGACACAACTGTCTTCATAGCCTTCTCCAGGCCCTTCTATTCTCACAGTGTCTGCAAACCTTGACCGTGGTTTGGCTGTTTTGCTGCTGAGGCTGTTTCCAAACCAACATGGGTTCTTGGCATTCCCCAGCTTGCCTGCATTCATCGAGCCCATCACTTTGGGACAGAGGCCTTATGTTGTTGCTATAGTCATACTGAGCCTGGTGCTTGTTGGCCTTCTGTGATTTAGGATTACTGATTTCTGTGGAAAAGCTGGAAATGATAACTCCTAAAGATGACAGCTCTCTTTTCTGGCAGAACTAACTCTGAAATCTCTAGCAGTATTTTAAAGCAGCCATTTCCAATAGAACCTTTTTATTGCCTGTATCCCATTAGTATTCCAGGGTCCTAAGCCAGAACTTGTTCTCTGTGTGCACTTACCTGCTCTTCTTTCACCTTTCTTTGCCAGCCACTGTGCAGTTAGGTGAGAATTTCTGCAGGAGATGGAAAATGAAAATGCTTGGATGATTTCAGATTATTGGATCTCATGTGCCAGTCAAAGACTTAGTGATTTCATTTTTGCCTTTAAATAATTGTGGTAATTGCTTTCTGGAATTTAAGTGAAATAGCCATAGATTTTTCTCATGCGTGGTGCAGTCAGGATAGTCATGGAGAACAGAACTAAAGTGCTGTTGGGTCACCAAACCCATCCCTTTACTTCAGGGCAGACCCAGCTGTACCTACATTGCTCCCAGCGGATGTTTATGTAACTTGTTCATGAAAGCCATCGTCAGTGGCAGTTTCAACCACCCAGGGCTATCTCTTCCAGCCCTTCTGTATCCCTGTTATTAGAGAGTTTGTTCTCCATGGGCGAACACAGAGAGCAATTTGTTTGCTTTTTCTTTTGATGATCATTTACATACTTGAATCTGTTACTATGTCTTTGTTTAGCCATTTCTTCTCCGGGCTAACCAGTCTGAGTTCCTTTGGGCTCTCCTGCTAGAATTATGCTTTCCATGCTCTGATCCTCTTTTTTTTTCCCCTGAATTCCTTCCAACTAGTCCGCCTGACTCCTGAAGCATGATGCCTAAAAGTGGACACAGATCTGTATTCGAGATCCTTAGCAGCACTGATGAAGGAGGATTATTTTCTCAGTTTCTATATGGGGTTCTTGCTTCTGCATCACAGTGTGATCCCACATACTGCTTTTACTAGATCATGACATGGACTCTTACCCACGTTACAAATTGCAAGAGCCCCCGACATGCTTTTCCACAGAACTGCTATGCATGAGGAACTGGGGGAAGCTGCCACAGAACTGTAGGTCCATTGGAGGCTTTGGACATAGTACGTTGGCTGTATGGTGGGTCAGCCTTTAGTTGCTGTTGTATGGACAGGGTCTACTATGATAGTGGCCCAGGTGAGGTGGGAGAGATTG
Source organism: Pavo muticus (assembly GCA_016647715.1). Lineage (NCBI taxonomy): Eukaryota > Metazoa > Chordata > Aves > Galliformes > Phasianidae > Pavo > Pavo muticus. Next base: position 594,549 of record JACDJE010000305.1, read on the forward strand.
TGTTTTCAATGTGGGAGGGAGGAAATAAGCAACTGGACTGACATAGGTGGAGATCAGAACAGTGTGTACCCTTACTGTCAGGAATTCTTTCCTTTCGTCATCTTGTTGATCGCTGGAGGCTGCAGCATCTCTTGAGGTGCACCCAAAAGGAGTGGACTCCTCTTCCCAAAGCATTCACACCATCCCAAGTGTTTTGAGTCCTTAATAGCCAGTAGTTTTGATTCGTAGAAGCCACTAATCGGCTTTGGGGCTTTTTTTTAACTAGGTCACGTGACTGAGTTACCAAGATTAAAGCAGCACGAGGAAGGAAAAGAGGCTTAAACAACTTAGGGTGCCTGGCAGGTCATTTTAACCTTTTCATAATCATTAAAGCTGCAGAATCCCATTAGCTGTGAGGGACTTGCAGCCCGAATGAGTGCTGTTGACACAACTTTATGTTCACCTCTCTCTTTGCCTCAAGGAAGAGTCTAGCCCAAGTAGCTCATAGGATCTGGTCATGCCAATGGAAAGATTCGTCTGTTCCCTTCTGTACATTAGTGATGTCTGTTGCACCGAAGAGAAACCATGCATGGGTCTGTACAATGTGGGGGATTTGGCTCTCAGCATCTAAAATTAGTCCCTCATGGAAGATCCTGCATGGGCCATACTGTGGTAGATCAGCCCTTGTCCATCTGTAGCAGTAGCAGAGAAGTACAGGATAAGAAAGATTATGATGATCTCCTAATTCACTGTTTTGGCACTGGTCAGTAGGCTGTGACTTTACTCTGCTGGATTTGGTGGCTGCAGATCTTGCGCTGTTTAAGTATTGCCCTGACCATGGGAAGTGAATGTTTTTGATTGAATCTGTATTGACTAAGGAATGGGACAATCAAAGATCCTCCAGTCTGCTGGTGCTGCTTACGTTGTCTTCAGTTTTTCACTTGCAGGTTTTCATTACCACGGCATCACCTACAGTAGTCAGTCAGATCTTGCCCTGTTCTTACAGCTTCTGCATCTTTTGTTGTCTCCTTTCCTATCAGCCAGTAAGCACTGACACAGTAGTGCTGGTACCACACTCTGGAAGGGAGACTCACTCTGATCCACGTAAAATTTGAACATTCTTCTGTTCTCTTTGAAATTGTCCTATTCATATTCGTGCAGTCTGTTGAGCCCATCCACATGGTTGGACAGCAAATGGTGTCTTAAAGAGGCCAAGCAAAACCTGAAATCTGCCCATTGTCGCAGAGCTGTGGTGGGTGCTGCATGTGTTGCAACACCTGGAACTGATCCAGGGAGCACCTGCTGCCTCTGACGGTGCAGGCTTTTCTATGCACAGGGCAAGTGCACTGCAGCTCATGTAAATCATCTTCCCTCTGTTACATGTGCACCAGTCAGAGCTGTCTGGCTGCGCATGTATTGGACATGAATATTTCTAGCACTGTTTGCATCTAATTATAGTCCATGCACTTTTGCTTGAAAACTGTCTGAGGCTGAACCTGAAATAAATCCCATGCCAGTTGTTCTCAGAGTATTGTCCACAATTAGGCATTAAAACACAACTTGTAAAGCAAACACAAATCTTTTGCTAGGTTGTTTGCCTTCAGAATCTCTAGAGGATAGAAAGAAAGGTTTCCCTGGGAAGCCTGGGCAAACAGTAGTGACTGATCATTGTGGTTGAGCTGGGCTGTGCAGGCAGTGGGAACAGGTAGAAGATTTTGCTGAGAAATTTGGGAATCACTGCACCATTTTTTCCTATAGAAAGACAACAAAATGTTCTACCATTCTCCTGTGTAGAGATGTAATTCACACAGCAAAATAAAGTAAGTCTCTTTGCTGCTTAATTTCCCCCTTCCCACTAAGCAGGTTGTTCAGGTTGCATGGCTTAGTAGTGGGGTGCAAGAGCTCTCCAGTGGTTCCTGCATTGGTTTGAGGTGATAGAAGGATGGCCTCTGTGAAGATTGTAACATAAAGGTCACCCAGGCAAAAAAGGAGATAAAGGTAGGCACTTTCTGAAGAGACAAGACAGCTCTCTCCTGGCTGCTCTGCTATGCCAGGCGCACACAGGCACACGCTCCTCCTTTCCTATCAGCTGTGTCCTAATGAAATCCTGATAAGGTATCGGGAGCTCTTGAGCTGCTGTTGACAGTGGCAGTGGGCAGATGTTCTGCTGTGCTGGAAGGTGATGTCATGGCTGAGAGTTGCAGCAGTGAACAGTGAAATCCGAAGTCAGAGAGACCTTATCGGACTTCTACAGACTGGCTGGAGGCTGCTAAGCTCCCAGACAGGCCTAATGAACTGGAACTGAATTGGGAGCGTGGAGTCTTGGAAAACTTCAGAGCTCGTAGCTAGAGACTTGCTTGGAAACATTAATTAAATAGCTCTAGTGGCATATGTCCCATCATTCTGCCTGAGCAATGCTTAGCAGCACAGCCTTGTTGTCAGCACACAGCCACTGGTGTGGGGTGGTTAAAAAAGTGTGTGTTAATCTGAGACTGGATTTCTGTGTTATTTGGGATTGACGGTGCACTTTTCTATTGTCTTGAATAGTTTCTTTCAAGTACCTACTCAGTACTTGAGATATCATCTGTACTTTAACTATATGAGGTGAGATCCTACCAGTCTTACTCAGACAGGTGTCACCGTGGGTTGTATTGGTTGTTCTTTTCCTACCTACATGATTCTGTGGTTCTGTCAGTGGGTTTTGATGGTAAGAGCAGAGAGATGGGGGCTGCCTAGGAAAAATCAGGGGTTATGATTTTGTCCACCTCTAAAAGTTTTCTATAGTGACAGGGTATAAAAAGATGTGAGTTTCATCTGCTTCCTAGCTGGTCTGAGAGAGCCCCATTGCCTTAATAAATCACCTTCTTCACAAGATGTAACTGCTGGCCCATTTTTCAGCCTGCTTGTCTGTGTCAAAAAGCAAAACCAGCAGAGCAATAAGAATCTGAAATATTGTGCTGAAGAGTAGAGGTGTGATAACAAAACCGCTGACAAACAGTGAAATGTTTTATTGAGCACAGATGAAGATCTTTCTATGAGGTGATCTTTAATGGAAGGGGAGGAAGTGGGAACATGCAACATCCCATCGCATGAGGGAGAATGAGGCAGCTGGTGGCAAGGTATAAGACTAAGGGGACATCTCACCTTCCTACATCTTTCTTCCTGGGGTTTGGGAGAATCCCCTTAGGGTTGCTGCTTTTGGTGAGAGGTGGAAGGGTCTTGTTGGCAGGACAGTGACAAAGCAAACAGAGCTGTGCTTTGCTTTTGTAAATCCTACTTGTAATTGTATCTCCTGGGGAGGAATCACAGTAGGAGGCCATTCCACATTGCCCAGGCAGGGTGCAGGTGCTGTGACTGAGGCAGCTGGGGGGCTGTGGAGCATTCTTGTTCTAAGGAGTGCAGTGTTAACCTTTTCTTGCATCTCTGTTATGAACTGTGCTGAGTAAAGTCGTTGCATTTCTTACATCTGTTCAAGTGCCGAAGTAAGGAAAACTCTAGTATAAGGGCTTAAATGCAGCTTGATCCCAACCATGTTGCTACAATGCAAGCCCCTGCTCTGCGTGCTCGTGGTTTTGAGAAATAACGTAAGTGGAAATAAAAACATTTGTTACTGTCAAAATAAATGCATAATTCATCTTACTTACCCCTCAGACAGTTTCCTCTGAAATCTCAAATGAGGATCAGAAAGGCTCCAGTGTTTCTGACTGTTTTTTAAAATGACGCTGCTCTGTGCTCTGTAGGCTGAGAGATTGTTTTGATTGTTGAAACAGTTTCTAATTTCTGTTTTAAAAAAGCTTCAGGAGCCAGGCAGTTCCTACTCCATCAAAGGGCATTTAGTTAAAACAAGGTAGAGTGATTTGTCTTGCCTCAATTTAGCTGTAATGAGTATTAAGTGGTTTGTCTACGTGGAGAAAAGTTATTCAGCGAGATTACATCACAGTTGATTCCAGATGGAATGTATTTTTTAAGACGGTAAATCTTGAGGGTGGTGGATAATAACAGTAATGCGCCTTCATGGGCTGGAATGCAACTCTTCTACCTCTCACGGAGATAATGTGAGGAGCTACGTCCAATTAGTTCTTCAAAGGCTCTATAAAGAAACAGGACTTCAGGTTTTACAGCTCTGTGAACAGTTTAGCTTGAAGCATTTACATTGTGTAAGTGAGCGATGGTGAATTATGGCACTCTCGGTACGAGTTCTGTCAGTGTTGCTTGCTGGCTGCCTGCAGAGGTGCTGTGCTGGGGCCAGCCCTGGCCTCCTGCTTCTGCCAAGAGGTGCTCCTGGAGTGGTGGCCAGTCTGATGTGTGTAAGGGTTCTGGGTGGGAGATGCAAAGATTTGAGGGGAAATTCTGTCTGGTGCCATCTGGTCAACCAACGCAAACATTGCTCATATAGCTACAGCCCACAACCTTGAGGAGTGTGAGAAGAGGAGCATTTTGGTCCTGCTGTCATCCCATCCCAGCTGACCAGGCACACTCCTGAGAAGTTCTTCTCACGTGTCTTTGGCTTCTATCCTTGATACTGTACTTCTTTACTGCACCATGCATTCATAGAGCTGTGTCCTACCCTGCCATATGGGATAGGACACAGTAGGCCTCTGGCGATGCACCAGCAGGTGTGGGTGGGCTCAAAGTGGGTGCCATGTTGTTCTGCGAGGTGATGGCCCAGTTTGGGCGTGCCAGGGATCTGGCTCATGCTGCCAGGGAGAAAGCTCTTGGGCTGAAGGTGCAGCATTCCTTAGGGCTGACAGTAGGCTTTGACAAGGTGCTGAGACCATTCGTTTTCCTAATCATTCCTAATGATGGGAATGAGGGGGTCCAAGCTGCCAACATTCCAGTTCTGCTGCCTCTCTTGGGTGGGTCAGCGGGGCCATCCTCACCCCACGGCTGTGAGGGAGGCAGGCAAGGGGGGAAACTCACTGATAAGAGGAAGGTCAGAGGCAGAAAAATGCTGGGAATGTGTTTCTTGATCTAATGTGGGAGAGTTTCAGCCTGGAGTGTTACTGCCTGCTGTCATGGGATTCTTTAAACCTGAGATCAAGATGCAAGTGGCTTGTCTGGTGCCCACCTCAGCACAAGCTGGCCCACAAGGTGGAGACTATTCATCTCCGAGGCTACGGTGAGGATGGTGGTGGTTCTGAGTACTGTTTCTTAGCCTTTGCCTGAAATGGAGTATCTTCTGCTGACAAAGGAGCTAAGTTGTTTTTTTTCTACTTAAATATTATATTGCTGTGATGTGCTTTCTAACTGAGATTAGACATGGTTTGGGGTTGAACAGTGTTGTGTGAGAAGAATTCTAGCAAGTCTTAGAGCAGGCTTTTAATGCTAAAGGTGATTGTGGTGCACGTTCCTTCCTGGAGATACAGAGGTTGCCTTCCCAGCATGTCCGAGGAATACCTTTTTCTCTGCAAAGGGTTTGAAAAAAGTGAGAAAACAATTTTCTCCCTGTTTTCTTTTCTTAGGCAGCTATGGCCAATCTCTTGGTCACTCCTTGTAGTTCTCAAGACCTAAATACAGCAGCTTCTGTGTCATTATTCAACCATTTAACGTTAACTCTGTATAGATGTTAGCAATGCTAAAGCCACCATATGAAGAGCATTGCTAGTGAGGCTCAGGGTGTGAGCCTTTACTTTGAGCCATGTACCCCTGTGCTGGAGGGTAGGGATGCCAAAAACAACCTCCTCCAGCTTCTCTGCCCTTTGAGGGCACAGGATGTGGAGGAGGGCTCAGAAGAGGTTCCCATGAGCTGTTGTTATTGCTGCTGTTTACACACAGTGTGGCATAGAGTTCCATATGTGGCAAAATCAGGACATGAAGCAGTGATAAGAGATTACCAAAGGAGTGATGGGGGCACTGCTGCTTGTGAAGTGGACTTGAACTACAAGCAGGAGGAAGGCTCAGGACAGACTGATTGTTCTGGAGTCTTTGTGTGCGACCTGCAACGCGTACAGATCTGTAGCACTGTCTAGCATTTTTGCACTCGTTTATGCAAATGCTGCTGCATGTGCAAGGTATGCACGCATGGACTATGCTCAGTCCATCTCTGAGACCCTGGAAGGTGTGTAGTCAGTCCTTTGTTGCTGCTTTGAATCCTTCCTTGGAGCTGGATGCCCCTATACTCTGAGATGAGTGTCAGGAGCTGATGCATTGAGATCACTGCATTCACTGCATGAAGGTGCTCACCTCTGCTGCATGTGCTTATTGGTGAAGCTGGAGCATAGTGCAGGAGGACAGGGTATCTGGCCAGATCTGCAGATGGAGGCTTTGTATCCAGCACGCAAATGGAAGAGGTGGGGTCTCAGCAGGTCTTTTGATGGAGCTTGAGGCCGTTCTGGGCACTGCTTAGACAAATGGGCATTACTGGGCTGAGCAGTGGGTACAGAAGAGGTGAAATTGTGCTCTGTGAAGTCCTTAAGGATTTTAAATTCCTCATCACCCTAATGGAGGATGGGGTCATTACTAATTCAGCAAGTTCTTGAAGCTAGTGCGGGAATCTTGCTGACTAAAGCAGAGATCTTCTGCAGCATTTTATTCTGCATTTCTGTATGCATGACTAAATTTGTGGCACTGTTTGCATGAAACCTCAGCTGGGAAGGTGCTGTGGATCGATCGCACGACCTGCTTTGTTTGCCCTCTTTTCCTGGGATCTGTGGACCCCGCTCATGGTTGAGTTCCTGTTGGGCAGACAGTTTGCCATCTCTGCGGCTGAAGGCGATGCTGTTGTGAACCTTTTGGCCACTTAAACCATTCACTGAACTTACACAGCTCCCTGTGGTGTCGTCTTATGCTTTTTTTATGAGGGTTTATTTGGATTTCCTGGTTTTGTACAAAGCATTATCAAAACAAAGCCGTGAACATGTTTCCTCTGAGAATGCGTGTGCTCGAGTTGGGCACTTTACTCTGATGTGTCCCGCAGTTCCTTTATGTGTGGTTTGGCTCTTGTCTATGGCAGAACTTCTCCAAGCATATTCCAGTTTTTCTCTTGACTGGTCAAAGTGCTCTCAGTGCTTAGTGGTAGCTTGCCTGCTAGCTCTTCTGCAAAACTGCCCAAAGAGTGGCCAAGAAAGTGCATTCAGGCTTGCACTGAGTGCCTTTGGCAGGTGCTGGCACAGAGGAAGATAAGCCTCTTGGCACAGTGCAAGCCTAAACCTTGCACATGTGCATGTGCACGTGTTTCTGTGTGCAGAGATGTAGCTGAGGGTGCCTGCTGACCATGCCGAGCTGGTCCAGAATGGAGCCGGCAGCAGCCCTGTGCTGTGTAACGCTCTATTCCTCTCTGATTCATGCTCAGTGTGAGGTCCTTTGGCTGAATAGTGGCTTTTGCAGTCATTCCATAATAATTGAAATGAGGGAAAGCATAATTCCATTTCACAAAGCCCTTTTAGCAATGCAGAGATTGTTCAGGTTTCTTTTTCATATGCTAAAGCTGCAGAACTCACTCCTTGTTCTCCTGCTATAACAATTCACAGCCTCCGCTCCCAAAATTACGAGTGGAGGAGAGGTGTTACAGACATACAGGTGGATGGAGGGAGTTGGTGCAAACTGTTAAGCTCTAAAGAAAATGGCTAGAAGGTTTCTCCTGGGTTCGTTTAATTCCTTCCCTGTAAAATTTGCAGATGTATTGGTTCAAAGCATATTTCAAAACAAAAAGCAGATGTTTTGGATAGCAGTAAGCCCCCTGCAAAGACGTTTGGAAAGTTATTTCTGCTCCAGGTCACCCTCACTGATGTTGCTGTCTTACTGTCAGGGTAAACTGGCCATTCAATTCCTTCAGGGTGAAAATTGCCATACTATGTGGGGTTGTGCTGTACCATACTACGTGGGGTTGCACTGTACCTTGCTTTCCTGCTTCTGTCATATAGTTCCACTAGAAAAAAGAGGTCTCATGAGTAGGCATTTCTGCTGTATGCTTCAGGCTGTGTATTCTTCAGCTTGGAGCCTGGCTGTATGCCTCATGTTACTGTGCTGGGAACTCTGGCACAGACCTTCTTATTTCTGTGAATTTTTTCAGTTGGTTTTGAAAGAAAAAAGTGTGTGTTTGAGGAGTTGGTTTATTTGAACCTGAAAAGAAGCATCTTGTTCTGTCGTTGAGTATTTTGGTGCATTTTAGATGAACGATCACATCTTTCAAAGCTCAGAAATTATTTGAGAAAAATTATGGGATTTCATCTTTCAGCCTCGCTGTCCTTCCTTTTTCCCCTCCCCCCGGATTGGTGGCACTGATGGATTCACAGAAGGAATTGCTGTTACTGAATCTCAGCTCGAGTGAAAAAAAAACCTTTTGGTCGAGTTCCCCTCCTTACCCATCATGCTTGTAGTCAGTAGTTCTTTCCCGAACTTGTGTTCCACAGGGGAAAGAAATACCTTGCCATGTGACAGCACTTACCTGTAACACAAGAAATTGAAATGTATCTTTTCTTTTTTCCTGAAGATTCATCTTCCAACTACATCAGACAACTTGAAACAAAGGTGAAACTGCTGGAGGATGACAACAAGCTTCTCTCTCAGGTAGGTTATTTATTTCCTAATAGATATTAATGTGGCCTCAAGCTCTGTTCTCTGGTTTCTGTGTAATTGTCTGCCCACCTGAATTCAGTAGGGACTTCTTACAAGGTGAAGAGCATAATGCTATGAACTCCCTGATAATGGAATTTGGTCTTCTGTTGCTATCCACCTTCTGCAGTAATGCTATCGCAAAATAGTCTATAGAGGAAAAAAATGTAAATTCTCTGTGAGCTTCCCTGTGTGTGTGTTGAGGAGGAGTACAGCTGGATGTGCACGAAGGGTGGGCAGGGGGGCTCTGCTGGCACCAGCAGCAGCAGTACACGCGCTATGCTTGCACGTGGACACCTCCATGCAGTATGAGGCTCTGGCGTCGCCAGTGTCCTTGCTGCGGGATTTTGCCTTGCTTGCCCATTTACATTTGCTTTTATCTTGTTGAATGAGAAGGCTGTAGTAAAAGAACAGCCTTGGGAGTAGTTTTGTGCAGTGCTGGCTCCTAGCTTTTATTTGTGATCTCGCTGAAAGCAGAGCAGACATCTTCAAAACTGGCACTTTTTGCTTGCATCCATCCTTCAAAGTCTACTCCACGTGCCGCTGGGCTTTTGATCATTCCTTGTGCTTACCTATCTATATATAGGAATGTCAAGCAGTGGGAAGAAAACAATCCTTCTGTTTGATATGTCCCCTGGATCCCCTACGACACAGCACTCCGTGTAAAGAGGGGCAGCTCTGCTGACATCAGTGAAGAGCTGTCTATTTAAACCATCAGAAGAGTTCCCCCTTTTTTTTTTTTTCCTGTTCTCTGCTTCTTTTCACTGTTGCACTGTTCACTTCCTGGCACATTAAACATTTTTTCCATAAACTTTGCTTCTTACTTCAAGCACTAAGTTTCAGAATTGTCCAAAACTTTTTTGTCAGTTTTTTTCTTTTTATTTTTTTTTTCTTTGCATTTCACTGAGTCTGAAAAATAGACTGCTCTGGTATCTTTATTTTGTTCCATTTCCAAAATATTCCTGTTAAACAATGAAATTGAAAAGGAGGCTATGTGCTTACTGAAATGTCAATAAAATAATTCTGGTAAGTCATAATTTTATTGAAATTCATGTTTTGACCAGACTGTGAGCTTTTAAAAAGTGGCCCCAAGTTTCAGGTTTCCTTGTTGATGTTGCCACCTGTGATGCATGGAACATGGAGCACCGAAGGGTTAAAACCCCCACAGGACACTCAACAACAGCTACTGAGTGGCTTCAAGTATTAATCAATTGCTAATTTAATTTTAACTCCCTCTGTCTTTCTCCCAACCCCTGTGCTGGCGGGTGGTGGCTGAAGCCCCGAGATGATTCCATTGGAGTTATCGATAAGCAGATGGGCTGTGCGTGTGCAGCTGCCAGGGACACACATGGATTTGGGGACAGGCTCTGCTCAATGTGCCCTTGGCCTGGCTTCATCCTGCCGTGGCCGAGCACGGCATTCTGTTGGGTCTACCTTCTGAGATTTAAAAAAAAAGCAGTCATTAATTAACGGGTGGCTCAGCCCTTCTGCCTTTATGCTTCATTTTCTATCAGAGTCCACAGACTATGGAAAAAAGAGGGAGAAAAGCGAGGAAAACTTGTCTATGCACACACTTGTCTATGCACACGCTCACATGCATATGTACACATTGTTCCCACTTTCCTGGAAAAGTGTAATCCACTTAAGCGCACTCCTTTTTGCTTCGTCTCATTGGAAGGTGTTTAGCTGTTACCATGCGGACCTTGGGCTAAGACTCAAAGGACTCAAAAAAGGATCCTGGCAACAATTCTCTTGTTTTTGAAGTTGTCAGGTGATCCTGGCAGTTTGAACTCGGCAATGCCAAACTGGCTTGTCAACACCAAAGTCACATTTTAACTCAGCCTGGCTTCCTCCCTGGGAGTATTGACATTGCAATAATATTTGCAGTCTGATGTCAAGAAGTTCTATCACCGCTGTGCTGAGGAGTGATGAAACCTGACATCCTAAGTAACAAACAGTGCCTGTGCATTAAGGGATTAACAAATCAGTGGTGGTTATGGAAGTCTTCCTGGCTACTTTCCAAGTGCTAAACATGGAGTTAAAATAGTGCTTCATCCAGAGAAACCTGAGATGCCTGGTGCTGCAAATGATATTGTGAGCTTGATGGGAGGATTTACATTACAGTGATTCGTGAGACAGTGCACCTCTGCTAGCCGATGCTGCCTGAGTGAGATTTGTTGCTTTATCTTCTTTGGTGTCTGGCAGGTGAGGCTATGCTGAGATGTGATGATTGTCTTCATGTGCAAGAGTTGTAGAATCATAGAATATCCTGAATTGGAAGGGACCTGTGAGGATCCTTGAGTCCAACTCTGGGCTCCACACAGGACACCCAAAATCAGACCATATGACTCAGAGTTGTCCAGATGCTTCTTGAATTTTTGGCAAGTTTGGTGCCACAAGCAAGAGCTTGGTGAGTGATCTGAGAGCTTCCCAACATGAGCTGGAGTTGCTGCCTTGCATGGTGCATGTTACCAGCACCCAAGTGTGCTGTGATTCACTCCACTCTTCTTCTGGTGACTCATGGGAAGAGATTAATGGAGAGGGCTGTTCCTTCTCTTGTGTGGTAAGGAAGTGCCATCTCTCATGAGCTGCACTTTGCAATAGGAGGAAAGTAAATGGAGAAGTGAATTTATTTATGATAGCCATATATGGATTTTGTTTTTGTTTTCACTTTTTTTTTGCTTTCTAGGGAAGAAGATTTGTATTTCCAATTGGGAAATGAACTTCTTCTCAAATTGCTTACCCATCAGTAATCACTGCTCTTCCCATCCTCCTTTCTCTGAGGAGAAATGACTCCAATTTGATACTGTCTTGGACTTAAATTTAAGCTATGTTGTTTTGGTGACATGGCTGTGTTATCTAGAAAGTGACACTTGTGAATGGCACCGCTGTGTTGGCAAAACTCCTGGCAGCAGTTCTGACAATGCACAGATCTTGTTGCCTGGTTTATATTGGTTGGAGAGATGTTGTACCAAATGCCACTACTGAGAAGGCGCGTGTCTGTGGTGTAACCCCAGTAGCAAGGACCTCACAGTGTCCTGGAGCTGGTGGTGCCAACCTTTGTTACAAGTGGAGGTGGTTTCTGTCCTGCAAACACAGGACCAGGTAAGGGGAGTGGCTCACGCTGGGCTCTGAAGGAGCCTCCGTTGCAGCCTCACTGTGGCTAGCATTTTGACGTGGCAAGGTGTGGTGGCAATCCCTGGCTAGTTTCCAGCTTCCTTTTATAGGAGAAGAGCAATCCAAGTATGTTTCTTGTGTGTAGGTTTAACTGACAACTTTATTTTTTCAAGTTTTAGTTGAGGTGTAAAGAACAAGAACGTAAGCTCTCAGGAACGTTGGGTGTTGGCTGTGGAGAGCTTTGCAGGCATCCCTTTTATTGTCTGAAGTTCTCCAGGGAAGAAGCACACTGCATTCTGCTGTGTGCAGGGATTTAATCTGTTCCACAGCGTGTGTGAGAAATCCTTTTTTTCCTCTGTGTCTTTGAGGGAAATGTACTGGAGAGTTGAACTTTCTGTTGCAGCCTTTGATTAGGGAGATGAGGGGACCTTCCATATCACTGAGTTACAACCCCTGTGATGAGAGATCATATTTGCTTTTTGTTGCTGAGCTGAAAGTGTCTGAGTCGAAAATAAACCCCTTAAACCACCTCACACTGCCCCTTAAACTAAAAATGAATTGGTAATTATATGCTTTTCCCTCAAGATTGGAGAAACCTATATTTAACAGCTTTGGGAGCTCCAAAGGTCAGTTCTGGGCAGTTTTGTAACTAATGCATGCGTTTTAGAGGTAATAACAGTGATGAACTTCTGGCCATCGTTCACATTATTTTACATTTTCTGATCATTCTGTACAATGGTAAGAATTAGGCACTTACAGCTTAAATTGCAAAATGTGTAGACTTCATGGGCTCGTCCACTCTTCTCATTTCTTGCAATGAAGTGCTGTGTATTGTGGGCTTGGTGTGTCTCTGTTGATTCCAGGCCAGATTTTCCCTTCAGGGTGGGTATGCTGGAAGCATTTTCCTACTCGGAGATGCCCAGGGCAGGTTGGACACCTTGGCTTCAGAAAGCCCAGGTTGGAGGGAGCAGATACTCAGGGCAGCAGTGAGTGGCCAGACATTTAACAGTGAGATCCCAATGTTTCTTTGAGGAAGAATGCCAGGAGCCTTTGTGCTGAGCAGAAATAGGAAAAATTCTTCTCCAGGGAGGGGACAACCCTGGGGAGTTATCAGGAACGTCTAAGCATATTTAATTAAATCACTGCATAGACTTCAGTATTACTAGCACCTCAGCGTCTGCCTGCCTGCTGATGGGGATTGAGAGTATCCCTGGGAGACCCTTTGTACACCAAAACAAAATCCTGAAAATTGTGCTTAGCCTTCTTTTGAAGAAGCTGTACGCTTAGCCTGAGTCCTGTGCGCTTGGCACAGGCATACGCCCAGCAAGCAATTTCTGGCGTATTCTGAAAATGAGGAGGAGAAAATGGACCCCAGGATTTCAGGGAGCTTAGGGGTCAATGGTACCACACAGGATAAGGATGTAAATGCAGTTAAATGGAGTTTGGTCTCTTCCTGAAGAACGGAGGATGGAGGAGAGGAAGGAATTGCACGCAGTGTGCTGGCTGGCTACAGGAGAATCAGGCTGCAATTTCTTCTCTTGTTTTATGATCACTCTGTTGTGTGCCAAGCCTGCCATTAACAGTTCCTACTTGTGCACTTTTCTCAGGGTTGGGTTCAGGTGCTCACACCGGGGCCTCTCCTTGAACCACAGCTTCACAGGTTTGTTGTGAGGCTGTTACGTGTGCTGGGAGTGCTGCGTGTACTCGCCACAATGGAGCAAAATTACAAACCTGTCTTTATTTCCCCAATGCCTACCTGGTGTTTGTGTGCGAGAGGGATAAGGGTAATTGCTTTAATTTGAGGTATCACAAGGGAAATAGGATTTTTTGTAATGGAGAGCGAGTCAGACATGAAAGCTTTCCAGTGCATTTAGTGTCCATTTGAATTCAGAATGCTGAAGATGACGTGCCCTGAGTTACTGTATCCCTGTTCTTATGCACTGTGTAAATGTTTAGCTGCATGCTAATTTTAATTAATCCAAAAAAAGATGCACATTTGGGTCCTCATCCAAGTATTTATTTCAAGTAAATAAGGACTCCCTACAGAATTCCACTCTTTGGGGTATAGCTCATACAGAACCACGTTGTTATGAGATGTTCTCTGTTGCACTCTCCAAAATTTGGAGATTTTGTATTGCTGTGGAATAGTGAGTATGAGAGAGACTTACAGAGAGATCTTCCATGCCCCATTTGTTTCTGTTCTGGGTGAGCAAGAACATTGGGTTTAATGAGGCTCAGTTCAACCTCCAGCTGTGAAATGCAGGACTAGTCATATCCTGTGCTTAACCAGTTTTGTAACAGTTTCCCCAGATTCCATTTTTTTCTGCTTATAAGGACAGGATTGGGAAAAAAAAAGCTGTTAATTACAGCTAGATTGGGCTATGAAGTAACATTATTTTGTATCTTTATAACATGTAGAGAGGTTCAAAGTACACAGCTTCTCAGTGATCAGTCAGCCTGATAAAGACTGAAAAATGATTTCAAAGAGAAACTAAGCATTAGTTGCAGAGGCTTAAAAAGCAGACTTTTGGAATAAGTTCAGTGCTGAATTCTAGATCAGCTCAAGAAATATTCAGTGCCTGCTCTCTGAAAACAACCTGGGAAGTATAGAAACGATGCTAACCTTCCTTACTTCTGGGGAAAAAAAGAAGAGACTTTAGCCAAAGCTGAATGTTTCCAGTTTTGTTTTGCTTTTCATAAAGTCAAAAATGCAAATCTAGAACTGTGTAGCAGACTTTTAAAGAATACTCAAACTATCTCATCAAAAATCAGACTTGTTTCAGCTGATTCTTCCCAGCTGTTCCACTCTGGTGCAGCAAAGTGCTTTGAATATTTGAGTGGTCCACTAGAAGAGAGGAGCTTGAGCTTGCTTTCTGCCTTGAGCACTGCTTAAAAAGAAGAGAGGAATGGCCAGCAAAGTGCTTGACCAGCTTGGTTGCAGTGTTAGCTAAAGCCTGCAGGGGATTTAGGTCTTCGCTGTCCTCATTTGCAGCCCCTTTATTTTATGGGGTATGGGGAACCCCATCTGCAGTGCTTTGACCAGGTTTCTGCCAGGAGCTGCAGGGGTTCCCTTTGGTTTCTAGCCTGGGGGAAAGAAAATGCAAGGTGATATGAGGGCATGGTCCTGAGTTTATTCGTTTGAGTAATGCTACTACATCCACATCTACATGTACTCACACAGTGGAACTGGGGCAGCATTCCTTAGCTTCTCCATCGATTTACTAACGAAGAGACTGATTTTGCTGCTAATGAGCCACGGATGGGCTCCATTAGTCTGTGACTCCTGAACTTACTGCTTACAAGCCACAGGCCAGATGAGGGCTACATGGAATGTCAATGCTTATAGCTCCATTTGGCGTGTTAACTATTGAGCTGCATTTCTATTTGGGTTATAGGCTGTAGTGCTTGAATCTCAGCTGTGCCAGCCCTTGTCCTCCCTTGAGCAAAACCTGCCAGTTGTGTGATTATAATTATATACTGCAATTTGGTTTGAGCTGATTATCTGAGCCTCCCATGAGTTATGAGGCTGATCTTTTTCTGCTGGTCAAAAACAAGAGGAAAAAGATGCAGACACTCTTGAATATTAACAGCATGCTGAAGTTCTCGCCTCAGTTGCTATAGAGAATGGAGAGGTTTGAAACTTGCGCTGTTTTATTGGTCATACCACACTGAAATAGTAATAAAAATATTTTTTTCTGGTAGTGGTTTTACATGGCAAAATCTGCTAAGCCTCTTACTGTCTCTTGATATTTATTAAGCCTTTCCCAAAATGTTAGGTCCTCCCAGCAATAGAGAATTCCAGTTTTTTTTTTTTTTTTTTTTTTTTACTACTGCAAGCAGATATCTGCTGCTTTTCCCCTTCAGCTTGTACGCATGCAGTTCAGTGGGAGCGGGCTGCTTATTCCTGCTGGTTGAGCACCAGAGAGGGAATTGGGACACAAGGTGATCGGAACACCATGGTCCTCCAAGGCCTTTACCACAGGTGTAAGGAATGATCCCAGGGTGCACTTGTATACAACAGGGATATGAGCCAGTGTAAAGGAATTTAATCTCTCCCGTTACTGAAAGCTCATATGACATGGAAGATGTTAAATAGTTTTAATCGCATTCCTTATTTTTTTTCTTGTTTGCAGAGTTCTTAAGAAATCAGACACGTTTATTTTTTTTTTTTTAATTGCTTTCTCACGTGTGTGGTTTCCAGCTTGCCTGATAAATGCCACTGGAGCTAATGGGACTCTTCACATATACTTAAAGTCAGATGTGTGCTTTGCTGAGCTTATTTTTGCTTGAATGTCTTGTAGTGATAACTGCAATTACAGAGCTTTAATTCAATTATTACCTAGCTTCACACAGTGAAATTGCACATCCTTTGACTTCCTGGTGCGTGAGAACCCTAAAACATCAACTAATGAGATAAAGGGGCAATCTTCGTGCAAGGCGATGCAAAAGGGGATGTTCAGCAGTAGGATCAGCAGTTGTGTGCTCAGTCACCAGGTTCTCTGCTGACTTACTGCAGCATTTCTTTCACTTAGTTTGAGATGTGTTTCTGCTTTGCTGTACCTCAACGATGTGAAGAGTTGCTCTGCTGGACTTCAGAGAGCTTGGGCCAGGTTGTCCTTACAGACTGGTTTGTTTTGATAGTGCTGTTCAGCTCTGTGGGTCTGTTAAGATATCTGTAGTTGTGAGTAAAAGCAAGGTGCTTGAACTTAGTCAACTGTATTTAGGGTCACCATGCTCAAAATCAGGATAATAAGATGTTAATGTTTCTCCAGATAATAGTTTCTGCAAGACTTCATTCATTAATGTGGGAAAATGGGGCTGAAGTTCAAGATAGTAGTATTATCTATGTCAAATGTTGCATGTAAGAACAGCTTATTTTGGTGATCTGTGGTGCAGACAGAAATTAATCCAAGATGATAAAATATCTTTCTTTTGTTTAAGGTTCTAAATGTCTATATAATTTTCTTCTGTTCCCTTCTAGCTGACTGACTGCAACAGCTTGCCACAAAATTTCAGTAAGGTAGAGATAGCTGGTGCATCCACAAACAGCTTTTTGGATCCGGGGGCTGCCTCTTAATACTGGTGCTGGTTTGAGGCTCTGGTTGCTTGTTCTTTCACATACTAATATGGGCTGTTTCCAGTTTTTAATCATCTGAATGTATTAAATATGCCTCTAATTATTTTTTATTTCCATCATGTACTTGTGCAAAAGACATTTGTTAGTAAAATCTTGAGTTTTGACCAGCAATGAATCAAAGCCATTTACCCACATGAGAAGTTGGTATTTCTAGGTAAATTACTTCAGAGGCAGCATGTGTTGGAATAAGAGGAAAAGATTTTGAGCTAAACCTTCTATTTAATTACCCAGTGCAAACAATGGGTTGCTGAGTGTCAAAATTGATGCAGTTTCAATTACTGGGACAATTATGGTGTAGAAAATTGTTGTCAGTAGGTTTAAGTATTTATACTGCAGTGACAAGCAAGTAATTCAGGTAATGGGCAGTACAGCAGTCTATAAAGATGAAGGCAGCCCAACTCACTGAGCTGAAATAAAACCTTCCTTCTTTTTATCATCACAAAAATAACCAAAAGCCGAGGCCTCAGAGGAGTTTTTCATCAGAGTTTCCATCAAAGATTTATGGGTAGAAGTAGAATATGAAGAATATTTTTTTCATATACACAGTTTTTCATATAGAGAATTCACCAGATTGTAAGCCTAAATTCTTATGGGTGTATATAGTCAGCATGGGGTGCTAGTTAGGGACCAGTTTCACCATGATGTTTAAATTAGAATCATAGAATCATTAAGGTTGGAAAAGATCTCTAAGATCCTCCAGTCCAAGCTCAACCCCCCCCCCCCCCCATGCCCACTAACCATATTTGTCAGTGCCACATCTCCACTTTTCTTGCACACTTCCAAGGATGGTGACTCCCCCACCTCCCAGGGCAGGCTGTGCCAGTGCGTTACCGCTCTTGCTGAGAAGAAATTCTTCCTAATACCCAACCTGAGACTTTCCTGGAGCAACTTAAGGCCTTTACCTCTAGTAAACTACAGCTGAAGGAAATCCTGTGCTTTGTAAAAGAATGGAGTAACCACTAAAAAACGGAAATTGCTTTTCTCTCTCTTAAGAGCTGGATGCTGGCATGGCATAATAATTTGTCCAAAGAAAATCTAATGAACTGGTGTCAAAAAATGAATGTTATGTTGCCAGTACTGAACTCATCACAATATTCCTTTCTCTTTAGTTGTGTTTCATGTTAAGATGCTTAATTTCATCTAAAGTTATGTTTATTAGGAGATAAATTCTTTCTGAATTTAATGTGTATGTTATCTACTGTCTCTTGAACTTAGTGCCAGTTGTAGGAAATGCTGATAGTCATAAAGCCTTTGAACTGATACTTCTTTGGGCAGCCTGCTGTTGGTGACACACGTGGGGTTGATCCTGCTTTTAGTACTCGATGTGTTTCCCTTTCCCTTCATTGAGGGACTTCCCAGAGGTAAATGGAAAAGAGTTGGATGAGGCTTTGTATGAAACCTGGCCTTTGAATTGGTACTTAGTGTTCTTCTGCATGGCATGGGGACCAGGAGTGGAAGCTTTCACAGGGCTGAAGATTACCAATGAGTTAAGAAGAAGTGACACAAGCAGCATCTCAGGTGCTCAGCCATAGCCTCAGGTTCCAGCAGGGCTGTCCCTCCTGGCTCCTGCTGCACACTGGGAGGACATGGGTCTCCAGCAGTCCAGCACCACATCACATCTGCCACGCTCCCATTTGGGGTTCTCAGAGGCACAGGGTGCTTGTGGGTGCACACCTGAGTTG
This sequence comes from Pavo muticus, assembly GCA_016647715.1. Taxonomy (NCBI): domain Eukaryota; kingdom Metazoa; phylum Chordata; class Aves; order Galliformes; family Phasianidae; genus Pavo; species Pavo muticus. The sequence continues at coordinate 613,017 of JACDJE010000305.1, forward strand.
CTGCAAGGTGACCCCATGTTCCAGGAGAGAAGGGAAGCTGCGATTCTTAGTAAAGGCTTTAATATTTCCCTGGAGCACAGAGTCAAACTGATCATTTATGATTGCTCTTTCTTTTTTAACCTCTGTTCAGCCTTCAGCTGTAATGACTTAGTGAAAGGAGAAAATAGTGTTTTCAATTAAAGGCTACTTATGTAACGACCCTATTTTGAATGCTAATTCATGAATTACTGGAAGCTGACAGTGTCGCTTTTTAATTTTTCTCAGCCACTTCAGCACATAATTCTAATTGAAATCGTTCTGGGTTTTTTTGCTAATATCTTTCATAAATGCTGAAAGTATCTGTCAAGTAAATTTCTGTCTCTTGCTGCATTTAACTTCTGTTGAGAACGGTCCATTTTGTTAGATCAAAGTGTTGCAGAATTAAATGCCTATCTTCTTTCTATTCTCCCTTCCAGCATAAGTAACACTGAAGTGTAACAGAAAAGATAATTTGTCTGACTTGTCTATAAGTTTTCAACGCTTTATCTTCACAGTTGGTTCAACATGGCCATAGCACTGATCTGATTTTACTGGACAGAAACAGAAAGGAAAATAAATGTTTCTTCATAGTTACTTGACCTTAAAATACCACAAGCACCATCCATCTTCTTGTGTTATTTGTGTTATTTTCAAATTGAATCACTCAGCACATCAGGTCAAAAAGTCAAAGGGTGCCATTTCTTCTCCCTGATAGAAGAATGGAAGGCTTTGATAGGCACAAGTGTTTGCTGTTTTTTTTTAAATGTAATTCTAGGGCTTGCTAAGCACCTTCACTTCTAACCAAGATGTTCAAATGAGAAATAATTTTGTATGGGAAATACTTGCCACTTTCCACCTATGGCAGTCCTCAAATTACTTCTGTTTTCTAGGGAGACAGAAAGGTGGGTTTGCAGTTCATTTTTTAATAAAAATATGACTTCTTGGTTATATTCTTTTCTCAGTGACGTGTAGGTAAAATTCTTTCCCTTCCAGGAGGGGCATATTTAGGTCCATCTCTGTCTTAGCAGGGCTGACAAAGATCTCAGGCTTTGGTCCAACGGCAGTATATTCCGAGGTCAGTTCAAGTTCTGCCTAGCTGAAAAATACAGCAATAAATGTCACATCCTTATTTCCAGATAATAGAGTTATTGTGTCTGGAGGACCGCTGTGGAGCTGTAGGTGCTGTCAGGGTGGTATGCAGGCTTGTCTCTGTGCTCATCAGCTGGTAAGGGGAGGCGACAACATGCAGTGGCATTGGGTTAGACCTAGGGGAGATGTTGCACTTCTGTACCGCTCTGAGATGTTTCTCTATTTCCTCTCCATTTCCTCTTTTTTTTTTATTTTTTTATTTAAACATTTGGGTGAAACAAGCGTTTGACAAAAATAATCTCAGTAAAAGAGCAAGAGGTACTCCAGAGTCATCGGTGCCTGGTTGTTGGCATTTGCGGGGGACAAGGGTATTTCAGGATGCACAAGTTGTAAATTTGGATGCATTAAGACCGACTGTGTGCCTCAGATCTCGTCCTGCAGTTTCCATTTCTTTTAGTGTCCCTCATCTCTCACTGCACCTCAGCCTAGAAAACGGTGTCCCCCAAAAGTTCAATCAAATCAGCACTCTCCTGTGGAGAGTTTTAGTACAAGTGTAAATTATTTTGGTGATGAATTTCTTGAAACCTCACTGGCAGAGGCTGCCCAGGGAGGTGGTGGAGTCACCAAACCTGGAGGTGTTCAAGAAACATTTAGATGTAGTACTGAGGGACGTGGTTTAATGGGAACTATTGGTGATAGGTGGATGATTGGACTGGATGATCTTAGAGGTCTTTTCCAACCTTGGTGATTCTATGATTCTATGAAATAGGAAGTGATTTTACCTGAAAGGTAATTTATTATAGACATGTTGCACATTAATTGAGATAATCTCCAACAATTATGATGAACGCGGATGATCAGCAATTGTACTTTTAATGCTGTTCTGACTGGAAAAGCAATTTGGATTCCACTTACATCTCAGTAATGAAAATTGGGTAAGGTAATAAGAGATTTCATTTTGTGAATGAATTGACAATGCAAATACCAGGATTTTTAATTTAGGCTTAAGTGGAGTAACGGCTACTCGTTCTGATGCATCATTAGTCATATTGCTTTTTAATCAGGGTTTCACTTTCTTTTTCTTGTTAGCTCCAACACTGATAGCCAGGCCCAATGAATGTATAAATGTTTAGAGAGGTCTGATAAATATGCATCACTACGCTATTTTAATTTAAAAAGAAGAAAAAGCAATTTTCCTTCTATGGCAAAAAAAAAAAAAATGTATATACTTTTGCTTTTAGTTGAAGAAAAATAAGTAGTGCAGAACTGTGAGTGTTAGGTTGTTGTAAAAACTTCTCAATGCAATTTGAAACACGTTCTAAAAAGTGCAGAAGTAAAACTGCTTTGAGCTGAGTGCTCCTGAAAGGGACTGGCTGTCCTGCTGACAGCAGTAGGAAACCCTACTGACAACAGTAGGAAAAAGTGGTTCTTTGGTCATCTCCAACACAGACATGTTATGAATAATGGAAGGTGATGATTTTTCTAGCCCTACTGAATTCACCCCATGCCCCATTCCTCTTCTGAGTATTTCTCTGTCCAGCCTTTTTGTTTCTTAGATTTCTTTTCTATTCTTCATTTGCTCCTCTTTTCTTTTTTTTTTCCCTTCCTACTCTTTAATTAAGGGCTTGTTTTGATGTTCATTGAACTCAGTGGGGATCTTTCCATCAAACTGAGTGCATTAGATCAGATTCATCAGCATTAGTTGCTGAAACAACCTAGCAATAGTTTTGTCACACACAGACTCAGTGTCTTAAATGGGATTTGTTTAAAAAAAGCAATTGAACTAATCCATTAGAAACACTTGTTTGAGCAGGGTTTTGACTGTATCTGTGTATTTACCAACACAATTTGAATCAATTTAAGCCAAATTGAAATTAATGCATACTCCTGCTTACAGGCAGGAGCACAGGTCAGTTAAATCAGTTTAAACCAGCGTGATTTTAGCCAAAGCGGTGGTGTGTGTTGACCAGAACTAGCTCTCCTGTCCTTGCTTCCTTTGCTGGCATTTTGACTTCCTACAAGGATGACCTGTAGTGTGTTGAAACACATGCTACGTCTAACATAGACTAACCCCTCGAGATTTTGGGGCAAGAGGACAAGTTCCTGGGAGACAGAAGCAAATGAACACCTTATCTCTTTTTCATGCCTGTTTCCACGCCCCTGTTTCCCCACAAGCACATGGCATGCTGCATGTCTCAGTGCAGTTGGCAGAAGTCTGAAACAATGGGGATGAATTTGAGGGTCTAAATACCCATGTACGATGAGGCAGAGCATGGAGCAGAGCTTTGAGATGTGTGGCCTTGGGTTCTCCAGTACGTGGCTATATCCTTGCATTTTCTCTGTGCTGGTTTCTGCTGCCTTTCTTGTGCCTGTGTGAGGACCTGTTCATCCCAAAGGCTGGGAAGGGTGTGGGAGGGACAAACTGAAGGAGCAGGCAGCAGGGACCTCTCTTGAGGTTGCTGCCCCTGGTGCCTGTAAGGAGTGAAGAAGTGGCTACATGGACAGTGGAAGCAGAACCAGCTGGGTTACAATCCTTTTAGTATCACCACCAGGAGACTCCTACGTATGACACATCTGGGACATTACCAGGAAAATAAGGGTCTGGTCACAATCTTTCTTTCTGACCTTCTAACCTTCCTTTGAAAGTATTTATCATGGTGAAGAGAACTTATTTTTGTTCTGGTTGTCTTGTATACAGAAGGAGTTGGCTTCTGCACATCTTTCTGTTTCGGGCTCTGTTGTGAAATGCAAACAAAATGTAGGCTATGGTCTTCTCTGATGCTGCCTTGTAAATCCAAGGAATCCTAGACATCCCCTAAGCTAAAATCATGCCTCTATGTGAAATACAGCAGTTCCTAGTACAACAGGTGATGCAGGGCTAGCATCTGGTCCTCGTGATGACTTTCTTGAAAACTGTCCTTCTCCTCACAGCTTGTAAAATGAAAGCCAATAGGATGTGTAGGTCAGAATACATGTGAAAAGAGCATTTTGAAATAAAACAAAAGCTGAACTAGCACTAAGCAGACCATCTGGCTATGAGAAAATGTTTCTGACACCAATAGAAAATGATGTACCCACTCCAAATGCACCGATTCTTCTCCATGCAAAGGGAGCAAGAAACAAAGACAAACTTTCTGTATTTCTGAGATCTGTGCACAGCCACAGTCCCTGAAGCCTCGGTTGTGGTCAGGCCTTTGGGGTTGCTGAGGGTTTTTTTATATACAATTGAGCTGATTTATGAGACTTCCCGTTAAATTTTATTGCACCAGTGGTTTTTCTTTGGTTCTTTTGAAGTGGAAAACATCATTTCTGCAGCAGATGCAAGTCAGAAGTCTTAATGGAACATAAAAATCTAAAAGGTCATGATTTTATGGCTTTAAAATGAAGGACAGTGCATTGCTTTATACTCTTAAAAAAATGTAAAGTTAATGAGGATATTTATTGGTAATAAAAAGATATAATCTTCTCCCAGGCCCTTGATTTTGGCTACTTGTTGACGTTTGCCTGTTGATGTTTTATGGGTGTGCTTTCTTAAAGGAGAAATTCTTCTTATTCGAAGACCATCCCATTTCAGAATGACAGTGAGAGAACAAATAATATGAGGCAGATGCTATTGTCCTGATATTATTCAGCGCCCATCTAACACCGGATGCTTCCTTTGAGCACAGGCAGTTGATTACATCCATGTATATGGTTTGTCGAGTCATACTGACTGTCTTTATTTACATGGCTCCACTTAAGTCTTGTGGTTGCATGCTAATTTATAACCAAATAAGAAACTGTTGCTTTCACACTCCTTTTGCAAGCTTAAGTGAGTTACAGTAGCACTGTTTACAAACACTCATTGCTCTTCCTCCTGCAGGTGACTGGAATAGCTGATCTTGCTTTAAAAATACCTAGAAAATACCTGCTGGTGGATTTGCATCTTTACAAGTGTTTTAACTAGCATGAACTTAAGTAAAATTAAAATGCCTTCTCACTCTGTCATTTAGTGGCGTTGACTTTGAGAGTTTCAACTCCAGCTGCTTGTGAATGCTATGTCCAGGTGTGGGCATGGGAAAGGCATCGTATCACAATGATCACTTGAGCTGTTGGTGCAGGGAGAAGTTATGGGAACAGCAGATGATTGTGGGAAAAGGTGATCCAGAAGAAAGGAGATGATAATTCATTCTTGCTAATACAGCCTGTCCCGTTTTCTTTTTGTCTTTACAGCAGTCCAGCACCGGGGATTTGAGGACTCTGAGGAAAGGTTTGTCCCCATACCACTCCGAGTCACAGCTGTCCTCACTGCCACAGTATCAAGATGCCCTGCAAAACGTAAGAGCCCTTTCCTTGTCTGTACGTACAAGAGCCAGAGCTTTCCTGGGGAGTGGGCATGACCGGAGGGCCTGCACACAAAGATTCAGGGAGCAGCTCTCCCTGAAAGCTGGCCCTGGAGCCAGATAAAGGGTGCAGCTGTTGGGAGGATGGAGAGCCCCTGGAAATATTGAGCTTTACCTCTGAAAATTTTGATTCATTAACTTCCCTGCTCAAGTTTTTTGGCTGACAGTCACTGTTGTGCATATTTTTAAGCAAGGGTGAGTCTTGTTACACCTGCCTTTCCTTATTCATAAATATCCTTTATGTCCACTGTCAAAAAGCTCCTCTTAGGTGACATAAAAATTGTTTTGCCAATGCTAGTCAGGATTGCTTTAGTGATTAAGTTCTCAGGACTTTTGTTTCAGGTTTCTCTGTAGCACAAATGAGGTTTTATGTTTCCTGAGATTTGCCTGCGTTGCTTCTTCTCAGATGACAGAGGAATCTTGGTTAGAGGCAGAGAAGGCTCTTGCAAGAGATAAATGCCGTGCTGCTGTGTCAGGGCTCCTCCCTGCTGCCCTGCAGTGCACAGATGACTGTTGTCCAGATGTTTGCCCCAGTGCCTGAGACAACACCCGTGTTGCTGACAGTTGTATTTTGGCTGCCTACTGGGGTAGAAGTCATTCTGTATGGTTAGCATTTCTCTTACAGCTGTAAACAAGGGGAGGAAGTGGGGGGGAGTGGAGGGAGTAATAATTTAGGGAGGATTTCTTAAGTAAAACTCCATTCAGTGTGAGAGCCCAGAATGAATGAAGAACCTCCATCTAACTAAATAAAAAAAATCCGAACAAGACAAAACCATATAAATGAAGTGGGAGTTTGAATACCCTCTTTTCTTTTTTTCCCATGCAGCAGTCAAGGGACTTTACAAGGAGAGCACAGATGTTGTGTCCTGGGAAAATGCTGGTGGCTGTGTGGGCACTGGCATTCATCACTGTTCGCTGGAGCCCAGTGCTCCCCTCTGCTTCCCTCTGTGCCCTGGGAGGAAGTGGCAACTCCTATGAATGTCTGTGGGAAGGCCCAGGTGCTGTGTGACACCTTCACCCATCACCCTGGTGGTATACTGCCTTCTTTGGGGACAGGTGATTGAAAGGTAGCACTAAACAGCTCTGGATCCAAAGCCATGTTGTCTGGAATACTCATGTAGCCATTTTTAAATTTTATTCCTATCAAAAACCCTTGGTTTTGGGTCTTGATATAGAATCACAGAATTGTTTGAGTTGGAAGGGACCCTAAAAGGTCTTCTAGTCCAACTCCCCTGCAATGAACAGGGATGCCTACCACTGAATCAGGTGCTCAGAGCCCTGTCCAGCCTGACGTTGAATGTCTCCAGGGATGAAGCATCTACCATCTCTCTGGGCAACCAGTTCCAGTGCCTCACCATTCTTACAAAAACGTTTTCCTTACATCCAGTCTAAATCTCCCCTCTTTTGGTTTGAAACCATTTCCCCTTGTCCTGTCACAACACATCCTGCTAAAGAGCCTGTTCCCTTCTTTCTTATAGCCCCCCCTTCAGATACTGAAAGGCCGGTAGCAGGTCTCCCCGGATCCTTCTCTTCTCCAGGCTGAACAGCCCCAGCTTTCAGCCTGTCCTGTAGGGCAGGTGTTCCATCCCTTGGATCATTTTTGTGGCCCTCCTCTGGATGTGCACTAACAATACGATATATCATAGATTGTTTTTTCTGATGAAGGGGAGTGATCTCAAATCCATGCAGATTTCTCTGCGTATCTCTGTCATATCCCAGAAAATGGATATATAGATGTACCCAGCTTTCTCGGCACCTTTTTTTTTTGACAGCAGGCATCAGTTCATGAAAAATGGTTCGTGTGTGTGTGTGTACAGGCTTCATTTGGGTGAGTGATGGTGGACACTTGGCGTTGGCTCCACACCTGTCATGCCTCCTCAGGGTTTCATCATTGTCACCGTATATGAAACTATTTGGGGAAGTTACTCAGTACGTCCTTCAGTGTCACTACGTTTGCACATGAGCATCACTCTGTTTCTCCATGGGCCTGATATACCTTAGTTAATGAAAGAGTTTGTTTTTCCTAATGAATCCTGGATCATGAACACCAGTGTGTGCTCAGGACATGGAATTGAGAGACTCTCGCAACTGCAAGCTATGCAGAGACACTGTCTGTTCAGCTGACACTTAATTGTGCAGACAGTGAATTAGAAATTTCCTCTCTAGTTTGTGGCAAGTAAAACATCCAGTAAAAGTCACAGGGATTAGATAGACTCCAAGGCAAGCAGATTGGGATTCCTTGATCCTTCCTATTACCAGCAGCCTCCAGACCAGCTCGTCCTTGAGTTAGTGGTGTCCCAGGCATGGGAGCTGAATTGGAGCTAACTGTAAGTGTTGTACTGCTGAGGATCTGCTGGCCAGCCTGGTGTCTGGGTGTCAGCAGTGGAAACAGTCCCACTGCATCCTCGGGGAGCTTGTGCTTTCACTGATAGGCCAGGCTGTTACCTTGTCTTCAGTGCTTTGGTCCTCTTTCGTAGCTGAAATAAATTGTTTCACCCATATGACATTCATGTATGTGTTTCCTTTGTGGCTCAACCATATGGATGCACAGCACTTTGGATGAGCTATTGCACTCTAATCTGATGGGGGAAACTGGTGGAAACTGTTGGCTCCATGGGAGTCTCAGATCAGTGGCTGGAGAGCACAGAGAAGGTGAAACTTCCAGCATAGAGGTTTTCTGGAGTTTTAACAATACCAAGTGGGAGTGTTGGCGTTGTTTAAGGAGCCTTCGTATGGACCCACCTGTGATTAGAAGAGGTAATTGGCATTACCTGTCAGTGCAGCTATGGATCAGGACTGGGATCCTCCTGTGACCATGTCTAGCTTCTTTTCACCTCTCTGTGCCTCCATTTTTCCCTCAAAGGGCCTGGGTGGGAAATGACCCACTCTGTAAAGTGGTTTTCAGGCATTTCTTTATCACTAATCTAAATAGCACTAAGTGCTCCAGGATCCTCCAGAGATGCGTACTAAAAGGCAGTATTTAATTTTTGGAACACTATGGCATTGCTGGAGAGTTCATCTAATAATTGCTGACTACATTTCTGACATAGAGAGAATATATGAGGCGGAAAGGAAATTCCCCATCTACATGAGGCTGTGATTTTGTTACTACTGGTCACATTTCAGCAGCTCATTTGCTAAGGGGCAGAATCTCAGTTTCTAGTTTCTGGACCATTCAGGATCTCTGTAGAAAAGCTGAGGATGAATGCTATGGCTGGGGCATGGCTCAGAATTGTATCCCTGTCTCTTCTCTGATCCTTTTGCTGTCTGCCTCCTCTGGGGTGTTGCAGCAGCCCGTGCAAACGCGCAGCCCCTGAACCAGTTCATATTCCTGCCTGCTGCCCTGCAGCCATGCCAGGCACATCTTGGTGCCCGGAAATGGGAAGGCTACCTGAAGGCTACTCACGCTCCTGTGGGTAGAGGTCTTCACTTTGGTAAGCTCATAATTGTCAGCTGCCTGGAGGAGCCATGAATCCACGTTGGCATGAACCACCAGTAAGGGTGAGCTGGCCTGTTGCTGGCAATTGGAGCTAGATTAGCTGGTAGGGATTTAAAATTTACTAGCAGTGATCAGTTGATTATAACAAGAATCCTTCCTTTGATGAGAATAACTGTAGATTTTTGTAATGGAAGCACTATGTTTATTGAGCTAGGGATGTAGGAATGGCCTGTGCTGATAACGAGAGACACAACTGACAGCAAACAACTGAGTAAACAGTGAGGGATGTGTGGTTTGCATCAGGACTAGGAGGTCTGTGCTGTGATAAGGCCACAGCACAGATGGCTCATTGATAGAATTGTTCCCTGATAAGGCGAGGATGGCAGCAAGGTTACACCATGGAGGTGCCATTGCGCTTCCTTTTGTTCTAAAGGGATGGCTTAGATAAGGTACCCAAAATGAGGGAAAGAACACAGCAAGCAGCAGCTTCCTAGGGTTTATGAGGGTGAGTAAGCAAGACTGAGATAAAGATCAGCCCATAACAACCATTGACTCGTGAAGCTTGTAAAATATCTGTCCAAAAAACCAGTTCTCTGTCATCAGTGAGGAGGAATGCCAGAGCTGTCATTAAGACAGCTGGTGTCCCTTGTCCTCTGTTACACAGTGACCCTGAGCATGCACCTCTTGGTGAGTGAGTGTGAGTTTGTAGTTGTGTGCCGCTCATGGCATTTGTCCCCAGTGACTGTTTCTTTCAAAAAACAAAACCCAGATCTGAAACTGAGCTGAGGCTGCCCAGCTGCTTTCTGCTCACCTCTCCTCCTCCTACTTGTTGGACTAATTCTCTTAATTTCCACCACGCTGTCACTACCAGCCACGTTTGTGCTTTGCAAAGATGCTTGTGAAATGCATATTCCATTTACCATATGGCACTTACATTGAGATAAAAACAAACCCAAATAGTGGTGATGTGTAGGTGTAAGGAGAAGCCATTGGATGAGGTAGAAATGGATGACAAAGGCTCCTTGGCTGATGTGCTGGCTGCCTGCTGAGCCTGTGGTATATGGCTTAGTGGGCATGGTGATGATGTGTTCATGGTTGGACTAGATGATCTTAGAAGTATTTCCAACCTTAATGATTCTATGATTCTGTGATTTGGTAGAGGCAGTGAGGGGAGGTGATGTGAGGGTACGCAGTGGCTAAACTGGGCCCCTTCTGACAGCCCTATATTTTTCTAGCTGTAACAGTGGTGGTCTCAGTGGTGATACATGAGTTGGGGCAGAGGAGCAGCGAGAACGTGGCTCAGTCTCTCTCCTCCACTCCCTGCAGAGAAAATACCACATTTATCCTGCACCAGCCTGGAATCCGTGGAGATCAGGGGAAACGTGGCTGTGGTCCAAGCCTGGTGCTGGTGGAGGGCACCCAAAGCAGGGCTGCTCATCCCTACTGGAGCCTGTGGGAGTAAATCCATTCCTCTCTGGGAGCAGAACCAGACTGGCTCCTTAAAGCTGACTTTGCTTTTAAAACCAAGACTGAGACAGCCGAAGATGACAGTTCCCGTCATGCGAGGGCTGGTGTCCAGGAGCAACACCCAGAGGAACCCTATGGGCCTGGTGGCTCCCACCGGTGTGTGCCGGGCACATCCTGCTGGGGCCATTGTTTGCTTTCCCGTGTCCAGGCTGCCTTTGTAGACAGGGAAAACAATGGCATAGGGCAGCTTCTTCCTGCCGCCTGCACCAGTACCGGGGAGCAGACAAAGGCAGGGATTTGTGGTGGCCATTCTGCCACTGCAACAGGAGCAGTGGTGGAAGGGAAAATGAAATGAAAGGTTTGTGGGGAGAGCGGCAGAATTTGCAGCCTGAGGAGGGCTATTGTGAAACTTCACAGTGTATGGCGAGAGAGTGAGAACAAGCCAATGCATTTTTAAAGGCAGCTGCCCTTCATCAGCTGCTATTCTGGTGCATCTGAGCAGCGTGTGGCTTTTTCCCCACAGCAGCCAACCAGCACAAAGTAAGACAACATCAAAGTTTGGGGGTTTGATGAGGAAAAGAGGCACTGACTGTCTGTATTCATCATCTACTGTTGCAGGTAACCACAGAAGATGGGAAAAATTCATCTGTTTTGATGATCTGTTGTAGATCAGCACATTCATTACCACATCTGTTAGTGTGGGGCCAGCAGTGGGTCTGGGATAAATATAGGGGCCTGTAGACCCTTGCTTCCCCCAGACTTCAGAGAGAGCTGCTTCACCAGCAATGGCAGAGCAGCCACATGAGGTGCAGCCTTGGTGGGGTTCTACATGGCCGTGGGGGACAACAGGCATCTGATGTGTGCCATCCTCTGCCCACCTGAAGCTTTTCATCAGGGCCACCCCAAACCAGGAGGTGTGCTTCAGAACAGGGAATGTCTTAATATTATTCAGTGCTTCCTTCTGCAATGGAATGGGCTTCATGTTTCTTTACTAAAATAGCTAGCACCTCTCCAAATGCTCATGCTAATAGTGCCCCTGTGAGTCAGCTGCTGTTAGTGCACTTCGTCCATGGGTACAGCAGGGGCTACTTCTGTCTGTAGCACTTTTATTTGTTTGTATCAGGTGGTTATGGGATGAAACCACTCTGAATCTGACTTGTCGGTAATAGATATCTGGCTGGGGGGGCAGCTGAAGCTGGCAGTGAGGCTTTCTGGTGTCATGCACTGCTTGCACCTCTGCAGCAAACCTGTTGCAAACCCAAAGAGCAGCAACTCGGTTCTTTTTCTGCTCCTGGAGGAAGTTGTCCCAGCGGCTTGCATGCACTGAAGAGTTTCCCAGGACTGGAGCTGTGCTCCACCATTAGCATTTCCTTTCCCGTTTGTAGATGAGACCCACTTGCAAACGATGTCCTAACTTTGTTTATTGTGACTCTGGCAGTCCCTGTAAGCCTTCCTTCCCTTGCGTGCCCCAGCACAGCCCATGCAGCGTGGCATGGCTCCTGGGGAGAACAGCTCTTCTGTTGTTTAGTGTCCTCGATGTTCTGCTCAGAAATCAGTGGAACAGTGAAGTTGTTTCTCTGTCAATCAGAAGGGCATTGGGTAAGCGCATTGGGCTACCCAGGTGGATTCCTGTGAAATTGTTGCCTGATGAGATGGCTGAGCTGGGCAGACAGAGCCTTGTGCTGTGTGGTGCCAGGGGTTAATTCATGGATTTGAATAACTGCATGACCAGATGCTCTCTATGATTAAAGGGAGCAAATGAAGTAATGCTAAAGAAGATTAGCCACTGCAATAACGTCCCCCCGTGTGATAGGGAGGATGCTATGTGGAGCACTAGTGGCTCCCGCCCTCGGCCCTGTCAGTGGCCAGGATGGTGCTGTGCTAGGGAGCTGGTGTCTTTCCGCACAGCATCTTGCTTGTTTCTTCTCCTGTGACTGGCAGCAGGATGTTAAAGTGGATCATCTGCCGCCAGGCACACTGGGCATGCAGGTGCTCCTGGGCTGTGGAGAGGGTATCCCATGCTCAGGTAGCAGAGAAGGGGCTTTGAAGGAAAATGCCACCCTGGAGTGGGGTCATGCCTTGGAGCTGTGAGGCATGCTCACTTTGTTGGAGCTCTTAGCCCCTCTGCAGCATCACAGTGGCAGATGAAGGGATGCGAGGCCTCAGAGCATCAAATGCCCAGGGCTGGAGCTGACCATGAAGACTTCCGATATTCTGTCAGGCTCTGCCTGCTGCTTCCCACATGCCTGTGGGCACATTGCTACACTGGCTTGTTCCTCAGCAGCTCCCAATTTACAGAGTAGTGTTGACACCTTGATTTATGTACAACACTTGGATGGTGATGAGTGTTAAAGAAGGGCCCAAGCTTAATTCAAACCTGGTTAAGTAGGCTGCAAACAGAACCGCTGTGAGATAAATCTACGTGCCTGGGAATTTTATTGTGAGTTATCTGGCAGTGCCTGCCTATAATGTAATTCTCCTTGTTCTGTTTCGGCAATAAAAACTTCTGATATGATTCCATTTAGCTGTTATGTTGTCTGAGATGTGCCATTAGAACACTGTGGCGCGTGTAATCAAATTTGAACCCTAAATGTCTGCTTGTTTTTTGAAATCATAGACAGAAATTAATAGAAAGCAAGAAGAAGATGGGAGGTTCAGAAGCATTAATGTTTGCTTGCATGCCACACTTTGGTCTGAAGCATTTTCAGTGCCTGGGCTGTGACTGCTGGTGAAGCAAAATCAGCATGCTGTTTTCCTCTGGGTTTTGAAACTTAGCTCCCTTTTCACAGTCTTTCTGCAGATCAGGAATAGCTCTCTTGGAGCTGAAGTAGGAGAGGATGTCATTAAAGCATAGAATGTCATTGAGGAGAAGGAGATTGAAAACTGATGTCAGGACCAAGGTCTTGTGTCTTTTCCAATCCCTGGAGGAATCAAGGAGAAATTGTTTACTGCAATTTCAGTGTTCTTTTTTGAGATTTCTAACCCAGAACCTATAAAAGAACAGACACCTGTCATCACCAGTTAGGCTCTTTTCTTCTTGAATTCCAGAGTATTCCCTCTATTATTAAGAAATGTACGTATTTTAAGCCTTATTTCGCCTCTGTGGAGGTGTGTCATTATTAGGAGTTCCCAGTGTGCACTTCTACAGTCTTATTAATTTTGTTCTTCCAAACACATAGGAATGGAGTATCGACCACGGTGCTTTTCAGTATCTGAGCTGGACCACATCCCATGCAACTAGACACAGCCAGCAAAAACTCATTAGGCAGCTTGGTCTTCGGCACCAGCAATGCCATCACGGCTCGATATGCAGCAGCAGATGTTTTCAGCAGCTGCATTTAAGGCCTCAGCTCTTCATTTTTTGGTGTCTGATTAAAAAGGATCTTTGGCAGTATTTGTTGTCTTTGAATTTTCTTTCTCACACCAGCACTGTTACTTCACTGATCCTCTTTGGGTTCTGGACAGGGGCAGTACTTTGGGGCTGCTTTTATTCAGTTTGTTTTCTGCTGCCACCAGGTCACGCACAATTCGCCGCAGGTAGAGAAAGGGAGGATTTATCTCTTGTGTCTGGCACGCTCCCTCAAGAGTCCTCTGACACGGGAGGCTGCAGAGCCCCTTTTCTCTTTTCTTAGTCTAGACGGCTGAACTGTGCATCTCCTTACGGGCATCAAGCTTGAATCATAAGCCCTGCAGGAAGGGCTCCAGTGAGAATTTTCTGAGTGAGTCTCAAATAGAATTGGGCTTCTTTAGTGATTTGGACACGTACAGTGTAAAGCTGTAATGTATTGAGTTCTGGCAAGTGCACTGGTCCCATCACAGATGCCAGCAACTGTCTTGTTCTGGTCTGCTTGAAATGGAGGAGTAGGTGAGGGCTAAAAGGAGAGATGCATTCAGTGATGCTTCAGTTCTGCTCTATATGTAGGGGTGGCGGAGGAGGAGCTCTTGTCATGGTTTTCCCATTGGAAAGAGGCTGGATTCTTGAGTACTCAGGATGTTTCTCCCATGAGATGGGTGGGAGAGCCTCTCCAGGAGTCCTGCATGACCCTGCAGTCCCAACAGCAGGGACAAGGCTATTCTTTCCACAGCTGAACAAGGCTGTATTCAGATAGGTCGCAAGCAGTTTGACAGCCTTCGTTTCCCTGGGGTTGGCAATGAGTCCTTTTGCTTCTTGAAGACTTGGAGAAGGGCCTCTAGTTCTTAAGAGGAGCACTGGCTGACAAACACTGTGCTTAGCAAAGATATTTCCTCCAAGGAACTCCATGATGCAACCACTCTGAGGCTGGCACTCTCCCTGCTGGGCAGCCCTTTTGGTTTGTTTTTTTTTTTTTTGATAACATTAACTGTGTCTTTGGTAGAAACAGAAGAGACATGCAGTGTAATTCTACTCAGGTGACCATAGGAAGCCACAGTGTAGACGTAGAGTAGTTTTCTTTCTATGTTGCAAGTTCCTTGTATAACTGGTGAGTTAGATGAGCTAACTTCTAGTCTTGTCTCTGTTGCTGTAAGCCTGGAGCAACTCCAAAGCCAGAGAGAATAAGAAACTTTGCCTTTTGAAATGACTCAGCTTCTTGTTAGTTGGTTCAGCTTCAGCAGAAGTAAACTAGAAGTCAAGATTGTATTTCTCAATAGCTTCATTGTGAGTGCATGGCATTTTCATTACTTCTGAGCTATTATTTAGCACCATTAATTTACAAAATTAAGTGACATGTTGGCCACATGATGGAAGATGAAGAGTGAACCGTCCCTGAGCTACTGAATTCTGTGAAAACCTAGCAAGTGGAAAGGCTATTTAACACAGGGAGTGCATGTCTGACAGAGCCAGACAGGGAGAAGAAATTGAGAGTGATGCATGCCCCCAAACTCTCTGTATTACTTTTTGCCTATATGGACAATTCCTGTTTCTTAGGAGGTAACCAGATTAACCTTGCTATTATTGCCCATCAGGATGCTGAGTCGGTTGTGTTCCCATGGCTTTGATAATGTCAGCTTTAAGGAACAGGAAGGGCATAGATTTCTGCAGTGATGGAATTCCTCAGAGTAGCTGAAGTAGAGTGCAACCATGGTGATTCCTACCTACATTTTCCAAATGTGTCTGTTTTAGACATGAGGAATCTCTTCCATCAGTGTGATTTCAGCTACTGCCTTAATGCTGACTTCCTGAGACTTCCCCCTCCATCCTGCCCTCCTTCCAGTCTCCTATCTCTGATTCCCCCTCCCCTGCATTTCATCTCAACTGTTTTCCTGCTGGGTAAAATGCACACCCTCCTTTTTCTTCCTGTTCCCTCCCTCCTCTCCCACTGCTGGCAGTTTTCCAGTTCAGCAGCCTTGACCTTATCTCCAGTTCCTTCCATTTCCTCCCCTCCAGCTAACACTATCGGTGAACTCTGCCCGTTTTCCTCTCCTCCATCCTCCAAAGGCTGGCCATGCATCCTTCTGGGTATGTTGTCATTTCTTTCCTTGCTCACCACAGCTCCTCTCTTTTCTGGCCTCCTTCATGTTTGTCTCAGTGCAGAAAGCTGATAGGAATTTGGCTAAAGCTTTTTTGTGAACCATACTGAAATCAGTGGGAGTAAAGCACCTAAAAACTTTTGTACTGACTCCTATGTCTGGAAAGAGCCTTCTGTGAGGGTACAACTACACAACAAAACTTTTCAGTGTGATGATAAATATTAAGGTATCCATAGTGGTGTGGAGTATTTCATGTCAGCATGTGAATATTTTTACTCAATGCATCTTACAGCTGCAGAGGGCAGAGATATTGGTGAGATCTTTGCTCACTCCCCTCCTCTTTTCATGTGCATGTTTTGCTTTTGCTGGAAATGGACTCTCATTTCAGCAGTGGGAAGGTCTCTGTGGCTTGCAGCACAGCAGGCCTGCGTCATGGCTTCTCTGTGTACTCCCTCGTGCAAGTCTCTGTCATTGCATGCAGCAATTTGCATGTCTGTTTTAGTTTACAGGTTTTTCTTCTGGCTTCCCACCTAAAGATGAAGAATCATGCCTGCTTTACAAATAATGTTGTTTTGTACTGAGACTCCAGCAGCAAGGATTGGGCATTCCTCCCTTCTTGCATCCCCCACTCTTTAAGATTAATTTTCTCTTCTTCAGTCAAATTCTCTACTTGCATTCAGGTGGAGCTCAGCTGATTGCATTTGCCAAATTTCAGCCACTCTTATCCAAAGGGCACCGACCCATTGAGCATTTTTGTGTGATCCAATCTATCCAGCGCATTACTGTGCTTGCAGAATTGCTTTTATCATGTCAGTGTGGTAATCAGCGAAGTATGATCAAACTCTTTAGAAAGCATTTCTCTCTAATCATTTTGGTTTCATTTGTATTCTGTAATAATTTTGTGAGTGATTATGATCATGGAGATGCTTTGTAGCTCATTAGTGACTTCGCTTCTGTGAGGAGAAGATGATGCTGCCTGTCATACAGGGGACCTTGTGTTCTGCTCTGGTTTTGTCACAAAAATGTATTTACAGTGTTGTAAATCCAGCCGAGTTTCTTTTGTTTTTTCTGATTATTCTCAACTCTTCTGAGTTGAGAATATAATACCAATACAAAATACCAATTGCACCAATTGGTATTTCCTGTGTTGCTTCTAAAGGGGGCTGTGGAGAAAGATCTTTATCAGGTATGGTTCATGGCCACAAACTCCCAAATTTTCTGCTTTCAGTTGTTATGATCTTGGTCATTAATGGAAGGAAGGCAGCTTTCACTCTGAAGTCAGAGGAGTTATGCAAGTATCGATGCCTGTGACCTCTGTGGGAGGCTGACTCTGCATTTACCAGCTCTGAGAGAAAGATGTAACCCCTTTTTTGCAGCCTTAAGGCACAGCTGTAGCCTGGCTGGACTCCGTCCCTGGTGCTCCCTCCCCAGGCTCTGCCTTTTCTGTGTAACATTCGGGGCTGGCCGGATGCTGAGGATGTGTCCCCAGGTGGCCATAGAGCTGCAGCGAGCTGTGTCCCTCTGCCAGCAAGCGTCTGGCCTGGGAGCATCCTGTGGTCACCATGCTTTGTCAGTCAGTTAAATCTCCTTGGAGAATTACTGAGGAGTTACTAAGTCTGATTTTCCCTTTTCTGAGATGCCTGCCTCTCAGAAGGAAGGTGTTGTGTCACCAACAGCTCAGTTCATGAAGGTCAGTATTATGGGTAAGTGGCTGTTGGTTTACGTGGGCTAAGCATAGACCAGTGGCTGAGGCTTGAAAGGCTCCATGCCCTTCCTGCTGTTCTTGTCTGTGGCCTATTGGGCTGGTCCATCGTTTTCCTAACGCAAACTGTTTGGAAGCGTGAGATGTGACAAAGTGCCCCTCCTTGGGTCCTCCTTTCTGGCACGGCTCACTTGCTGGCCTTGGCTTGGAAGGCGAAGTGGTGATGTGAAGCGTAAAACACACTGTGTGGAAAAGATGATAATGGAGTGCCTCATGTATTGCATGCAAAAGCATTCCTGCCATGGTGCTACATACCGCTCTGCCATCCTAATTTGCTTTCACAGGCTTCAGTATAATCATTCTTTGTTTTTCCTAAGGGATGTGAAGAGTAAATATGAGTTTGGTCAATGGTTTCATTGTTGATTTCCTCCAGTGCTATAAAGCAAATACAAAATATTAGCGACAGGCAGGGTGCATCTCATTCTCATTATGTTTCATACAATCCAAGATGGATGTCTTTATCAAAAGTGCTTACGAGGCTGTTTGAGCAGGAGAAATCTTTTGTAAAATGTTATTTTGGGATCTTTCCCAATGGGATCCTTCGTGCAAGAGAACTGGCCAGCTTTTTGGAAACAAACCCAGCCAACATTAGCTTTGGACATCTGCTTGTTTTAAGGTTGCCTTCACAATTTTCTCTGTAGCTGGAGATGGGTACTTGATGTCTATGTGAAAGCATTGCCAAAAAAGCGATGATGTTCTGCCAACTGTTTCTTTCATGTGTACAGCTTCTTAGAAATGACCGCTTTATGCTGAAGATCTTCTTTGCGTTGCTCCCTTGGATGAGGACCATTTGATCATATCCTTGCACAGTTATCTGAAATGAGCAATACATGTTTCCTGAACCTATTTAGCTTTAAACCCGGCTGATTTCCTGCCTGAGTACACACGGACTTAGTGGTGGTAGGCTTAAATGGCATTAGATCATTTTGGGGGACGTAGTGGTATATTTGTCTTTGGTGGTGGCTGAAGAGGACTGAATTTGAGATGGCTAATGGGTATTTTCTTCCTCCTTGCTAAAATAACCCAAAAGGAATTAAAATATATCTTCTCTTCTTATTTAAACAGGGACCAGCTCGCATGACAGCTGATCTTGCTTCGTCTCCTGCAGCAGGATATGTCCCTGTTGGTCAGAAACCAGAGGCTGTTGTGCATGCCATGAAGGTAAGGATGCCCATAGTCCCCACACTTCTGTGCACCATGCAGGGTAATGCAGTGCAATTAACCCCAAACCAGCAGAACTGCTGTTCCCATGGGAACGTGACAATTGGAAGTGGAAAGTTAGTGTTCAGGCATGTGATCAGTAACCAGGACCTGTATCATGAGTTGTAACAATTGCTTCGAATACTTGGAGTACAGCAAGATCACATGTGACTATGTGGGTTGGAGACCTTCAGTGGAAGCTGAAGCACAGCTGGAGATGTTAAGAGAAGGGTGTCCAGAATCATCAGGGTTTAAAAAATACCTTTAGTGCAGTTTTTACTGCTTCCCAGAGGAGCCCTGGCTACAGGAGTGTCTGTTCAGTTGCCTCCATGTATATTTCCTGGGTTTTCTTACTAAGTTTCTTCTTGCTTATGTATCTACGAAACTGATGCTTAGCAGAGCATTGCAATCTCATACAGTACCTTCATTTCTGTTTGCTGTGGGGGTTATGGGACCAAATTTCCAAGTAAGGGCAAGAAACGTGAATAGTTTTTAGGATGTGGTTTGATAAGCTCATGGAAAGGATTATAAAGTTAATAAGGAAGATTCTTGGAAACTGGAAATTGAGTCTGGCACAAGGATGCATGTGAAGGGTTTGAAAGGAAGTTGGATGCCTGGTTGTTTGCCCATATTATTGTTAGTACTATTCCTCTGCTTCAGAGTTTTGTTGATCACAAGGAAGGACTGCAAGAAGTTCTCCTCTGAGATTTCATAATTTGGCTGGTGGGGTATGTTTGTCAAAACCCTAGAAACTGCCTCAGCTGGGGACAGGAAGCAGGTGGCACAGCAGTCACATCTCACAGGGCATAACGTGATGTGTCCTGCTCACACACTTGGGGTTAAAAATATTCTCAGATTTGAAGTGAGGAGGAAATTCTCCTCTAAGTCAGTGAGGCAGCAAGGAGAGAGGAGATTTTTATTTTTCCTTCCTGTAGCCTGTGTCCAAAGGATCAGCTGCACATTGAAAGGACTGAGGAAACTGGTTGTGGTCTCTGCCTCTCCTCCCCCTACTTCATATGTCACAATAAAATCGAGGCCGTTGGTCTCTGATCACGGATCTTAAACTGGGTGGAAGATAATGTGTTTTGGCCACGACATGCTGCAGCAGATGGAGTTGGTCTTATTTGCACCCTGCAGAACTGGGAGCATTTTCAGTGCCAGTCCCTGCATGTGGGCAATGGGATGCAGCTACCAGCCTAGACCCTGTCTGTGGTACAGCTCATGACCTTTGCATTTTGTCTATACCACACTGAACACTAGAGAAGCTCTGCTCAATTGTGTGATGTCCCCTAGACTTCTTTTTTTTTTTTTTCCTGCAGCTGAGCCACTGGGTGGATGAAACGTTGTCTTCAATTTAGTATAAGTTCTTCCTTGAGCATCTTTTGGAGTTTTCTTTATTTTTGCTTCTGATACAGTTTTTGCTTATTTGCACCTGCTAAATACGGAGCAAGATGACAGGTTGGCACTCCTAACAGCTGTTTTAGCTAACAAGAATAAAAGGTACATATGCTACATCTCAGTATCTCACTGAACATCAAAGCACTTTTCTTAGGCATTGAGCAAACCTGCTAAAGACGTGGGGAGATGTGGAGGAGACAAATGTGAGAAAACAATGTTTAGCCTATAATTCACCTCCTCCGGGCTCTCTGCAGTGGGCACTGAGCCACCAAGCAGGCAATCCTCGTTCCCACTGATGCTGAGGGAGGCAGGATTTGGCCCTGCCAAAACCAGGGAAGAGACCTAGTAGGGAGTACAGACTTCTCACTTGCTGAAACAGAACTCTGCACTATGCCGTGTTTCCCAGTGCTTTGTCCATGTGACCTATAAATCTATAAAATCAGCGAGGCTTGCACCATTAGGAAAGCGTTCCTTAGTATCAGAGTCCTTCCTCTCAGAGAAACGCTTACCTAAACTTTCAGAGCCCCTTTCAGAGCCTTATTGCAGTCATCCAGACTCCGGTGGGTTTTGTTTGTTTTTAAATATGCGATGTGTGGTCCTGTGAGGGCTGCACAGTGAGGCAGAAGGGAGGGGATGTGATGGACTCGGGTGACTCTGAGGTGACACCGTCTTGGTCACAGACATCAGTGCAGTCACAGAAGAGAACTTAATATACCCGAGGTGTTCCTCACAGTTTACATAGCAACACGGAGGCAGCAAGATGAGCCAGCATGCTCACTGGAAGCAAAGTACAGCATGTCTGTAGCATGTCAGTGAATACGCTGAAGAGGTTGTCTTCAGGAGGTGCTGTCCTCAGGCAGACGAGCAGTGCTAGGAACTGGGGAGTGTTGCCTGTCTTTGGCCCATCCCCTGCACAGGGGTCACCACTTGCCTTTGATTGAGAGCAGCTGAGGAGATAATGTAGTACTGAGGTGTCTGCAAAGGGCCATGTGCTGAAGTGAAGCTCAATGAAGAACAAAATTCCAGCATTGGTGTGAGCCTGGGGTACACTTCTCTGTTTGCTGTGGGTTCCTAGGTTCAGACATGGCAGAAATCAGAGGAAGATATAATCAAATCCGGTCTTTAAATGGCAGCTGATGCCTTTAGCTGAGCCAGAGACAACCCATGTGAAGGCCCAGCTGTAGTCCCCAGCAGCGTAACCTGAGGAACACTGACTTGGGCCTTCCTAAGCAGCTGATGTGGCACCAGGCAGGATTCAAAGATGGATCGGGCTGGGTCAGCACTCAGGCCTGTCCTTCTTCAAGAGGGGACTGTGCGCTTTGGAATGCATTGCTTCCCAGCATGCCTCTCTGGGATAGGCATCTGAGTGTTAACCTCCTGTTCTGGGCTTTGCAAACCCAAGATGCTAACACGTCTTGACAAAACACCTGTCAGAAGCGGGCTCATGTCTGCTGTGAGGGATGGTTTCCAGGGTAAATGAGACATTTCCACTGGAGTAAATGGGCTGCACCACCCCTTCACACCTCACGGCCTGGGGAATGCAATTTTATTTTAAATGGAAGTCGTAGAAAAACAGTTTATTTTTGTCCTCTGAGACTCCTCTGCCTGCAAGATTGATGGCTGGTGGAAGTGGGCGCTGGAGCTGATGTGATCTTTAACTGCAGTGAACGATGGCTGTCCTTGACACTTGCCCTGCAGACACGGGCAGTGCTGAGCTGCAGACAGCTTCGCAGCACGGCGTCAGGGGCACGCTGACTCCAGACGAGCAGGTTCGATATGCCGGTCCAGCCGGATCAATAATTAATTCCCTCCTCTTTAGCAAAAAAAAAGAATAGCTGCTCTCTCTGTCAGCACATACATGCTTTTTGCATCTCTTTCGCCCTTCCTCTCCCCTTAAAAAGGATGCGGCTGTTCCTGATTTGTGTAAAGGTGGGAACCAGGCCTGTTGGTTGAATGAGCTGGTGAATTTTGGAAGTAGGTTAAGGGCCCGAGGAGAATGACCTATTTTTGTATGTATCGCGGTTGGAGTGCGGCAGGATTGCTGTGCTGAACCAGACCAGGGGATAATCTGCTCTCGGATCCCATTCCGTAGAGCAGCCAGTGCTGCGCACCTCAGCAAGGAAACCGTCCTTGCACCGTGTCTGCAGGTCCTTGGGAGCTTCAGGAGCATTTCTGCACACAGATTCACCTGCAGTAGAGCGTGGTGTGTGTGGGTGTATGGTGGGGAGGAAGAGACCATGAGCTATGTAGTATTTCAGGCTCTCCCCCACCCACTGAGGTGGCTGCAGTGTAAGGTATTTAGGTCAGCGCAGACACACCCGCAGAGCCCCTGTACTGCACCAGGCCAGACAGAGCTGCCTGAGTATGGGCAGAGCTCTGGGCTGCCTGGGGGCTCTGGGCTGCCCCACGAGTATATCTGTGGGTCAGTGTGCAGCTGCAGGCTGGGGCTGCCCATAGTCCTTGCCAGTCAGCCCACGTGATGCCTCCAGGGCCCACAGACATTGGCACTGGGCTGTGAGGTCCGGGGTGTCCATGCTGGAGCCAGAACAAGGAAACCTGGTTCTCCGCAGGCCTGGGAGGTGCTGACAGAGCTGGTGGAGCTGGCAGGTCGCAGAGCCTCCTCACACACACAGACTGCTGTGACCTGTGTTTGCTTTGCAATATGCAGGGAGTCATGGCCCCGTCTCCTTGCAAGCCTTGGGCTGTCTGGGTCAGCCTGGCTGTCCTACGGAGCCCAGTGAGTGCCTTCGAGGGCTCCCACTGGAGCTGCAGTGGCAGGCAGCCCTGGTAGCTGCCTATCAGAAGCACTCTGGAAGATCTCAGATCCTCCCCCACACACTCTCTCATGCTGTTACTGTGCTTTTGCAGCCACATTTCCTGTTTTTGCAGTGCTTTCCTCCTGTTACTATTGTGGGAAAAGCCCCGTAGTCACAAGCAGGATGGAAAGGAAAGCCGGTCCCTTACTCCTCCAGAGCCGCTGGTGGCAGGGTGCTGCAGGCACCTCCGTGCACCAACATCTCTGTGGGCATATCCCTTGTTCATTTGTCGCTGATTTGTGCCAGCAGGTTTTATCCTGTTGCTGTGGTTGCAGTCCTGGGTGTGGGGACATGTGGAGGGGATGCACTTGCATCCAGTCCTGTGTTGGGAAAGGCACCTTCAGAGAACAGCAGTCAGCTTACAGACCTGGGGTGCTGCTTTCCCCTTGTTTCCATCCCCTGTGCATTCTGGCTGGATCTGGCTCAAAGAGGCAATGAATGAGAGCTGCACATCACATCAGGATCTCTGGGCACCAAGTCTCAGTGATAACAGCCGGCTTCTGCATGCTGTCACCGTGGATCTCTGAGGGGTTCCCTGGAGAAACTAAATGGATTAAAAACAATTTTCAGCCAAAAGTGAGTGAAATTGACTCAGTGTGTTTAGGATCTGAAAGTTCATGGTTGGTTGGAGACACATCAGCTGAATGGTGTGCAGTGCTCTGTTATTCAGTGGCACAAACCTCTGCTTTCAGGTGGTTAAACTGTTAGACCTCAAAACTGTGGGCTGATCACGGTTACCCCACATCTGAGATAAATAGAAGGGAGTGGAGAAGCTCTGTTCCTGCAGAAGAGGGGAATGGGGAAGCAGGCGTTGCTGGGGGCTGTGTGGTGCTTGGGGCTGTGGTGTCAGCTGCACCAGGCAGGCAGTGGGACACAAGTGAACTGTCAGGGCAGAAAAGGAGAGAATGGGGATCCTCAACGTGGTTTCACTCTCGTCTTTGAATCTCAAGGCTTTATGAATTATGCTAATTTAAATATTCATAAATGTTGTTACTCTGGTTGCCCTGTTGGAACAGGAGCTTGGACCAGATTACCCCTAGACATCCCTTCCTGCCTTAACCCTTCTGTGATTCTGAGATGTTGCTGAGGACACTCAGCATTATATTCATTACTTGTGGAGCACAACACTTTTGTAATATTGTTTTTCTAGGTCCTGGAGGTCCATGAAAATTTGGATAGGCAAATGCAGGACAACTATGAAGAAGACCTGAGTGAAAAGGAGAAGGCAATTGTTCGTGAAATGTGCAATGTAAGAGTGCATCTCAGTAATTCTAGCACTATCTTTTGTGTTCTTTTGTTGTAAGCACGGAGGAGCACTGGACTGCATATAAACCCAGTTTGATACGAGAGCCACAGGCACTGCTGATGGCTGCTTTGGGTGTCAGTAACCCGAACACCTCATTCATGACACCAAGCAGCCACTGTTCAGCAGATGCTTCCCCCTCTGCTGCCTTAAAGGTAGTGGCTTTCTGGCTAACCGCGAGCCCTGCAAAGGGCTCTCCCTGGCTATAGGAGTCCTGTTTGCAGCTTACTCCAACTGTGCCCGTAGGGACTCCATTTGGGCTGAGCAGCATTTGGTTACTGTGTTCAAAGCTGTACAGCTGGAATGGCTTTGAGCCTAAACCATAAGATGTGACATCAGAGGGAGAGTCTTCTTGTTTGAAAGCACTGAGCAGCATTACGATGCGTGGGGTTCTTTTAGCACCGCTAACTGGTTTGGCAGCTACACTGTAAACTGAGCTTAGCCCGTATTGCACAGGGAGCATTCATCCCAAAAGCCTGCTCTCTGTATCTGCTGCTGGGCCACTACCTCCGGCTTCAAAGCACCTTGGCTGTGTTTTGGCTTTGAACAAAGAGGTTTGGATTTCTGCAGGAACAGGGCTCCAAATGCATGTCGTGTGCTGACGGGGATTTGCTGTTTGACAGTAGCAGCAGCTCTCGCAGCAGGGAGGGGAATGCTCACGGAGCCTTCTCTTTTAGAAGGCCGTGCTGGAGGTCAGCCCAAGTGGCACTGCTTTGTACCTCACAGCAGCAGAGAGAAGCCTAATCTTCCTTTTAAATTCTGAAATTGCTTGCAGTGGGGTCTTACAAAACTGCTGTGGTGACAAGACAGCGCTACTGCATTCAGTAGGGATGGTACTGCTGTTGTATGTTGGTTTATGGATACAGTGGGAGGCAGAAAGAACAAAGACAGCACTTCCCTGCATTCAAACAGCAAGGAAAATCTTAAGGGGGAAAAAAAATCACATCAGTCCTAAAAAGGGTGTGAAGAACACAAGTGTGCCTTACAGATCTTAATCACTGCAAGCGTCCATGGCAAGGGCTGAGACGCTTCACTTGGGTCACTGGATCCCTGTAAGCAAAGCCAAGCACAGACTAAATGGGATCTGATTTTTGGGATATTTACTCTGCTTAATGCCGCATCTCCTTTTAGTCAGGCAGAGGGAAGGGAAAACACGATAACTTCATGCTCACAAACAGCCTAATTTAGTTGCCTACCATCAGCTGTTTTTTCTTTGAATATTATTTTGATGTAGACTCAAGACAGCTTTAAAGCACTTTGCAGGTTTGTATGTTTTAGAAATAGCCTCCCTCACCCCAGCAGTAACTGGTGACAAAATGTATGTTTTTAGAAAATCCTTCATGTAGAATTTTAACCAATGCCTTCTTTCTTTATCTTTTCTCCTCACGGTAACATAATTTCAGTGAGCGTGACAGCGCTGACCTAACATTGAACTTCACTTCTGAACCCGGTGTATTTGCTCTATGCTATTACCCCAGGCAAAAATGGTTCTAATTTCGAGAGTCTAATTAGAAAAATGCATCAATGGCTTTCCCGTGGAAACTGGTGCACAGGGGCCACCCAGTGGCCTGGCTGAGAATTACAGCCCGGCTATAGGAAATCGCAGATCCTGATAGTAAGCAATCTACTACAGCTCGGCGGCCTTTGATTTTTAATTCGTGCTTTTCTCTCCCCGCCCTGTATGTTTTCCTTACAGGTTGTCTGGCGAAAGCTGGGCGATGCTGCAAGCTCCAAACCCTCCATCAGGCAACATCTGTCGGGAAACCAGTTCAAGGGGCCGTTGTAGGAGTGCTGTCCCGTGGGCTGGAAGTGGTTCTGTGAAGACTACGAGAGGCAGAGCTCGCTGTTTCTGGCTGCCTGTTCTGTGGGAGTTGGGGTTGAGTTTTTTCAGGGTTTCCTTTTTTTGGCTTTTTTTGTAACTGTCAATAGTGTAAATACGGCAGCTAAAGGCCTGATTTCCAGGCTGTGGTGCTCTGGAACTGATGTTCAATGGGTAACCATCCAATAATACCAGATTTGCATCATTTGTATTGTAGTTCAAACCCGCTTTGTTGTATGGTCTGTTTTTAGAATTAACTAACTTGAGAGCGTTTTGAAGACGAACAAGAAGAACCCTTAACCCATGGAGAAGTCACAGGTTGTGTCACTCTTGCCCACCTGCTTGTCAATGATTCACAGCTAGGTTAGCGGCTCCAGGCAGCGCCTGCTGGAGCCTTCTGAGCAAAGAGCAATTTGAATTCCCCAGCTTACGGGCTGCCAGGCCCCTGAGCTGCTAGCAGGTTTTTGGAAGTGCTTGTTGTGAAGGATGAAATAGAACTGTTTTCACCTGGCGCTGTGTAAAACACCGAGTGGTGAGATGAAAGCACTTTGCCCCCTGCGTACGTTGTGCGGTGGTACTCTGCACACAAGCGTACGGAAAAGCTTGAGACGCCGTATGAGCTGTTAATGGACTATTTTTCATGAACAAATGATGAGATTTCTGCAGCTGTAATGTGAATGAACTGAAGTCACTTAGCCACACACCAGTATTTCCTACAAATATGGCAACACTTTTCCTGTAAGGCTTTTACTGCTGAGTAATTCAGCAGAAACTGCCGTCCTAACAGTGCTTATGGCTTTCACGGTATCTTCAAGAGCAGCTCATCTTTCACCTATGGAAGATTTGGGTATTTTTTTTAATGTTCTTGCTGGATCCCTCACCTCTGTTGGTTGCTGTGAAAGGTAACCCAACAACAACCTTGCAGAGCTGATTAAAACTCA
Organism: Pavo muticus; assembly: GCA_016647715.1. Taxonomy (NCBI): domain Eukaryota; kingdom Metazoa; phylum Chordata; class Aves; order Galliformes; family Phasianidae; genus Pavo; species Pavo muticus. Next base: position 640,099 of record JACDJE010000305.1, read on the forward strand.
ATAAACGCAGGCTGTCTGGTGAGACTACTTCCTGCCATTGAAGCTTTATTTTTGTTAATGAACCAAAACAAGTGGGTTTTTTCTTCTTCAAACGGTTGTATATAAAATGACGGGACTTATATTTTGCTATTGTGGAGTACCGCTTGTATAGCTGTAAGAATTCGAACCTCACCCCTTCTCTTCCAAGCTATCACAGCACTGTCCTTGTATTTCATTCAGTGTTCTTTCCCATATTTCCCAATAGTGCGAGGAAGCTGAACTTGGTTCTTAAACTCATCTGTGTAAAATAATGTTAAGGACAGATACATGTAATGATCAAAGCCTTCTCTTCAAAAGTTGCATCAATTTTAGTGATTAGCTCAAAGATGTAATGACCTCAGACACCATTAATTTCGTCTTATCCTCTGTAGGACTCGGTCACAGCTGCAGATGGATTAGTGAGACAGGTTCTTCCTCTTAAATTACTTTGCTCTACCGGCTGAGTCCTTGGTTTGTGCTACCTTATGAATATGGAGCGCCAATACAATACCAGGAGGCCCACGCTATGAGATAGGAAACAGATAATCGGTCCCATGGTAATTAGTATAACTAGCTGCCTGGGTAAAGAATTTGTGGTGTCAGAGCATAGATCTGTAAGCAACAAAAACAGAGCTAGAATACAACCAACATTCATGCTAACCAGTACGAACCACCTCATTCTTCAGTGCAGAAATCAAAATAGAACAGAAAAAATGAAGAACAAGAACCTCCCCCAAAACACACACACACGCACCACCAGCCAGTAGTTTATTTCTCACTATTGCTCAGTCAGCAAACACTGAACTTGCTAATTCTAACTCTAGTGATATTTGTACCCAGTGTAGTCTGGAAAAATCCATTCAGGACTATGACTCCCCTTTAAAATACGCCATCTGCAGAAGCATCCTGAATTCCTCCTTCTTGCTTTGTGTTTTAACTTCCACTTTGTAGTCACCCTGGATTACATTTCTTCACCTTGTAAAATTTGTATCTTTTTGTACCAGAAAAGGTGATATAAATCAGACCATCGTTCTTCCTTAGCATGGAATGCATAACAGAGGGTTACTTTCGCTTCTGTCTGCTTGAAAGCCCATTTTAATTTCAGTGGCATCTAATCTCTGGATTAAGCAGAGAATTTAATCATATTGGGAACAAGGTTAATTTACGTCAGTGAATTTTAACTAAAACAACACAAACGTTGCCAGCACTTTTGGGGTGTTAATTGTGTTGATGACGTGCTTGCTATTTTAGGACTATATTAAGGCTACCAAGTCCTCTCAAGGAGACAGGAGCTCTGCTAATCAGATTACCAGCCCTGCCAGCTATGTAGCTCTCTCTCAAGTATTCCCCGTATCACTTTCTATTCAGTGACTTTAAGCAAAGCCTGCAGAGCTCACCTCCAAGGGAAATAGTGCTGTGAGCGAGGCCCAGCAGTGCTGCAAAGCCAAAAGAGCCGCTTCCCAGGGGAGCCAGTAGTCCAGCTGAACGGCCTTTGCTACTCTTAGAGTGGCAACTGTTTTTTTTGATGATTCTGTTTGGCAGCATAGATTTTCAATGCAAGATGTGCGTTGATTTTGCAGAACCACGAGTGCTGTACAGTAGGGTGTTGTCTGAGGATATTTAGGCATGCTGCTCTTAACTCCATTTGAGGTATAAAGTGTCTTCCTGGATTAAAACAACGCTTGATGACTTTACAGGATGACTTGGATGCTAAACTTTCAGTTGTCTGAAAAGCTGAATTATCTGCATATTTAAATTCACTGATCCACGTGCTGAGTTTTCAGTTTCTGTACGTCAAATTGAAGGGGAGCATCCCTTGAAATCATGGCCATTGAACTGATATTTGTTGGGCAGCAGACCAAATGTAATTTCCTCAAGCTTGAAGCCCTAGGTTCTGCAATCCTCTAGCAAAGAAGGCATCCAGCGATTGCAAATGGACTTTGCTTGCTTAAGGGAAGTGAAATGACATCCTTGACTTTTGTTGGAGCGACTGAAGTGAACGGCATTTCCGTAGAAGTTTCTGGAATGCTGTGGTGTGACCGGCTGCAGTCGGCTCTCTGCACCTTGGTGAGACTGCTGAGCACAACCTTGTTTGAGAATGGCACATTTTTATCCAAATATTAGCTGTTGAAATAAACCAGTGTTAAAGTGACCTTTTATCTTTTTAGAGACTGCGGGGGAAGAGTTACTACTGATCTTTTTCAAACCAAGTGCATGACTGTAAAGTGATAAAATTGTATATTTTTCATAATGTGGGGAAAGTCTATTTGTGCTGCTTTAGAAATCAGTTTAAAGTTTGATTTCTGTTAAACCCGTGATCTTACAGCCCTGCTATATTTTCTGTACATGAATTACAAAGAACTGGAGAAGTTAGCACCCGCTGTTGTGTACATAGCAGAACTCTTTAGACCTTAGCACGCGTTTTTACCTATTATTGAACCACTCTGGCTTTTTTGGGGACGGAAAGTATTAGTACAGATTTTTTTGATAATGTGTGTAAAACATTCATTTGAAATATTTTAGTAAAAATGAAGTAAGAGATGGATTGTGACAGTGTATACTTCTAGTTGAATAAATTAAAATACGTTCTTTTTCACTAAACTGATGAGTAAGACTTGGGAGGCAGCTGCTGGAATACCTCGCAGCGAGAAGCACAGTTACAAACTCCGAGTAACGCGACAACCCTGGAAACCCACTGAATTCAGAACCAATTTTATTCGGGTAGATGACGTGAATGGAGTTAGTCCCACTTAGAACCAGGATGTACATCACAGTAGGTTGTTACATTCAGACTTTCACACTTAGAAAATATATATATTATGTACAGGAATTTGCAAATAGGTGTAAACATAACAATACTTTAAGATACCAGTACATTCCAAAACAAAAATATCAGCAAGGCAAACACCTCAAAACGATTCCAGTCAGTCAGCATTCAGAATCTCTCTTTAAATAAAGTAGCTTTTATGCTCGACACTGTGTTGTTTTTAATTATTACTAAAAATGAAGTTTCTTATTATAGATGAAATTTCATGGTATCTGGCTATTCTGATACTCAAAAATAGGCACTGATTTCTAGAAGGAAATTTACTTCTTACTGATATAATTGAGCCAATATGGCTGGTTAACATTTTTGCTAGTACAAAGTAATCCAGTGCTGGAATAACTCAGACAATTTAAACTTAAGACAAATGTATAAAGTTAGAATAGATACTGCAAAGCTCATTAAAATCTAGAAGCCTATATAACTCACCATAAACAAGACTGCAAACAGATCAGCTAAATTTTCATCTCACCGTCTCATTTCTTCATCTAAATTATACAAATTACCCTCCTCGTCTTTACAAAGTAGGTTTTGGCTAGCTACTCCTGCCTACCCAACACAAAGGGATCCCGTGCCAATCGCCTCATGCTATCTCATCCACGTAGCACGTCCGAGTCCTGCTACGGGCGGCATCCCAGGCGGTGGGATTGGAGGTGGTACGGGTGGCTGCCCGCCGGGGGGAACGGTGGGCGGGGGATAACTGGCTGGGGGCATTCCCAGCCCTGGAGGTGGTGGATGAGGTGGCACTGCATGAGTGGGAGGCAGCCTGGGAGGTGGGAAATTAGGATTGTACGTAGGTGGGGGAGGGTATCCAGGAGTAGGAGGTGGGATGTTGGGGGGAGGGAACGATGCAGGAGGTGGAGGGGGAACTGGTGGCGGGGGATTGGGAGGATAGACATGAGGATGATATGGTAGATGAGTCGGTGGTCCGTAGGCCGGTGGCAGAGCTCCGTAAGTTGGTCCTTCTGTTTTCATCATGGACTGAAGGCTTTGATAACCCTCCCCTGACATGTAAGAATTTGTAGTGGACATCCCCGTAATGTAACTGGTGGGGGGTGGGGGCGGGGGGCGATGCGGCAGAGGAGGAGGTTGATGTACCGGGGCAGGATGAGCAGGGGGAGGAATCTGGACCTTTGGCATATCGACCGAGTCCACAGTAGTAGATTGCTCTGCTTCTCCCATGGAAACTGCAGTTGTCAAAGGAGGCTTGCGCTCTGGAAGAGAACGTTTCATTTACGGTGGCAACAGCTTCCCAATACATCTGCCTTTTCTTCCAGTTATTTTATCAAAAGAGTAGCCAACAGTTTCCTAAGCCTCTGAATGCCATATCGTACACAGTCACACCTTGTTCTGTCATTAGAAAATAACTCAACTGCAGAACAAAGATCCAAGGTCAGTTTTTCCCACTCTCAAATGCATCTTCCTTCCTTCCTACTATTTTCATTTAGATACTGTTCTACAATCAGCCGACTGGAAGAGGGGAATCACAACTAGTAGACTTCTAAAAAGTCCTGAGACCCAGGATACCAAAGATCTTTTGATAAGAGCTTCCAACTTCTTTTGTCTATGCATCCCCTTTCCGCCCTTTTCTACTCCAGGAGGTGCTCTGGGATTACTCTGCACTTCACCTGCCTCCCGTGTTGTGAAGCACTATGTAAGAATACAGGCCAAAGTCTCAAGTCTTTAAACAGAAAAAAATAAAAAGTAAAAAACTGCTGTAGATTACTTAGAACATGAAATCTGATCAGCTTCATTCCGCTGATTGATTTCAGGCAGCTCAACATACGACAGCCTGAGGAAGTTCACAAAAAGGTCAGATTTTCACAGAATTATACTCTGCCATTTCCACTAAGAGTGTGCTTTAAATAGCCTTCAAATAAGAATTTGTTCCCCTTCTAATACAGACTTTGTAAAGTAAGGAATTCTACAGTAAGATGACTAACCTAATGGCAACATCTCTGTACAGTCACACAGCCTGTATCAAAATGCCCAAGCAAAAAGGTTTGGGGCTTCTGACACTCAACTTATTTGTATATATAAGCACCTAAAACATTGCTCAGCTAAGAGAAGTTATTTAGAAGCAGGCAGTCATTTCCAGTGACATCCACCAACTAAACTGACAAAGCTAAATAGAATTCGAGATCAAGTCTTTGGTCAATAAATATTCTTAGCTTTCAACAGCTGTTTCCTCAGAGGACAGGCAGGAGATGGCCTCCAAAGGCTGTTAAAATGTATCAGTGCTTATACAATGATGTGCTTACCTAAACGAATTTTAAGAGGAAAATTTTAGGTAGGAAAGGGAACAAGTTAGTTACCTGCATAAAAAGGATCTACCTCATCTCCACAGCCATCATTTTAACAGCAAACTGCCCGCTAGGACACCTGTGCCATTAGATGATGTGAGGTGGGGATGCTGGCTGTGGTAGAAACCATTTCCAGGCCTTGTAACTCCTACATTATAACAGGCAGTAATTTCTCCATTTGCTCAATGCCATTATCACTCTGGATTTAAGATGTGCTTTCAATATTTAACAATGGAAGGAATGATGAATGTGATCTTTGGAAGAATCCCTTTATTCTTAATTAGTTTTTAACCAATGGGGAAAGATGTTCCTACTATAATTCAGAACGTAGTTTTTCTCTCTCGTTAGAAGCGGCCATCTTAGAGTTACATTATGGACCACGCTCTGTATGTCATATTTAAGGGTCAGTGGAAGGATAGCAAGTTTTTACAGCAGTACACTTTACTTGTGAAGGTAATGTGTGCAGTGCTAAAGCTCTCTGGCAGACAGAGCCCAGTTTTGGGACACAGCAAAGCATCCCCTTTTTTGAAGTCACACACCTGCAAAATTTCTGTATTAAAGATGTAGCATGCAGGACTTCTATAGGACAGCTGGAAGCTATACTGATAGTAAGGCATCTGCCATCCTTTTCCAGATCATAAGTCCTAGGCCTGCTAGTCAGTCATATTTTGCATGCTGGAGTGCTAGCTTCATTCTTCTACGCCTTTAGAAGGCAAAGCTTTGGCCCGCAAAGTATGGGCTTATTTCCATCAGAACTTTTTTCCTTCTATCTGAAAAAGCCTATACTACTAAAATGAAATTCCCTCTTGTGCTTAGCTACCTAATGCATTTAATTGCCAAGCTGCTTAATCAAGGCAACAAATTGCTCCCCCCCTCACCACGTCTAAAGCCATATGAATGAAAGATTAACTGCAAGAGTAAATGTGTCTTAGCAAATCAAAGCTTACCTGGAGGTGGGTGTGGAGGAGGTATTGGTGGATGTGGAGTTTCAATTTTAGGAATTTTTGATGGTGGTGGTGGTTCTGAAACACATTTGGAAGTTCCTAATTAGCTGTGGCTCTGCAATGCTTTCCAAAGTCCACGTATAGTCCCATCCTAACAGTTACCATCTGTCATACTACTCTACACTAACATGGAAGATCCTTTTTACCGTTAGCCATGCCAGCAGCCAATTAAAACGTCACTAATTACCAACAGAATTCTTATTAGTGCAGATATTCAGTGCCATGGCATCTTCAGTTATTTCAGGGTCCCACAGCTTGCTGAAACACTACTCCAAATGATGAAGAGTGGTACGTTGAGAGCAGCAAAGTTTAGTGAGAGGTCTACTGAATAAGCTGCATTAAGGGACCACTGGGGCACAGTTATCTTCCATTTTTACAAGTTCTGCAGTTAGGAACATTTAAAAAATATTTTCAGTGTGCATTTACAGATACAGCATTGGTATTAAAATAGTTTAGGGCTGCACTGTTTACATAAAATGAAAGAAACCAAATATGAGCATTTACCTGTTGTCTTTGTTTCTTCTTTTGGAGAGACAGCCTGCATAAAAAAACAAAGAAAAGAGGAAAAACAGGTGGATCCAACCTCTGCAAAACGCAAAGCATTTCAACATTCTAAAAAGCAAGCAAAACAGGAAACAACTTGGGTGTGCTTTTTTGTTGTAGAGAGCCATTTAAAATGAAGATAACAGTAGAAGGGTACACAGTTTTTGAATGAAGGAATGTTCTTCCAAGGGGATGTTAGGTCTCGTGGCTCTGCCTTCACCAACTGTTGCTCAGCTCCCATCGCTTCAGTTTCTGCAGGAAGCATGGAACTGCACTGCACTCCAATTAGAACAGTGAATTCCTCTTCATTCTGCCGAGCATTCTCAAGATTTTTGCTGTCCAAATGTACCTGAGGACTGCTTAAGACTACTTCAATCTTGTATTGCTTTGACAGTCGATTCAACTCATCTCCAGCCACCTTCTGGGTGCTTCCCTGCTCTTTAAGGACAATCGTAGTCTTACGTCACTTAGCCTTACATCACAACCACCACAAGGACGGAACAAGCAACTGGACCAGAGTTAACTTTTGTGTTATTAGCATGCTAATTCCTATTGACTGTGTTCATAAAAAGCTTAATCCACATAATAATGGAACTGCTCATTCAGTGCTGTTTCTGCATGCATTAAAAGCGTTCCCACTGATAATTTTTGGTTTAATCAAACTGAGCTTACTGTCTACATCTAATGATTCACAAGCATATTTTTAGCAAAATCAACTGAACACTCAAGTGCTCTTTAACACTACAGATGCAGAGATGTGCATATGCTTCAGGCAGCTACTATGGGCTTGTAAATCACGGGCCAGTGCCTCAGCTGCTTGAAAATATCTTGGCTCGGTAAAAAGTAATGGAGTTCTGGGAGCTCGTGTAAATGGAAAATCTAGCCTCCAGGAGTGAAGTGTATTTATATTCCATACAAAGTGAAGGAGATGTCATGCAAAGCCCTATTTATAGAAGGAGGCAAACATGTTTAAAAAGGTTTGTGGTTCATCTAACCGAAGTACATTTCAGAAGCAGCAGGGAAATTGTTCCAACGTCACACATCTTGCACTCCCAGGCTGTTTTCTGGAGAAAGGATGAGTTCGGATCATCGCATTTCTTTTTCTCTAACGTTGCTGTTTTATAGAAGAACAGCCAAGTCCTGTAGTCACGCTTTAGTTTTGTTCTGGATGCCTACACTCCATCAGGCTCACCTTTTTATCTGCGTTTTTATTCGCTTCCTTAATTATTAGATGGTGGAGCTCAACCTCTGACTTCAAAGGAAGTGCTCTGAGGGCACGACCAGAGAGCACTGCTAAAGAACAGCAGGCACTGCTCGCTGCTTTTGTCCCCATTAGATCATTCATTAATGCATAGGATGGGGTGCAATCAGTAATGCTTTAAATGAAGACTTTTAGAACAAGCATTTCTAAAAACTTCCAATTGGGATGGAGACAGCCAGAGAAATCCCAATTGTTGTCTATGATTTCTAATGTGCCAAACTATCCTACACGTTTTTGTTGAGCCTGCCCTAAAGATCCAACAACCCAAGCAGAGTTTGTGCTGGCAGTAGAAAAAGCATGAAAACCAATACATAGCATCTGTAAAGAGCTCTCTCAGTTTTCAAGCTCCTGAACACATTTAATCAGCTTTCTGTCCTGAGTAACTCTAAAGCTACTACTCAGTGCAAGAACTACATATTCCACAGCATAGCTTTTCTTCCTCTAGTAGCAGGCTGTACCTCGTAAAATATAACTTGTAAAAGACCTTGTAAAAGCATGTGGAATACTTACAGTATTATTCTATTGCTCTTGAAGTTTCTTATTTTCAATGATGAGGTGGTAATAGAAAATAGAGACCTTTCCTTAATTAAGCTTGCTCAGAGGCAACACAACAAATTTAGATGGCGCAGAACCACGAACCTCAGTAGTTGATGCTGCCTTAAATGTCTGTCCACTTGGTTCTGCCTCAAGTGAAACAAGAATACGGTATGCCAAAACTGTCAAGGCTGTTCTCCACTAACATACTTGCCATATAACTAACAGAAGTCTGCCATAAAAAATTAATTCCCAGGCTGATTCTTAAAGCAAACAAATCTGCTGCACAACACAGCCTTTAAACGAAAGTGACATCAGATGAGCTTAAAAATAAAATGCAAGTTGAAGATCAAAGTTAAACTTACCGCTGGTCTTTTAATCTGTCTAGGAGGACTTGGCTGGGGAGAAGGCTTCTTAGGTTGCTGTGCTTGTGTTTGCTGCTGCTGCTGCTGCTGTTGTGATGACTGCTGTGACTCTTTTTGCTGCTGAGTCTGCGATTGCTCTGAACCCTGGGACTGCTGTGATTGTTGTACTGTAGGTGTCTGAGGTGTAGATTGAAGAGATGGTGGCTGCTGCAGCTGATGAGGAGTATGATGAGGCATTTGCTGTTTTCCCTGTGAGTACAGATCCAGTATCTGGTGACAGATGTCTTTAAAAAGAAAGAAATAAAACTCAATTATAATCGACTCATAATGTACAAACGTACACTTAACTCACCATAATTAAGCTTTTTGCTGAAAATAAACTTCAGTGACTGCAACCCTGGTGTAATTTGCTAGAAAGCAGGCTGCATTAGTTCCAGTGCTCACAGAACTGCATATTTAAAAATGGGGAGAAAAAGAATAATAACTAAAAACAAACAAACACCACAGCAAAACAATACATCAGATTAGCAGCTAATTAGCTGTGTTATAAACTAAGCAAATTAAATAATTAGTAAAGTGAACACTGATCAGGAGACTAACCATGATAACCAGACTAAAATGGTCATTTAAAAAGTTCAATTGAAAATCTGGTTAGGGCGTAGCACAAAGGCACACAAAGAAAGCAATCTGCATTTAGTTCTGATTTGGATCACGCAGTTGAAAGAAATATTCCTCTCTTGTTGGCAAACGTTTCTCATACCTTCCAGAACATCAACAGGAACATCTTGGACAAACTGCTCCCACCACCGTCTGTACATTGGTTTTGAAGTCCACTCCTGTATTTCAAACTTACACAGCCGGCCTGCTAAGTACATCACTGCAACAGCGATGATCTCAGGTTCCCACTGCAGTGACAGAGTAGTGCAGAGGCTGGGATACAAAAAACAAACAGAAATTTAATGTACAACAGCTATAACTAACAGCATCAACTCTCACTACACTCAAACATCTCAGACAAACTGAATGGAAGCCAACTAAGCTCCTGACAGTTCACTGATGTACTCGTTACTATTTCCTTAAATGCAGCAAAACAGTATCCTATGCAGCAGTTTCAATCAATTTTCTCCAGTAGGCTACAGATGACTGAAAGCAAATGGGATACTTAAGAATTTAGAAGCACCACATAATCCCAAATAGATCAGTGTACAAAACTTGGGAGAGTCTAGCTGCTGTCCTCTGGCATGCAATCCAGAAGTATATTTGGATTCATGGAATCTATTGAGTTGGAAGTCACCCTTAAACGTCACCTAGTCCAACTCCCCTGCAATGAACAGAATAAGCTACGTGGCTCAGGCTGGGCAAGAAGCCAGACTCTGTCCTGACATCTATAATTTGTGTTGGTCTTTTCAATAAACATCTTTGTTTGTTTGTTTGTTTCTGACTGCAGTATTAAGTCAATCCCATAAAATATTAAGGTTTTAATGGATTACTTCTGCAGTCATCCTAGATCCTCTGCTCAATGGAAACAAAGATAAAAAGTAAAAAAGACCTAGATCAAGAAATAACTCAGCTGTCCTCATTATGAGCAGAAAATACATAAAAAGCAAAGAAATGTGAAAGAAATATCTCAACACAGAATAGAGTAAGCAACAGGAACCATCTAACTTCCAAAACGTTTCCCAGTACCACCTCACCTGTCATTGACAAACGTCCATGCCATCTGAACCAGCTTCTGAATCTTATTTTTGTCTCCTGAAAAACAACCAGAAGAGGTAGAAGAAATAAAGTTATCAGGAAAGCAAACAATTTGGAGAAGAACACACCTGCATTATTAATGTAAATAAAATGTCAAAAATTAAGGACAGGCAGCACCCGCTCACCCTGCAGCATTTTACCTTTGAGCTGCTTAGCATACTTGAGAAGGAACTGGTATGGATGTTCCACTTGCAAATCAAACTTTATTGTTTGTAGTAAGATTCTTTCAAGGACCATCACTTCTTCCTACAACACACAGCAAGGTAACCACAGTATTATTCCTTTTTTTACTCACAGATATTTTATGCTGGTATAAAGTATGACTACAGAGCATCTCTATGCAAACACGTTTGTCTGCTTTTGCTTGATTGGGGTTTGTCTCCAAGGAGAATAGAAACCTTTCCAACTTAAACACTCTTTTAAACACAGATACTTTTTCTTCATAGTCATTTGGGGCAGAAGGGCAGAAGTTGTGTTTTAAATTCCTTTTCCTACGTGGAACGAAGAACTGAAATAGATATGGCATAAAACTGTCCAATATACAAAACAGAAAGGTAAGCCTCCACCATATCTCTCTAGTTTTAGATCTTTCTTGCATTTACAATAAACCATTTGCAACAATTTTGAGAGAAGCTTAGTTTTGCTAAGCTAAGCCTTATAAACAGGAACCTTAAAACATTTGAGATGATGCTCTGATTTGGCTTGAGATTTGCAATTAGTTCTTTCCTAAAGCCATGGCAAGCCTGCCCAGTGAGATTTATGTCCTGACGGCATTTCTAGCTCTGACCACAGTGACTCCAGATTTATTTTGAACTGCAAAATAACACCAGAGCTCACATGAAATCAAATATAAGCTTTTTATATATAAACATTTACTGCAGTAGTCTTTACTTGCATTAGCAAGAACTATCTCTACTAGCAAGACTTATTTCCATCGTTACCTACTATGTTATCCAAAAGAGCCACAAATGCATGTTGAACCTGAAATTTGCAACAACCAAAAACCAAGCAGTGTTGTAAGGCATGTCGTGTTGCTGGGTACAACAGGATGAAAACAAAGTCAATGTGAGTATTTGTTACCTTTGGATCATCTCCAAATTGTCCAAACTGTACATCATTTAGCAAGCTGCGGGCTGTTTTAATTATATCTTTACATTTCTTAGGTGTTTCTTCAACTTTCCCTGCCAGGAAGAGACAGCAGGCTCCTGTCACCTGAAAAATAAAAGTGCTTTCAAAGAATTGTCTGCATATTCAATACAGTCCAACGTTACTAAAGCACTGTCAGTTTCCATTAACAGATCTGTAGAAGTTTCCCAGAGAAGACTTAATAAGCACATTAACTTCTAATATTACTGCGGTGCTAATTTAAGCTTTTCATTCTCAAAGAAAAACGCAGAATTTGGAGGACTGACCATTTGATAGAACTTAATTTCTTGGTTAGAGACCCTAAGTAGAATTTGTCTTGTATCAGCTGTGCCAGAAAAGCACCAGCAAGACCAACACAAACACATTTCCAACCATAAAAACGTGTGAACAAACAGAAGTAGTGTTCATTAAGAGATAAAAAGTTCATTTTTAATCATCGAGAGTTGTGGCAAGCAGTAATACCCTCGACTTCAGTCATTTCAGATAGCTTATCCTTCACATCATCACAGCATTAGGTAATCAGTATTGTAAGTACTTACATATCTTGGGAACTGTTTGAAGGAATGAAACATATAAAACCGATGGAAATAAATGATGCCGGTTGCTAGAGTATCATAGTGTCTGTGGTGCAGGATAAGGAACTTCAAGCAAGTCACAGAACAAATCTAAAACCAAACGTACCCAATGGAAAAGATACACTCTGATGTATCAAGTATCTCAAGGAACTGTCCATTCAGTGACTGGCTGAAAAACACTGCAATTAAAAGAGAAACAGAAGCCACACCCCCCTTAGGACTGTGCACATTCAGTCCAGATGCAGACGATACTTAAAGCATTTACTGGGAGTAAGAAAGGTCCATATCACATCCACGCCATCTGCATGATAAACACTACCAGCCTCAAAACAGTCAAAAGCAGAGGTAGGCACAAACAGGAGCAGAAGTATCACTTTGTATGAGTATCACTTCTCATGAAACTGTTACTGCAGAAAATAGTTACTAAATATTCATACCTACAGATACAGCTTCAATCCGAACATGCCCCCTACGCTTCTCTGCCAGAATAAATGCAAAATTACATCTTCAAGATCTATTAAACAAAGAACTCATGGGATTAAAAGAAGTAACAGGAATATAGGAAGCAAAAAGTGTAAGTGGTATCCATGAGGTGAGACAACGGGGAGAAATTACCAACATATACAAAGTTGTAGATCCCAACCTATAAGAAAAAAAAGGGGGGGAGGTGGATCACAGGTTAGAATCTCCAAAGTTAAACTATACAGAAAAATAAACACAAAGCTCAAAATTTGAGAAATGTTGTAATTCGTGTTGTAAGAGACCACGTCTGGTAACTGCCAGAATATCCATCATTGACAAGACTGTACTCTCTTGCTTCTCTATTGCCAACGGGGGTCAGAAAACACCTAGATTACCCAACAAATGGCTAAAACTATGAAGTAACACTCAAAAAGATTTTTGATCCATGATGAAGAAACATCTGAACAACCAACTACAGTTCTGTAATATTTAATTCTTAAGACCCCCATTCATCAACACATCCCAGTCTATCAGGAGTTTAAAGGATACAGCCCTAAACGTGTTCCCACATCAAAGATGAACCTGGCACCCTCCCTGCGGTACCGTGCCTCGGTGGCTGGATCGAGCCCTTCAAGCTGTGAAGGTGTATGTGCCAAATCTTTCTTATCCCAGTACCAGCATGGCTTTGTATGGTCCAGATTTGCCAAGTTTACAGAAGGGCTGGAATTTTCTTTATTCTCCTTCATTTATTAAAACAGAACTGTTCTTGCTTGATAAGTTTTCAGAAAAGTTTCCAGTTAGGAGCTTCAGAACCTTTAAGAAAAGCAAAAAAGAACTTATTATAAAATGGAGGGGACTCTTTTTCCATGCTCAAAGATAAGTAATATTTAACCGTGTTCTCATCTTCCCCATACATCGCAGATGCAATTCAAAGACTAGACGTATATATGATTATTTTTGCTATTCCTTGATAGAGAAACTTCAACAACGTTTTATCAAAAGCACCTGCTACTTTTCTGTAGAACAACTTCAATCAATTTTGCCCACAAAATAAGAAAAAACAATTTAGTGATGGCAGCAGCAAAATCTGAACAGCTGAGGGAGGGAGATGAAATCAGATTGCTCTTCATGACCAGGACACATGCATTAGGTCAGCCTGAAAGGCAATTTAAACACCCAGTGGGTCTCTTGAAAACATCACCAGGATGGCAACACTTGGCTAAAACCTTTGTTAAATGATCTGCACTTGAGTTACTTAAGAAAAAAACAGTACAGTACAGATTCATGTTCTTCCACATATGAAGATCAAGACAACTAAGATAGGTCTGTACGGTAAGGTGTCACCTAAAATCACCACCAAAATAAGGCAGCAGATTACAGCCAGAGCGTGCTGACTGGCATTTCATGTCTCCATACAGACAGTACAAAGCTCTGCAGAGAGCTTTCTGGTGTTGGGGTTGTGAGTGGTGTTCAGCCCTTCCACAATTTACAGAGGGAATGAAGACTGTATTGGTGCCTTTGTTTCTTCTGGGCACAAGTCTATTTCTACTATAATTCAATAAACTACAGACACTGTGCCCAAATTACTGTGCACACAGTCACTGGCAAAGCTTCCACTAACAAATGCCGATTACAATATGATGCAACTGATTTCCTCCAAGCAAAACAGTCAGAAGGAGACCCAGGTGTAAGCCTGTTAAAATTTGATGAAGTTTGATTTACCAGATGTTTCCACGGTGAAAATGGATGGCAGGACAAATGAACAGCCAGAAGGAGAAAAAGAAAAACAAACAAAACAATAAGCTGTCTCTATTAACCTCGGAAAGTTTCTCTGTTGGAAGGAAGGAAAGTACCTTTCGCTGCACTGAAGGGCCTTCACGTCTCCCCGTGCCACTGACACTGCCCTCTGACTGCTGTCACACACACGCCAACAGCCGCTTACAGCTCTCTCCGGCTCCCCCCCTCATTTACGCAACCTGACGGCGCCGTAGCCGTTACAGTTCCTCCTCATCCGCGGCCGTGACTTTTAATAAGCTTTTTAACGAGCCGGTCCCACTTCTGTCAGAGCCGAAGGCACTTCCGCGTGCACAGCCCCCGCAGCCCGAAAACCTTCCCAGCGAACCGCCCCCCCGCGCACCCCCACCNGGGCCGCCCCCCACGGCCCCCGCCAGCCCCGAGAAGCTCTCAGGCCTCCGATCACGGCTCCCTCGCACTTCCCTCAGGGAGCGGCCTTCGCACCCGGCTCCGTCCCACCTCCCCCGCTCACAGAAGCTCCCGGTGCCCCCGATCCCCGCCGCTCCTCCCCCCATGTCTCAGGACCGGACTCCCGCCCGCCGTACGCCCAGGAGAGGGTCGCCCGCGCCCCGCGCACTCACAGGCCTCGCGCGGGACAGCGGAGCGGTGGGGAGCGCCGGGCCTCTAACGACAGCGCGGCCCCCGCGCTCTGCGCGCCGCCATCTTGGGAAGCAGGCGAGGCCGCTCGCTGCGTCGTCACGTCAACGTCACCAGGGCTCAGCGCGCGAGCCCTGAGCGGTCGCTGCGCGGCGGCCAATGAGAAGCGGCAGAACTCTCCCGCAACCAATCCTGTCTTTTTCAGTGTCTGCTAGGAGCGAGGAGCAGTCCCTCGACGGTCTCCCCTGGCCTTAGAATGGGCCAATCAAAGGGCCGAGGGGACAAGATTGCAAGCCGCGCGAGCCAATGAGCGACTGAAGGCGTGGGATAACTCCCAGCCAATGGGGGAGCCGCTATGCCCTTTTTAGGGCCGACAGGAGTGCCTACGGATTGGTCGCTGAACGTCCCGCTGGGGGTGGAGCCTCCCGTGTGGCTGTGGTTAGACCAATGGTGGCGTGGGGGCGGGGCCGTGCGCTGGCTGAACGGGGTTGGGCCACGCTCGGCCTCCGCCTCCCCGCCCGCGGGCAGCGGCGTCTGGCGGAGGGACGGCCTGGGTTCGGCGCCGCTCCCAGCAGCCGAGGCCGCGGCCGCTCCGCGCGGGAGGTAAGTGGAGGTCGTGCCGGGGACCCCTCAGGCGTCGGCCTTCCGCTCGGTGGGCTCGTTCCCAGAGCCCTTCCATCCGCGGCCCGCCTCGCCGCCTCCCTTCCTGCGCCGCGGGCGCGCTCCGCTGGCCCAGGCCTCGCCGCCCCCTCGCTTCCCGCCCGCTGCCGCGTTTCTGTCTCCGCTGCCGCTCCGGTGGGGTGAGCCTGTGGGGAGCCTGGTGCAACCCCTTCTGCTTAGCCTCGCCCTCGGAGGCTGGAGCGGGACGCCTGGCTTGGAGCTGCTTTTCCCGTGATGTAATCCTTTTCCCTCTGCGTGCCACGCTTCGTACGCTGCCCGCTTCTTCCTCCCGCCGACCCTCCCGCTCCCCAGCGCCGGATCCGGTGGGGCGGCCCTCTGTATTACGGGACTGGGGCGGCCGTGGCGTTGGGTCAAGCATCACATACTTCTTCCGAGTACCACTTAAGCTGTTTGCCTGCACGGAGGTCGCTCCTTGGGCAGCTCGGTGCTTCCTGCCCCTTGAGGCTGCTGAAACCCAACTTTGCACAGCTGTTCCTCATCCTCTTCCCGCCCAGCATGCTCGCTTCGGCTTGCTTAAGTGAAGCTGTGTTCTGCAATTGTCTTCAGTTCTGAACAACTTCCTAAATTTTCGATTTGCAATTGATTTGCTGCCCAACACTGCACTGAGCTGTCAGAACAACCCCAGCCTTCCTTCTGGAAGCTGTTCTTTGCAGCGTGGAGCTTGGGATGAGAAGCCTGGTACCTGCTCTTCTGTGAACTTAATTTTGCTCATGAGATGAAGCTGAGTGCAGATTTTCTCCCTTCTGAGAGTGTGTGGTATCACCACCTGTCTCTTCAAATGATGCCTCCATTCTATGGGTGTTAGTAACATTACCTTAACATCTTAACTCTTCTGCTTTCAGTTGTAAGCTTGTTTAAAAACCAAATAAAAAACCACAGTGTATTGAAACTATTGTAGGTGAGTAAATGGCTGTACTGTTCTGAATGCCCTGCATATGGTTCCTGGTGTAAAATAATAAGCTCACGTGCAGGCTGCAGGGAATGATGTGATGGTGGGAAGGCAGGGATGCTTCCAGATAACTTTACTCTGTTAAGTAACTTAATATGGTAGAAGCTCAAGCACATCAACTTATGCTTTGGTAGAGCTTTGAGTTATGTTGAGATACCTGGGCTGAACTACAGTTGAAAATACCTCTGTGGCACAGGAGGTCTATGTATCTAGAGCTTTATCTTTCACCATAGTGGTGCTGATTATGGGGTTTAACTGACATATTGAGTAGTCCTCAGTATAACTGAGTGTTGTAGTTCTTTCTTGAAAGAAAGAGGTGGTGTGAGAGTGTTAGAGATCATGGGGGTTCTGTAGCTTCCCTGTCACCATGTGAGTGTTCAGTAGGCCACTGCTAAAGACCATGTCCTGATGCCTATGGCACAAGCACCGAGTGGTTCTGGGGTCTGGGCTGTTTAGGCTGTGTCCTGATAGCTGCAGTCAGCTGGGTAATTTGCTTCGTTCCCAAAAGCTATATTATGGTGACATGAGATTAATAATTGAAATAAAAACAGTATGGTATTTTTTCATTCCTTCTGCTCAGAAGGAATTTGCAGAAAATCTGTTAGTCCTCAGGAAGAGCTAAACTCAAAGCAACAAAATGACAAAAGTAGAGTGAAGTGGTAGAGTTTAACAGTCCATTTACTTATTTTCTGCACCTATTTTTTGCTTTTCTGGTTAAATAGTTGTTAAGGAGATAGTTAAGAAGAGAGGCAACGGATCTATAAATCATTAAGATAAGAGCCTGACTTGTTTCCTGCATGGCAGCTAGTAAGTTGTCTTCCCTTGAAGATCAGCGAGGTGTTTATAGTAAGCAGCATTCCTTCTGCCTAAGTAAGTTCTGCAGAAGGCGGGTGAGGGTGGATGTACAGTACTACAGCTCTTAGTATAGTAGTTCAGAATTAGCAAGCTGTTAAATGATAGTAATTATGAAATACATACTTAGATTTGGGATGTTGCCTTGGATTTAGCCACTCTTCTTTACCCTCTAGCACTTTGATTTACTTTTTGAATTAAACTTTTGGTGAGAAATTATTAATTTGAGGCAGTCTTGAATGTAATGTCTAACTAGCAACTGAAGTGAAACAGAAGTCAAACTGACAGGACTGCGGTATTTTGTAGATCTAGGAGCATCTTCAGTATCCCAGGTTAGAATATTGCCCCGGGTATTCTCTTGGATTCTAGGTAGAAAACTGTTTGAGATTTGTTCCCAAATAATTATCTGGACTTGTTGGTGTCAGTGTGCTTTGTAAGCAGATCAAATAAGGATTTCGCTTGCTGTAGGGATTTCTTTTACTGTTACTCTGCAGAGTGGCTGCTTCCCAGTATCGCAGTAATATTTGCATACAATCGACCCCGTCTTTGCTTCAGGTTGAGGAGAGAATAATGAAGCTTGTTCCTTGCAGACTGGATGTGTGTAGCAGTGGTTCAATATTCTGTTTTCTGGACACTGTAGACTTGTGTGAGTGCTGGCGGACCTGTGATGGTACCATTTTTTTCATTATCAAACTAGGGATTAAGAGTTGAATTCTAGCTACCCTTTGCCAGCTAACTTAAAGAGGCTTCAGCTTCCTGTGCCTGATTTCAGGTGCTTAATAGTGCTTTAACTGAGAATACTGAGTGTAAATTCTAAAAGTAAACTACTTTGTGTTGTTATCTTAAATGTGCTCCAGTGATGTTGTATAGCTTTAGTATGATCTATTTGGAGCCCTACTTTGAAGAGGTTTGTATTTTAGTAATTAAAAGACAAGTTCAGAGCCCAAGAGTGTTTTTAACATTGCTTTTCATTCTTGTACTTGCCCTTCGTCTGCTGTAACCTTCTCTGTTCCCTTTTTCTGTTTTTAGCTACTTGCCCTACATTGGCTTTTCCACCAAATGACGATTCTGGTTGTTCAGTCTATCCCTGTCCTCTACCCTTCCCATACTATTCAGCAATTCTACTCATGCCTCTTGTGTTCCTTACTTTTTGAAGTAGGGAAGAATTGGCACTGAAGGCTCACATTCAGTTCTGGGATCTGTGACCAGGCCAGAGCAGCAGACCTGCCAGCTGCAGGGAGAATTCTGCCTGCCTTTCTAGCCCTGTGCTGAAGCATGCTGAGGTGGGGAAGGTTTGGTTGAGGTAGGTTTTGTCTCCTGTGTGTACATCTGAACAGATGTTTACAAGCTCTGAAGCTGTCCACATCCAGGTAATACAACATAAGCAAAAAGCATATTTCTGGGGCTATAGTTGCTGATGTCCTGTTAAAAATCACAATGGAGTATAACTTCTATTTTGAGATTTCCTGTACTTTTCAGAAGGACTTTTGGGCCTCATGGTAGAGTGTTAAATGTTAGGAGTGAATGAGTCCTTGATTTGGTGTAAGCACTGATCAACAACTAAGCATTGTCTTATCAGCATTATCCCTGTCCTAGCTCCAAAACAGAGCACCGTTCCAGCCTCTAGGAAGAAAACTAACTCTATCCCAGCCAAAACCAGGTCAGAGAGGATGAGAGATTAGTACTTATGTACTGTCTTATTTTTTTCTTCTGTGTCCCTGATTTCTGAAAGGGGTGGCTCAGCTCTTCTGGAAGTGATTGAACAGCAGTGCTTGATCCACTGGAGTTTTCCTACAGGCTGGTATTGTAGGCTGGAATTGTTGTAGCTGAGCATGGACTACAAATTGGATCTGTTCCAACGAGCTGCTTTGCAGTCACATTTGCAAAGAATGTCAGTAACCTGCACTGGAAGTGAATGCATCTCTGGAGCTCTTTAGCTTGCAGTTGGATTCTAAACTTTTGCATGTGGCTGAGTTCTTAGCTTGTGTGCATTTATATCTATGTTAGAATATGATACACAATGGTTGAATTGTTTAACTCAATAAAACTAAGTCTCTGGTAAATACTGCCTATATTTCTTAGCAAGTAATAGAAGTAGAGAGATCTTCCTTTGTGTTAGTGCTTTATAGCCCTACTGACCCAAGTTTTCATGTGGTACTGTTCTAGTGGAGCAAGTAAAGGGTGTAGTATGAAGCTTTTTTCCTTGGATCCTGCACTGACAGTCCAGTATCTCTGATATGCTGGGTCTTATTTTGATGCTTGTACAGTGATAACTTAGTCCCATTAAGCTGTGTGCTCCTCTGGGAGAAGGGATCATTGATAACCAAACATGATGTGCAGGCTGTTTCCTCCCCAGCCAGGCCTTCCAGGGAGTTGGATTGGTTTTAGGGCCCATCTGAGACACTCTTATTTTTACTTAGTGATAAAGTTTGTTTTGTGTATGTATGCTGTCCTGTTGTTCAGGTCAGCAGAGCGGGTAGTAAATAGCATTTGGCCCAGTACTGAGTCCAAGGTATGCCACAAGTGAGCAGCCTCCAGGTGGACTTTGTGCTGCTCTTTATAACCCTTTGAACCCAGCAGTTCAGCCAGTTTGCAGCCTGCCTCACCAACTGATCTAGTTGGTACTTTGTCAGCCTGTCCGTGAGTATGTGATGGCAGCAGTTTCAAAGGCCATAATAGAGATAAATAATATCTATTGATCAAGCCTGGCTTCCTCTTCATAAATCTGTGGTGAGCAAGCCCAGTCACCTTGCCCTTCATGTGTTTGGAAGTGGCTTTGTGCTCCTTACCAGGTTAAACCCCAGATGTGCTCTGGCTTTCCTAACCTCATCCCTGCACTCAGTGTCTCACATCTTCCTGGGTCGTGTGGCACTATTTCCACCTCTTCTGTTTTGCTGTTTGAGTTTGGTCAGAAATATCCTGTTCAATAGCTGCGATAGAGTTAATTTTCTTCCCAATAGCTGCTATAGTGCTGTTTTGGATTTAGAATGAGAATAATGTTGATAACTTCTAGTTGTTGCAGAGCATTGCTTGCACTAAACCAAGGACATTTCAGCTTCTCACATTGACTTGCCAGTGGGGAGCAGGGAGAGTACAGCACCAGGACAGCTGTTCCAAACTGACCAAAGGGATATCCCATACCATGTTAGCACCGTGCTGAGCAATAGATTAGGTTAAATGGCAACAGTCATTCATGCTGCTTTCTTCTCACCTTTGCTTAACATCCTGTATGCAGCAACAGGCCATTTCTGAGCTTGGAGGGAGTGATTGTTGTGGAGTCTCACCTGTTTACAGGTCTTAAAAGCGAAGGAGTAACAGTGTCACTCTATCCTTCAGTTCTCAATGTCTTTCTCCTGGAAGAGGTGAAAGTATTAGGCCAGTAGAGCATACTTAATGAAACCAAGAACACTTGCTGAGTTAGTAAATACTGAATTACCTTTCTACATCAGTTCTCTGACTCTAGGAAGCGGTGTTAGGTTTGTTGGAGCATTTCATGCTACATTTTTTTTCTGAAATGCAGTGGACTATTACAACTTTGAAAAGCATTGTCTGAAAGTAGAGAGTTCTGCTTAGGTATATGGAGGGCTTTGTTACATTTTTATGTCTGTGCAGACAGCATTTCAATGTTCACATCAAAATGATTGTTCTGCTGCTCTGAAAATTGCCTTATTCTGTGTTTTTCAATAGCTCTCTCAGAATATCATGGGAGTATAATGAATTGTCAACAGAAGAGGAAATTGGTGACTATTAATGGTGTGAAAGGGGTTTACAAATCTGGGCTTCTTAATTCTTTAAAACCAATGATAAAATATATTATCTTAAATTATGTTTATGTAAGATATATATTATATGTATTATATAAAAAATATATCTTAAAATATTCATATCTTCTAGTCTTTGCTGGTGCCTTGCACATATTTAAATATTTGAGTTCTACCAGTTTAACCCTTGATACAAAGGCAGTTCTTTAATGCATCTGTACAGCTTGTTTCTTGTGGAACATGTTATTAGGAAATAGTTGCTATTGTGTGTTTAAAACCCTGTGACCCGTTTGTCTTGCTCAGCTTTTAGTTTTACACATAAAATGGGCTTTTCAAAACTGACTCACAACCTTCTGGGTGAATGCTGCATAGCCTTGTAGAACTGTAATCTGTGTTGGCCGTGGGCTTCCACATAGCATGGCTAGAGCTGTTCAGGAACCTGATGAAACTAATGTATTGCAACAGTCTGTTCCATCACTAACACCTCTAAACCAGCAGCATTTTTGTTACTGCTGCTACTCACTATGAAGAATGAAATACCGCCTGGGTTTTGATACTCCTGACATTAATACATGTGTTTATGATCTTGCGACTGGATAATCTTTTCTTTGGAAGCTACCTTCTCCAAATAGTGTGTCTCAGCAGGAAGCTCAGCTATGTATGGATGGATTCGTTCTTCGAGGACCTATGCTTGCTGCAGCATTATTTTTAGACCTGTGGAAAGTAGCATGGGTTGTCTGGTGAGAAAGGGAGAATAGCTGTCTGCCTTGGATGACCAGCAACAGCATCTAATCTTCCACTTTGCTATGCACAGTTGCATTGGCAGCATATTAATGTATTAACTCCTTAAAATAGAGAAGCGTCCATTCCCTCTGGAGCATGCTGCATCTGATTCTGTCAGTCAGGAGCAAATGAAGCTGGTGTTGTCAGACCAATTGGAGAGGCTTTGTGTGCTGCTACAGTGAAGAAGCTGTTCCATGTAAAGCTTAAAGCTGCAGAAAATGACTGTTGTGTTCTCACATGGGTGTCAGATGCAGATCGGTATCTCTTCTCTGCTCCTTTTTTTAAAAGTCAGCATTCAGACAGCTATTTCTGACTTCATTCCTAGATGATGCTAGGGAATAAAAGTGAGGTCTGCTAGGGTTCATAAAGTAGCAATTTTCTCTCTATCTCACTGCTTTATGTAAAAATAAAAAATGCAAGGCCTGCTTTTAAGACAATGGCAGATAATGTTGCAGTTCTCTTTTATCATTGTAGGATGCCTGATTTGCACAACCTGTTTCTCTGGCTTATTAAACCTTTAGATCAACTACAATGGGGCAGTTTCTTCTATTCAGGCATTGAAGTATGGGCATTTGGAAGACTGAAGTGAAGCAACAGCCTAATGTGATAAATTCTTGCTGTACTTTGCAGTGTCTTTGTAGCTGTTCTCTGGAAGTGGATCAGAGGCAGAAATAGTAAGTTTTATTTTTTTCTGATGATACAACCAACCAAAGACTTGCACTGCAAACTATTTGAAACTGCAGCCCTAGTCTTAGTGTATACCTGCTTCAAAGATGGGAAGTTAATGTAGTGATGCAGCTTGAGTGTGTTCCACCAGGGCCTTACCCCTGTGCTTGAGGAAAGCAAAAGTCTTTGCAACTTTGAGGAACATTTCATCTTCTGTGAAGATACAACTTTATTTTCCAGCAAGTTCAGAGATGTCAGATCAGATAAATGACAAAGACCTGGCTTGAACATGTTTTTACATGTTGCTACTCCCAGAATGCATTTTCTCTGGTGTACAGAGATGGACCAGTGAGGTGTCAGGAGCGGCCCCTGTATGGCCACAGTCAGTGCTCAGATCAGCACTGTCACTTGTGCTCTCTAAGGAAGAAGTCTTTGCTTCCAGTGTGGATGTCATCCCTCTGTATCTGGTGACTTGTCAGACTAGTGGGTAACAGTTCTGTTTGTGGAAGTAGCAAACTCTTTAGTACAAGAGCTGGGAAGCAGGATATTAATACTAATATTAATACCACTCTTGTCAGGAGTCATGCTGCTGCTTTTTTCCCCTTCTTATACCCCGACTGTGCAGAGATAGTCCCAGCAAAACAGGAGTGCAGGTACTTCAATGTTATTTTTAACTAATAGTTTGGAGGAGCTGGAGGTAAGAGATACCTAGGCTTCACAGGGATTTGTGGGGTGCTGTAGTTGTTTGCAGCTCCTTATCTGAGCGCTTATAGGGTCTGTTCACACGCTTCCTAGGGTGGGCAGGGTAGGTCAGGTCAGTGACATGGCATGGGGCCTTTGTGGTCTGAGGCAGTGTAGGAGCAGGAGTATTCTTCCTGATTGTGTTCTGGGAGTGCAGGGAGCAATGCATTTACAATTGGCACCTCTGTGCTAAAATAAATGTTTAAAATCTTTGCTTTGGTTTGTTTTGTCACCTGTAAACATGCAAATAAACACCAAAACAAACAGAATTACTGGGTAGTATGCCCACCATACTTGTTCTGAAGTGTGAAGATTAAAATTTCATAGCAGTTTACAGTGCCTTGTGATCTGTATACATCTTTATCAAACATCTGAAAGCTCAGGGCTGAGGCCAAATACACTTAATATTTCTGCATCTTTCTTATACCTCATAGTCCAATACATGCATGTGTTAGAAGCTCTCATTTCAAACCCCTGCACTGTCACTTCGAGTTAACTTGGAGCCTCTGAGGGTTCAGGTTGCCAACTATGAATGCCAAGAGATGAAAAGAGGCTAAGAGGAACCTGCTCCTTCACTTCCAAGGTTTAAAATTACTGCCAGTATTTCAGCTAAAATGTCTGGTCTCTTATTCTAAGTTGGTCATGATTTCCCCACTAAATGGGCAGTAGACTTAAGATGGGTGAGTTTGGAAGGCCTTCCAACTGTATTAAATCCTAAATTGCATCACATAATTAAGGCTTTCATAGTGAAAGCTTTTCAAAACACATACCTTTATTTGTATGGTTATGTATTCAGTCAAGTATGTACTGTGGTTCATGGCCAAAGCCTGTCCTTTGCATTGTTATGCTTTGAATATACACTTCTGTATCTACTGGGGGAGTGTTCTGGGTGGTCTGATAGCAATCCCAAGCACTACAGAAGCGTTTTCCAGCACACATACATTAGTGTGGAGAGAAGCTGGAAGCAACTGTGATGTGCTGTTATCCAGAGAAAAACAGCAGTTACTTTAAAGCTGCCCAAATTATCTTCTTAATTCCCATATTAACAGATTCATATACACTGGGTAGTGTCAACTGAGTGCTCAAATAAAGGTCCTGAAGGGTTTTGTGGCTCAAGCCATGGTGCCGAAACAGCGTATTTATGTTGTTAGAAGAGGTGAAGGTATAATTAAACTCATTTTGAGGACGGGAGCTGCTGTGTAACATGGAGCAGGTCCTAAGGCTTGTGCAAACTTGTTTGGTGCTGTGGATATCCTCCTTCCTCCCTACTTTCTGGTAGGGATATTTGCAAGGATTTTGAGCAGCATGTAAGTGTCGTCAGGAATGCTTGTGAGTAGGAAGCTCTTCAGAATGAAAGGCCAATGGTGTCTTTGTATGGTTACATTCTGCATCACCTCACTGCTTGGATGAGGTACTTAACGCTTGGATTAGTTACATTAGAAAAGTCCAGACACTGGGAGGAGCATCTATGGCATCTGCTGCCTGTGCTGTGATTAGAGATGTGGGCTGTCCTGTAATGATTGTAATTATCTGAAAGGAGCAGCCAGCATGCAACGGTAAATGGTGTTGGAGTTGTAATATGTGTAGAAAGCAGAGGGTAGACAAAGGTGTTAAAACAAAAAATAAACAGAACTGATAGACTTAATTTTTTTTTCGCTGTGTAGAAATAATCAAGGGCCCTATTGCTGCTAAGTTGCTTGAGGGCATTCTACTTAGGTGGAATTATTGTTGCAATTAAATGGTAGTCCTTGGCATTAAGCATCTTTGGCTTTAAATCTCTTCCTTGGAGACAGTCCAGTTAATTGGAATATATGTTGTTCCCTAGTTTTGTGCTATTTATGTCATTGGCTATAATACAATTGGAGGACTTTACAAATAATAATAATAAAAATCTATGCAGTGATACCCCAGAACTTCTGACTGTTCAGGCAGACTTTATTCCACTCTGTCTGCGAAGTGAAGCAGGCAGCGTAATATAGTGATAGATATATCAATAAACATCTAATTTTTTTGCATATCCTAAAGAATTTGCATACAATACCAAATATATATTTTGTTCTTTTCAAAGGAGGAAGTGAGAGTCAAGTTTTTAGATGGAGTTCTGTTCTAAAGAGATCTCCTCTTTTGACCATTGACTAAGAAGCAGTTGTGGTGAGGGCTGACCCACATGAGATCTGTATTTGGGGATTCAAAAAGCAATTCCTATTGAAATGCATGCTTAGATACCATTGTTGTAATCTTCAATTGCATTCAAGGCTTTCTCAAAATTTCAGGAAGCCTCTGTCTGAACTCACACTACGGAGATACCTGGTTGTTGTTGGCATGCTGCATTGGGAAGCAGGGCAGGTCGTGTTAAACCATTGCAGGAGCTGTTTTGAAAATTTATGGGGTTTTTGTAGCTTTATGGAACTCCTGGAAATCTGTTTAGCTACAAACAGAGGGAGCACATAATTACTAGTTCCTGTTCTAGCATACCACCATTTGGAATTAAACTTTTTATAGTATGTTATTTTCTGATATACCTGTCCGGTTGTAATGCTTGTACCTAAAAAAACCAATATACCCCTATGACTGTTTTGTATAGCTATGGCAACAGAAATTGGGAGCAATGTTAGCATTTTTTATTAATGGTTTTAGTGTATTTTGGGGAATTCTCTTATGCGAGTGTCAGGAGGGCTGTTGTTGGCAGCAACTGCTCTCAATTGCTTGTGGACCAAACCTCTATAAAATTTCTTCTATCTTCTGAGGGGTTGTTTTTGGAATGGCGTAACCATAGCAAACAGCTCGTTGAGCTTAAAGCACGTAAGCAGTATTTTTACAGACAATCAGAATGTATTTTACATCAGGGTTTATTGAAACACGTGTCAGCCACGTGACTGTCCTACGCCTTCCTAAACAGCCCAGCTGTAAAATTAAGTAAAAACAGCATCTTGTTGCTTTGCAGGAACTGGGTTTTTCCAAGTAAGTACAAAACCAACAATGTTCTCTCAGTATTTTTTATATACGTAGTTGATGTTAACTGCTTTTGAAATAGTAACAAATTCATTTGCAGTATCTGTATTCGAACTCATCCTCCAGGAAGAGGAAAAACATTCATTTGGAGGCGTTAAGAGAAGAGGCGTGGATTTCAAACCATTTATTGCCAAGTTCTTTTCATTAGTGAAAACTTGAGATAAATTCTCAGTGTTGGTCTGATATTTCTAATTTTCTGATTTTGCTCATGTTCAGTGTTTCTTTTGTTCTCAAACGTTATTCGTTAATTGTAGATGCCTATTCTTTGGATACAATACTGTACTTTCTTTAAGGAACAACAAGGCTCAGAACTACCGGCTTGACAGATCTCTTAAAGAAAATCAGAAGGGAGAAGAGGCAGAGGTAAAAGGCTCCTGAAGGTAGTAAAATCCAGCTGCTTGCTGATAGTGGAGGAAATGCATAGAGAGGAAATACCTGAATGAAAAAACACAAGGTTTGCAGAGAACTCATCTTGGGAAAGCTGTTCTTGTTGAGAAGTGGTGGGGACAAATTATTTCATTCACTTCTCCTGAGAGAGGAAATGTGCAGTCCCATTACAAATGGGTCATGTGTCTAAATCAGGTCTTTCAAAGGGAGATAAAAATGAAACTCAGTATGAAGTAGGAGAAGCTGGCTTGGGGAGTTTTATAGCCTTGTAAAGAAAAAGATTACTCATTTGCAGCCTAGACCACAAGAAGTTGGATGAACATACTGAAGAAAAATCCCTCTTTGTGGTGCTTTTCTTGTAGCTCCAAAAGGATCTGCTCTTGGTTGCTGTCATGGTTCTTCCTATGGTAAAAGTCTGGCAGGAGAAAAGAAGTAAAGAAAGCAAAGGATGAAAATAATAGACTGTAAAAAGAGGCAGAGAAACTTCTCACTATCCCTCTGGGAGAAGATGGATGCTGCCCAACTTTTCTTCATAGAAACAGGGAGATACTAGGGGATGTGGCAACTGTTGCTTGATCAGGCTGTTGCCTCCGTAGGGTAGATAGCTTGCAGAAAGAGAAGATTGAGGTAGAGGTCCTGTGACTTTTATCCAGCATTGATGCTAGAGACCAGGCACAAGAAAGAGGGAGAAATGCTGAGCAAAATCTTGTGGAACTGGAAGAAAGCTGCAGTGTGGTATGACCAGTCTGTGTGCCAGGATCTGCCTCTCACTGCAAAACGCATGTTTGGGGTTGTGGTGGTCTGCTGCTCAAGATGGTATTCTTGAATGATCCCATAAGAAATCTGTATGGCAATCTTTATAGAGGGAAAGTTTACAGTTTCTTAACCAGCAGGAAGGAACAGTGTTTGAGAGGCTATGTGACAGAATAGCACAAAGAATTACTCTAACTGATTAGAAGCAGTATAGTCCATCACCGAGTTGTTTTGGGACAGCAGAACAACACAGGATACCTGTATTTGCTGGGCTGTGCATTGGGTTGATTCTGAGTGTAGCTTCTAGCCACAAGCAGCAAGTGTATCAAAGCTAGCTCTACATGTGTGGAATAATGGGGGCTTTGGCAAAGAGAGTTCTTGGGAAACATGTATTTACATGGCATTTGAAGTGGAATGCAGTCTTAAGTGGAAATGGTGTGGGCTTTCTGCCATCAGTCGTCTTAGAGTTTTTCTGGAGTTAGTCTTTGTTACCATTGAAATATTGTAATATTTCAGATGCCCTTGAAAAGTTGGGGGAAAGGACTGCCTTGTTCTGAGCTTACAGTTTAAATACGACTACAGAAACATGTTGGAGAAAAGGTACATAGTGAACTGCAACAACACTGTATTTCATAGAGCTTTTGAGACAAGTTCATAGGGGAAATGGAAGAAAAAAGGGAAGGGCAGTGCTGGAAGAGAGGTAATAGCAAGAAGGGATATAGCTCAGCAAAGATGAGAGTGAGAGCTGGAAGGAAAGGCATTGAAACTATAACAACCGTTTATTTACTGGGAACATCTAGATTAATACTTTGAGAGATGAGAGTGTTAATGTGGTTTCCAAGTGACATGATGTAGGTGGTTTTTACAAGCAAATGTAATGTTCATTGTAAGTGTATAAACTGAATTTTCTTAAAGATCACAGATATCTTCCTCCACCTACGCTGTTCTTACACTTCTTGATTTCATGCTTTCTATTCACTAAAATGTGTTTGTCTTTACCAGCAGTCATAAGATTCAAGTTAAAAACAAAACAGAAACCCAACCCATAACTCTAGTATTGGAAGCAAAAGGCCAAATTCCCATTCAGCCTGGCCATATAGAATGTCAAGTGCATTCTCCTGCTTACAGATGGGAAAACTGATATCAGTTGCCTATAAGCACGTCCCTTAAGCCCCTGGATGTTCAATGTATGTTGATACAAGATGTTTATACACTTCCTTAACAGAAGTAGAGGGAAAAATGACTTAGTCTAGGCAGTCAATTTTGGAAAAAAAAAAAAATTGCAAGCCTGCTTTGTGTACATCCTACTCATCTGTCTTCCTTCTCAGTGCAGCCAAGGAACGTGTCCCACAACCACCTACTGTACTCACCTCCCATTGCTCTTTGCATATCTTGAGAATTCCTTTGTCTTCTCCTTGTCTGCCCTCATCAACTCATGTCTGTCCTTCTAACACCTATTCTAGATTTGCACCCCTCACCTTCTGTGCTGGTGTATGGCAAGAAGATGGGTGGGGTGGGAACTTATGTAATGAAGACGTAATGTACTTGGCATCTACAATGATCTGAACCAAAGGTGATGCAATGTTATGGTATTCCACTGCATTAGAAATATGCTGGCGCTCCCTTTGACTTAAACAGGTAACTCTTGCTGTGGGAATTCCAGTCTTGGTGGTTGTTATAAAAGCTCAATGAGATTTTGAATAGCTGGTTTACTGCTTTGTAAACTCAGAAGTAATGGCTGAAGCAAATGAGGCTTCTGTGGTCACGTCAGTTCTGTCTGCTGGTCATTCTTCCCTCTTCATCCATCAGCGTGCTGGACATTTTCAATCCAATTTCAGAGTGGAAGAGTTCAAGCATGACGTGTCCAGTTTGCTCAAGGGAAAGCTGCCTTGAGAATAGGATTATCTGTTTGGCTTGTTTGCCCAGCAGTCAACATGAATGGTGGTAGTTTTGCTCAGTGTGTTTAGATGTAGCCAAACTTAGAAAAGATGTTGCCCAGCTAGAAGGGGAGGCTTCTGAGGGCAGTGTGGAGTCCACGAAGAGCTGAGGAGGGGAATGGAGAGCATTGCCAGAGTACTGGGATCTCTGGAAGGGTGTGTATAAGACAGAAAGAGGCAGTTTCGGAGTTATTAAAAACTAACAGTAACATACTTAAAGCTAATACAGTATTTGCTTAGCACAATTATGTTCACTGCTGGACATAATTACAAGCTAGAAGCTTACAAGCTTCTAGTTTTACCTAGTGAGTGAGAGGAAGACATCTTTATAGTTTTTTAGTTTCTTGTCACAGACTTTTTTCTATTAAACTTAACTGCAGCTTTGTTTTTGTAAAAGCTGCAATGAATGTTTTGGTGGTCTTGTGAATGGGAAGAGTTGAGATTTTTTGTTAGCAGTTAGAATGAAATACTTCTAGTGGTTTTTTTCCTTTTTTTCCCCTTGGAGTACTGTCTGCTAAGAACCATACTCCTGTCATCCATGCTTCACATTGCTTCCATATGGAAATGTGGCCCTGTGATGTGGTCAGGTTCTCACATTTCATAAGTATTAGCTTTCTGAAAGGAAATGTTAAGTAGTATTTTTATCTCTGTATTTAAAAAAAGAAGAAGACAGGCTTATTTTGGGGTTTTCATACAGACTTCTCGTGGTTACCTATTAAAGCTGTTAGGTGAACACGCTCACTCTAAAGCTGTAAGTCAAGGGGAGAATATTTTACAGCTCATTAAAATACTATTTGTGTGAGATATGGAAAAAAGTTCAAAGTCTTACACAACACAACTGCTCTTTGACAGCAGCATTAGGGGGGGAGATGGATCATTTTTGACAGCAGTATTAAAAGGGGTAAAAAGATCATTTACACCCTTCACTGCTAGTGTTTTGGCATGATCCTTCTTTCCAAGCCAGCTGATACACTATATTTGGAAATGTGGCTGTGTTGTGTATTACCAAGCTTATTCATCATTGCTGTCAGCTTACTCTCTCTTTGCAGAATGATTTCAGGAATTTTAAGCAGTGTGCATTTGAAAGGGAACATGGCATTGCACTTAAAAAATATTAACCAGAAGACAACAAGAAAAGTGAACTTGAGGGGGGGGTGGGGAACCAAACAAAAACCCCTCAATTGAAATGTTGTGCTACTGCCTCAGATATTTATGAAGTTTGCAGTTCATCTCAGTCCTGAAGGCTTTTTTCTCTGCAAGTTATGCAGCTGTGTTTTATAGTGCTTTCCCTGCAGTCATACATGCACTGGCAAACAGCATCTCTTTTCATTGCTGTTATGAGAAACAGGCTTATACTTCCTTTTTTTTTTCCTGAGGTGTGGTTTTAATATAGGCAAAAAAAAAAAGATGCTTAATTTCTGAACTTTTATTTCAAATAAAAAATACTTTTAAAGTTACAAGTCTTTGAAATTCCAGAATCTTGTACAGAATTGGAATTAAACTTTGAAATCTGTTTCATGAACTGTAGGTGTGAATATAATTTAAATTACAGAAAGTAGCTTCATAGAGAAACTACACACTTATCTTGTGTTCTTGTGTTATCAGGATTCTCATCTACTGGTTAAATATGGCAGTAGCATTGCTTACCTAAGCTGATTTTTTCATATGTAATTGGATACATGTTGTAAATTTCTAAGCCTTGATTTTCTTATCTTATACTGTACAAGAGCATATTCAGCTAGAGATCACTTTCTAGTCTTTATGTTACTACTGTAAGTGAATGTTGTTTTAAATACCTACCATCATTTAATATTTTTCTTTATATCATATTTGAGAAGCCGAAGTTTACCTACTCTATATAAATTCACATGGATATCCTAATCAATGTTACCTTCTGCCTGCCTGTGACCTGAGGAAATAACCCAATTTTGTATCGTGCGTAATAAACTGCTTGTGGTTGTTCCTTTTAAAAACTATAAAGGATGTGAATCTGTGGGGTCTTTTCTTACCAGTCTGCACATGAGGGCTTTTCATGGTAGAAGAGATGCTGGAAAATTAAATTATGCAACTCAAGGGGGAACTGATAAAATGAAACAGCGAACTCGGGTTGTTTGAGCCTCTAATCTCTATCTGCTAGGGAGATAAAAGAAGCCTTGTTGTGCCCCCAGACTTCATAGTCTCCACGTCCTCGGGGACAGTCTGTCTCACTCTTGTGTTTGGTATCAGCAGAGGAAAGAATTTTGTTTGTCTTCCTGTCTGTTCATCAATACTGTGTTTGATTTCTTAGTAGTTGGTGATGGTGTGCTCGTTAATCTGTTTCAGTTGGAAGATGGGGAAGAAAAGCAGAGTGAAAACACAGAAGTCAGGTACAGGAGCCGCAGCGACAGTATCTCCGAAGGAACTGCTGAATCTGACTAGCGAGTTGTTGCAAAGTAAGTTTCATTTATTGCCCCTCTAGGAAAAGGAGTGACGTGCAAAATGATAAAAAAAAAAAATGTTCAGTCATTCTCTCGTTCAAAACAGTCACTTCATTTTCTCTAAGTGGCCAACCTTGCAACCCATTTCAAATACAGGAGTGTGTATTTCATAGTACTACATATACTGTAATGGTAAAAGATATATACATATCATTACTGTACATTACAGTACATATAGTATATACATTTTACTGTTACAGGTTTATGTGTATATATGCAACACAGCATATTTAGGCAGCTTTTGACTGTCTCCATTGAAGCCTAAACACTCGGTGAGATCAGTTAAACAAAAAACTGCTGTAGATTACTTAACATTGCAGCTTTGTCAAAAGCATTTTTCTCGTAAACCTCAAGAATTACACCATTTCTATTAAGCTTTTGAACTACATTTTGAACTGATACCAGAGTGGAGAAATTAACAATGGAAAGTAGCAGTACAACTCAACTGCGCTGCTACTTTTGTCTTAAGTAAGAAGACATATTTTTATCACTGTTTAGAAGTTTTCTGCAGAGCTCAGGTCTGGTGTGTAGACCAAAGGTTGTTTCACTTGTTGAGGAAATTGGAGTTTATCTATGATTTCTACAAAACATGAAGAACGGAACACAAATTCACATGATGATGCTAAGATACTGTTCACACTTGTTACTGTCATCGGCAGCTGTAGTGAAGCTACACTGTGGTTGAAATGCAGGTCTGCATTTTCATACCCTGGTCACATCTAAATGTTGCCTTTGAAAAATCAGTTTTCTCTTAGCATTGCTCATAAAGAGGAGACAAGGAGTTGGCAGAGCAGTTTTGTGCTTATGCTACAGTTGGCCTGCGCTTTGCTACCAAAAATAAAATATAGATCTAACTTTCTAAGCAAAGCCAAGTATCAGCTGTTCTTTTTGTCAAGCTTCCATATTTTGTTCAACGGAAAGATTTGCAAATCAGTTGAACAAAGTAATCTTCAGCTGCCCACTTGGATTTATGCAGCTCAGATCCACACGCTGGCATTTAGAACGCTGTCAGAAACATTGGATTTAATGCTTGGCTAAGTGTTTCTTTGCTTATCCTTCCAGTATGTATGCATCTTTGAGCATTATATTAACTAGGTAGATCAAACAGATGGACTAGCAAATTCTTCATTTATTGAAGTTAAACTCTGTGATATTGTTATCTGCTTTCATTACAGTAAGCATAATGGCAAGTAGGCTAATGTAAATGATTATTGAAAACAAAAGTTATGGTTCTAAAAGTCTTTCTTCCTCTAGGCTTGTTTTGAAGATCTAGTGTTTCTTCTATCTGACAAACAGATGGAAGTAAAATAACTTGGGTGAGTTATACTATGAAAATTTCAAAAGTCTCTAGCAACCACATGTCAAAAAACCAGGATGTTTTTAACAGCAGAGATGGTGTTTACCATGTAAACACGTTCGAAGGACTAGTACGAAGCTTCAGGTAAAGATATGGTGAAACTGTGACCTTCTATCTGATGTTAAAATGTATTTATATATTAAATATTTGTTTGGCATTTTTTTCCAGAATGCAGCAGTCCTACCCCAGGTCCTGGTAAGGAATGGGAAGAGTATGTACAGATCCGCTCACTTGTTGAGAAAATTCGCAAGAAACAAAAAGGTAAGTGTGAAAGACTGCCAGAGATGGTTGGCTCAGACAGTGCTCATTTGCCCTAAGACCTCTTTCTGTTGACAGCTGAAAGAGATTTTGTTGTGGTTATATAAATATTGTGCCATTCTATTATGTTGGGACAAAAATACTTGTTCCCTTTATATGCAGCTTCTTTGTACATTTACATGTCTTAAATGTTCTGATGAACATAATCACTGGCATTAGCAATTCTAATATTTGTTTATGAATGAGTACCACAGACAAATTATTTTATTTTTTCCCATAATTAGAAGAGACAGCTTGAGATTGTGGTGAGATGACAATCTGAAGGACTAAAGTAAAATGCCGTTTGAGATTAATAGGCCTTTTTGATTTCTGATTGTGTAGCCTGCTTTTTTTTGCCTCTATAAATTGGAACATTTGAAATTAAGCTTTGTAAATATTTTAATCTGAACACTTTACTGGTCATGAAAATGATTTCTGCATTTAAAATAATGACATTAAATTTAGTCAAAATGGAAGTATATAAATATACCAAATAGACATCTATCTGCTATATACCGAGCACAAAATTAAGTATATACTTATGATATCACAGTTTATATGGACTATTATTAATGATTTTCCTAAGCTTAATGTATGTTTATTGTTCAGATTAGATCAGTTTGCTTTCACTATGTTCTGCAATAGATTACTGATCTGTTGATGTTATTTTTATAGTAGCTTTGTTTTTGTTTGTAAGTAAGTTCTAAAAACTATTTTCCACATAGTCTTTAATAAAAGTAACCTCTTCAGAGAGTTGTTTTATTGTCTAAGAATTATCTTTCTTTACTTGGGATTCAGACTGGAAATACCAGAAAATGTCTATACAGTTTTCTTCCCTCATATTTATATAGTGAAGAGGAGGGGTGGGGAAAGAGCCAGAAGCTTGAGTGTTTCATGTATTTGCTTGAAGTAAAAGACTCTATTTAGGAGCTTGAAATGTTCTTTTTGCCCCTTTTAAAATATATATTGACCAATGTATAAAACTCTCAGTTCATAAGAGATCTTTTAAACCTCTGAACTGTAGTTATTAGCAGAGGGCATATCAAAGAATAAATTATACTGTTTGAGTGACTGCATCCTGTAACTGTGTACTGAACTCGATTCATTCTTTTACTGTCCTGTAACTTCTATAAACTTGTAGTGTGTGTCCTGGTTTCTACAATGTAATCCATGTGTTCTGATAAAACATAGTTCAGGTTAACAAGAGCAGAGTTAGTGTTGGTGTGGAGCTTTCCTCTGCATCTCTTGCACCAAAAAGACAGAACTGTTTAAGGCAAAAATGTATTGGCAGCAGTAGAATTTGTTAATAGGACACATTTTTTGCCTTGAAAGATGCACAGCCACAACACTATTGCCATACAAATGTCTTCTAATGGACATTTTTACATACACAGTGAGTATGAATAATATGGTGTCTTTCAGAACTATTTTTTGAATTGAACATAACTAACGCTACGCAGTTTTTGAGATTAATATGAGCTTTAAACAATTAGCAATGGGATTATGAATTGAGGCTGGGAATTTTAAGTTATACAGTACTTCGTGCTTTCTCAAATAGGACAGTGGGTTGCAGAACGCAAAACTAGAACTCTTCACTTGAAAACTGAGTATTTTTGTCTTCTGAACTTCTTTTTTTGCTTCATGAGCCAAAAAGGAAATTTTAGAGCTAATTTTTCAGTTCTTTTATCAGTACAGCTGTATTTTGTTCCATGTAGAATTAAATCGTTCTGTAGCAGTGACTGAATTTTAAACACTGAAGTTCTGCAGAAGTTATGCAGCTAGCCATACTAGGTATGCCTTGCTAGCCTAATCTCCAAGTATATTCCACAGAAAATAACTTAATGAAATAAGTATGAAATAAAGGAAAAATGCTAGCTTGGTTAAAAACAAGCAAAATATTGTGCGCCACATGCTCATTACATTCAAAACAAATACTTATCAGTATAGCTCATGTATATCACACTGTCAATGATAACCACAGATTTGATTGTTTCTGGGATTTTAAATGCATGATTTCAAGGATAAAATTCTCAAACACACGACTCCTACTTTCCTAAAACTCTTCTCACGTTAAGATTTATTTAACGACTGTGCTTAACCAAAATATCTCTGAATGTGAGCAATTTGCTGATTGCATATTGTCACTCATAAAATGGCCTGAGCATTTCAGGGGGTTTTGAACAATTTTATTGTGATCTGATTCTAGAACTTGGACTGAAAAGAACTTAAAGAGGTATGGAAGGATCCAGCTGGGAACCATAATGCATAGGTTCAGATCAGATGAAAGTTAAAGGGAAAGCTGAGGAAGCGAATGAGACTTGTGATTTCTCTGGTGGACCACATGCCCTTTGGAGAATCAGCGTCCACAGTTTGGAAGGACTGTGATATATCAGGGGTTGATCAGTTCTTAGTTATTTTAGCAAATCCATGTGCTGTATGAAAAAGCCGAGTGCCTTGGATGTGAGAGAAGGAGCTTGCTACCTGCTTATTTTCATTTCCAGTGTTCGATTAATAACATTTCAACATGCTCCTCCTCAAGACTGTATTAATATGTTGTGGTGGTTGTGTTTATCATCAATATTAATCTGGGAAATATTTTCACCCTTATTTAAAAGGGGGAAGAGGAGGGAAGTTTCATATTTTAGCTCAGCTCTGTTCAAATGGCTGTATTTTTAAAGTGATGAGTAAGCCAATTTTGCAGCCTGAGTGTGACTTTTGTCTGCTATCAAATAGTGCTTAAGAGAGGACAGTTTGGACTCAGCTTCTTCCAAGTAGAACTACTGTGGGATATCAGAGCTGTTTACATGTGCCTTTATATTGTACTTCTTTAGCTTTCTAGATCCTCTTATTTCTGCTTTTTTAATAAATTTTGTATATAGGTTTGTCTGTTGTCTTTGATGGAAAAAGAGATGACTATTTCCCTGAATTGATAAAATGGGCAACTGAAAACGGAGCATCCACAGAGGGTTTTGAAATAGCTAACTTTGAAGAGGAGGGGTTTGGTTTGAAAGCAACAAGAGAGATAAAGGTGAGCATATGAACACTTGACTTGATTAGCAAATGATGTTTGAAACGTAGTTGCTGAGCTCTGAAATATTTGTCATCTTCTGTATTTTGACTACTTATGAAACTGCTATTTTGAAATGCTAAACTATGTACTTGAGAAATAAAATAGTTAATAAAATTGAATATTACTTTGACTGTTGAATAGTACTGTGAATTTATTGGTCTTTTATCTTTGTTTGCCCATAATGTTTGCCTAATTGCAAGAGTGCTCTTACCTTATTGGTGTAGCCTACTCACATACTTTCTAACTGCTCTAGTATCTTTTCTTTCACATTACTTTTAAGCACTGGTCTTTTTGCCTCACAGAGGTACTGTGATACTTATTTTCTAGTGAATTTGGAGGGGAAAAAATACAAAACAAAACCCTGATACTGAATATCTTTCAATCAGGTTAGGAAAATAGATGCACACAGTTAGCTAGCTATTGAAAGGTAAGCATTTCTTTTTTCACAGCTGTTTCCCATCTGTAAAATGGAGGATGGGAAGAGACAATCAGCTGCTGTAGAAAGAATGTTGAAGAATGAGTATGTTATGTTCACTCTAGGGCTTTAGCAGCGTGTTCTTAAGACTAACACCGCTGATTGATAAGGGTTAAAATCTCAAAACAATTCTTCTCAAATCAGCAATGGAAAAGATTACTGGGAAAAAATATTTGATCACACAGTTAATAGCAATATAATGGATATTGTACATTTTGAGGTTGTTGTGGACAGTCTACATGTTGGCATCTAGGAAGTGAAGCACTTTATTTTGTAATATACATATCTATGTTTTAAGTTTTGTGTAATGCAGATCTGGACACTTCAGTTATTGCAGTGTTTAATTTTCAGTGGAAGAGAAGGAAGAATTTTGCAAAACAATTTTGATTTTTTTTTAAAAAAAGGAAAACCTGGAATTTAATGATGTATTCCTAACACTTGACGTGTCATATAAATGCTAACTGACCCTCTACGTGTTTTTTCTTTCTGTAGGCTGAAGAGTTATTTCTGTGGGTACCTAGAAAACTGTTGATGACAGTTGAGTCAGCTAAAAACTCAGTATTAGGTAAGACATTACGGAAGTTCTTAAGCAAGAAGTATGAGATCATTAAATTTAAGTCTCTTATTTAGCTGATCTACTATACTACAGGACTTGATTACCTTCACCATCAGGGTTGGCATATCCAGCAGCTTGAACATGGTGGAAAAAACTTTCTTCTGTTTCTGGCTGAGTGTACTGAGTATATTAGATATATTCCAGAAGCATGTGTATTATTTTGAACACATCATGTAGCTAGTGCAGTGTTCTGTGTATAATGTATCATGCAGCTTCTACAATACTGCAAGATGAAATGTTCTCAGACACTAAATATTCTTCTAGCTTCATGTCTTCCACCATGTGATTGTATGAGGTGTTTACTATCTCAAGTAACTTGTAGCAAAATACAGTGCAGGTGGCCAAATATTTTAGAAAACTGAAAAACTCTTCTTGGTTGAGAATTCTTACATGTTATTTTGGAGAATGTAAGGTGTTGTTTTCCATGTCTTGTTAATTTAGTGCTTCACCTTTCTGATTAATTCAGGTTCCTTGTATTCTCAAGATCGAATTCTTCAAGCCATGGGCAATATAACATTGGCATTCCATCTTCTTTGTGAGCGAGCCAACCCCAACTCTTTCTGGCTGCCCTACATCCAGACTCTCCCCAGTGAATACGATACTCCTCTCTACTTTGAAGAAGATGAAGTGCAGTACCTTCGGTCAACTCAGGCCATACATGATGTTTTTAGCCAATATAAAAACACAGCTCGTCAATATGCATATTTCTACAAAGTTATTCAGGTAAGCATCTTAAATATAGTATATAGTATATGGTTCATCTCATGATTGAGGAAGGTGTGAAAAAAGTGATGCTTAAT
Organism: Pavo muticus; assembly: GCA_016647715.1. Classification (NCBI taxonomy): domain Eukaryota; kingdom Metazoa; phylum Chordata; class Aves; order Galliformes; family Phasianidae; genus Pavo; species Pavo muticus. Next base: position 678,894 of record JACDJE010000305.1, read on the forward strand.
AGAGAAAGTGTATTGTTCTTAAAAGATTTGAATCATTAAAGCAACTTCCTGCTATTTTTTTGAACTGCTGTTCAAAAATTCACAGTTCAGTAGGTTTATGAATATGTAAGAATGTATTTAGCTGATTGAGAGAAGTGATTACTGCCCTTTGTTTGACATTGTTGAGATTTCTCCTAGAATACTATACGTTCTTGGGCCCACCAGCACAAGAACATTGACAAACTGGAGTGAGTGCAGAGAAGGGCTAAGACCTCACTTGTTTTAGCCCTTCCGTACAAGAAGATACAGAGATACAGGGAACTGAACTTGTTCAATCTGAGGAGATGAGGGGTGGCCCAATTATTGCTTTCAATGTTTCCTTCTGGTAGCCATATTCCAGAAGTTTCCCTGTGAGTAGCTGGGCTCAGTGACCTCCAGAGTTCTCTTACAACTTGTTCCTTTGATTCATTGAAAAATGTAGTTTACAGTAATCAAAGCAAAAACATAATTTTTAATTGATGGAACAGAATATTGCATACGTAGCCTTTCCAATGGCTGTGGTTTACCTGTAGTTTTCACTTCTATTTAACATAATTATTTTGATTGGTTTTAAATACATAAACACATCTGGTAACAATTTGAGTATGGAGAGCCTGTGAGATTCTTGAACTATTCATCATCTTCTGAAGTAATGATTTAAATTGAGCTTTTGAGATAGAACTGTTACTCTGGCTGTCTTGATATAATGTTGTAGGTGAACAGTGATATGTTGTTGTCGGGGTCAGATTCAGTGTCCAACTATCCAAAGATTCTTGTGTCTGTGTAAAAGGCATAAATAATGATATACTAAATTTCCACAAATGTGCAGTCTAGAGAGATGTTTTTTTTGGCCATAGGAGAGGTCAGAAGACACAGAACAATTATATTCTCCCGTAACATTATCAGAGTTCCAAATCTTTGTTATCTGTTTATGTTACTAAAAGTTATGTTATTTTGCTTAGCTGTTTAGTGTTTGAAGAATTTGATGTTTCCAACAGTCTCAAGTTACCAACTATTTTGAGGAATGAAAGGATACTTCTTGAAATATAGTCATTGAAATATTGGGTGAATGCCAACTGAGATGCTCTTCATTTTGATGCCAGGAGTATGGTAGGAGTAGTGCTTTAGCATCAGGAAGGAGGACTATTCCAGGTGTCACAGGGAAGGATCCAACTCTCCTTTCTTGCTGTGTGCTATTCTAGTCTGCCAGCTCACATTTGACTTTCCAGCTTATCACTTTTTTCTCAAACTACCTTGCTTGAGCAAGCAGAACTACTGCATTTTATTTCTTTAGAGTATCTTTTTAGCCCTGAATAGTTTACTGTCTTTAAAGAGTTGTTAGCATAATGCAACATTACTGAATTCTTCTAACTGCTCTTCATGGTCTTGCAATACTTAATCAGATATCTAATCTGTGGTTAGTTCTATCAGCTTCCTAACACTATTACAGCAGCATTAGTCAATGTGAGAGTTTATATGATCACAAAGGTAAGAAAAAAAAATGCAGAGAAACGAGACTGACCCTCCAGACTGGGACTGCCGTGTGTCCAGTACTTCTGAACCTCTTCTCAGTGACTGAAGTGATTGATGAATGTATATTAACTGATACTAAGGTGATACAAACAACTGAGGAATGTTTGTAGAATATAGTGATGTAATTGCACGCGACATGATGTGGAAAAAGAGCTTGAATGTTTGACAAAACGTTTTTTGCCCATGAAAGTTTTATGACACACAAAATCTGTTTAAGAATGGCAAATTTATTCTATTTCTCTTATTATTAAAGCTAATCAAAGATAATTTGTATAACGTTTAAGCTAATGTCATCAAAGCAGTGTCTCACTAAATAATTCATATTTGGTATCAAAGACCACGCTGTTGATTGTTAGGGTAAGAGGTGCTACAGTTTAAGCAAAGAAAATAAAGTAGGATGACTTCAGAGGCAGACTGTCTTTGGGAACTGATGATGATTTTCTGTATGTGGTAACAAGTTTTTAATACTCTGTACTCTTGCACTTTTTATATTATCAATTACATCGAAACTGGTATGGTACCTCACAGTTTCTCAGCAGTGTGCCCTCGTGGCTTGACAGCCAAGAGTGAAAATTGTGTTCTGGAGTGCATTAAATATAGCATAACGAGCTGGTCGAAAGAGATTCTCCCACTGTATTTAGCACTGATGCAGCTTCGTCGGGAATATTGCATGCAGTTCTGTGCTCCTCAACTCAAAAAGGATGTTAGGATACTTGAATGCATCAGAGCTGATACTGATGACAACAAACCTGGTTAAAGAGCTGGAAGACGTCCTGTGAGGAGCAGCTGAATACACTGGGTTGGTTAAGTTGAGAAAAAGGGACCTCACTGCTTTCTCTAACTTCCTGAGGAGAGGGGCAGAGGGAAGTGCTGATCTCTTCTCCTCTGTACTGATTGACAGGACACACTGGAATGGCTGAAAGCAGTAAGGTTCAGACTAGGCATCAGGGAAAACTTTACCAGGAAGTTAGTTAGACACTGGAATATGCTTTCTAGAGAGGTGATTGATGCTCTCTGCCTGTCTATGTTTGAGGCACTTGGATAATGTGTTCTTAATGATATGTTTTAAATTTGGGTCAGCCCCAAGATAGTTTGACAGTTGATCTTGATCCTCGTAGGGTCCCTTCCAACTGAAACTGTTCTATTCTGATACTTTTGAGACCAATATAGTTCTGCTTCATCTGCTGCAATGGATACCTTCGTGGAAATAGTTTTTAAATACATTATGCTCTTCTCTTTAGGCATTTTATTTGTATACCAAAGAAAAAAAGATAGTATGGTACCATTGTCTTTCACACGAAATATTAAACATTATAGGTTCTGGTCATTTGTGATAAAAAAAAAAAAAAAAAAAGTCTATACCAAATATTTCTTAACCTCCTGACAAATACTTTTTTTGCATAATATACCTACTGTTTTAAACTTAACATGAGCATGAACATGGATCAAATAGGAATCGTGCTTTATTTACTTGTTCTTTAGAAACTGAGTAGTAATATTTACTGGGTAAACATTAGGTACATTCTGATTATTTGGTGCTGTGCTAGGTAACCACAGTTTCAACTAAATACTTTACTAGTATCCAGTAAAAATGTCACATTTGAAAGATGGGTAGATCTATGCAGGACTGCCAAGTGAGTGTACCATGTACTAATCAGTGCTTTTGATGAAAAGTCATGGGAAAGTTTTAATTCTTGATCACGGTTTCTGCTCTCAAAAATAAAAGCTTATAATGTTTGAAATAGTGAAGAGAACAGTGCACAAGATGCCTCCTTCTTTTCCCTAAAACAAAGCATCACTTTCATTTTTCAGGAAAAACAAAATGAATTTTTGTATCGTCTTGCATGCACTCATTTTATAAACGAATTTGACTCAAATATTAGCACGAAGGGTAGTGTGTTTGGAAATTCAAGAACATATGGAAAAGGGAAAAAGTGGTGAAAAATTCATCGTGAAAATGAAAAGAAGGCAAAGCAGAACTGTTTTCTTATGAAGGGCAGAGCACTTTACAAGCTTTATGAAAGTGAACGTGAGACTTTTGTGTACCATTTCATTCAGTACTGCTACATTCGAATAAGCATTTTAAAGAAAGCTGGTGCTTGTGACCAGGATTTTGATTCTCCTTCAGGTGTGCAGGCTTAGTGTTTTTTAAAACATTTAAAATACCCATTTTGCATTACAGAAATCTTATATTTGCTTTCTTGATGGTTTGTTTTACCACAGGAAATGAAGCAAGTAGAATCTTGAAATAAGAGGTTTTTTTAATATCTGGAGACACTGAAAAAGGGATTAATTTGTGAACTCAGAATATTTAAAATGCTCTGCAGCATTTTTAGTCTGCAAAATGTCTCTAATGACTAGGGGGAGAAAAGGGTTAAACCATTTAACTGCTTCATTGTCTTTCCATATAGGATCGCTAGACTGTTATTAAAATAATTCTGTTTCTGATACATGTGCAGATTTAAACAACTTGACAAGCACTGGTCTGTTTTATTTCACTAGCTTGTCAGTAATGGTGGGTTTCTCAGAGCACTGTAGTTCTGACTCTTTCTCAAAGTGATTAGTCCAGATACACACGAAGAATGGGCAGATTTATGCATTTCACAGCTGTTGCAAGCCAAACTGTGGTCTGGTTTGATAAGCAGAAACAGGTGTGATGTTGAGTAGACAAAAATAAACCTTTGAGCATGTTAGCCAGGGTCTATAAACCACACTGACACCTTTCTAAATGTATGTAATTTGATAACTAAAAAATAGTTGAAAGTTCTTGCAGATGTGCCTTAAAGGTGTATTTAGCCTCTGCATTGCTATCAAAATACAGCAAATGGTCAAAGGAGTGCTTTCATCATAGCAGATTCATAGTTTTAAGTTTTTGTAGTTCATTCCAAAGAGGAGTTCAGTAAACTGCAGGGTTCTCTTTTCCCTGGGAAGGTACGTGTGTGACTTCCATTAACATTTATGGGCACTGCATGCATAGTGAAGGGTGAATAGAGTCCAAATATTTATGGCTTTGTATTTAAAAAATACATATATTCTACGTTGAAATGTGGTATAATAAGCACAAGAGGGAGCCATATAGTTTACAGACATTCACAGTAAGATTGTATTTGTAAAGAAAATAAATGCTTTGAGCCTTTTTAAAAAGTAGTATGCAGTGGTTTTCCTGTTTTACTTTTTCTCACAGCTGCACCTGGATGACTGTTTGTAGTCTACTAAAGAGAAACTTTTGGAAATCAAAACAAGACATGGAACGCTCCTAGAGCAGATGGAAGTACCATAATACTGTTTAATCATTTTGGACGCTACAAATGTAGTAGGGGTTTTTCCTGTTGAACTCCACGTGGTTGGTGATTGCCCAGCCCTCTAATTTGGCCAGGTCTCTCTACAAAGCCTCAAAGGAATTAACAACTCCTCCCAATTTAGTGTTGGCTGCAAGCTTACTTAGTGCATCTTTAAGTCCTGTATCCAATCATTGATGAAAGCAAAGAGAACTGGCCCTAAAATAAAGCCCTGTTGAACCCCAATAGTGACTAGCTGCCAGCCAAGTGTAACCCTGTTTACTACAACCCTTTGAGCCTGCCCTGTCAGCCACTTGTTCATCCATTGCATTGTTTTTGCCTAGCTGTTTGTTGGACATTTTGTCCACGAGAATACTTGTGAGAAACAATATTGAAAGCTTTGCTAAAATCTGAAACAGTTATGCCAGCAGGCTTCCTTTGGTCAGCTAGGTGAGTGATCTTGTAAAAGGAGATTAAAGGTAGAGGCAAAGAATTAGTAGGATTGATTCTTTCAGGAGTCCTAGGTCTTGGAAATGGTGTGGGGGAAAAGTGATGTACCAGTGGCAGAAGAGGATCAGTCTGGGAAATCTTAAGCTAACTGGACTTATGCACATCCATTGCTGCTGCTGCTAAGTTTTGCATGGCTATGGTGACTGGGAGAGAAGCCAGAGGACTGGAGGAAAGCAAGTACCATTTCTATATTCCAGAAGGGCAGGAAGGAGGACCTTGGGAACTACAGACCATAGTGGAAGGACTGATCCTGGAAGTAATTTCAAGGCAAATAGCATAAATTCACAAATGGAAAATAAGGCTTGACTAACCCACTAACCTTCCATGCTGAAAAGACTGGCTTGCTAAACAATGGGACGGTAGTGGATATTGTCCGTCTGGAGTTGAGTAAGGGTTTCGATGCTGTCTCCTACTAGGCCTTCATGAAAAAAGAACCTGTTGGAGTATGGGTTGGATGAGAAGACTGGGTGGTGGAGTTGAGGACTGGCTGAGCCCCTATATGGTTGTAATGAGTCCAGCAAAGTCCAGTTGGAGCCCATTGTACCCCAGGGGTCAGTACTGGTTCAATGCTGTGCAACATCTTTATTAATAAATGACAGGAAAAAAACAGTTCAGTTGGAAGGGACCTACAAAGATCATCATGTCTAGCTGCCTCACTGCTTTGGGACTAACCAGAACTTAAAGCATGTTAATAAGAGTGTTATCCAAATGCCTCTTGAGTGCAGTCATGGAGCATCAGCCACCTCTTTAGGGAGACTCTTTCAGTGTTTGACCACGCTCACAGTTAAATTTTCCCTAATATCCAGTCTGAACCTCCCCTGATGCAGTTTTGTGCTGTTACTACATGTCTTTTCATCAGTGACTAGGGAGTTGAGTCTGGCGTCTCCTTCTCTGCTTCCTCTCATGATGGAGAGGAGCAGTGAGCATCTCAGCCTCCTTTTCTCCAACAAAACAAGTTTGTTCTCAGTCTCCCCTTGCTGGATGTGGCCCTTTTATCAGCTTTGTTGCCCTCCTCTGCATGCATTCAAGTATCTTAAACATCCTTTTTATTTTGTGGGACTGTACATGATATTCAGAGTGAGGCTGTACCAGCAGTAAATATGGAGGGAATGACCTCTTCTTGAGCAGCTGGCTGTGTTGCATTTAATGGATCCTAAAGTGCAGCTTTCATCCTTTGCTGCCAGGGTGTGCTGCTGAGCCTGCTGTAACCAGGTCTCTCTCTCTCTTCTGAGCCCTCCTTTCACATGTGTTCACTATTACTCTGTTCCAGGTGCAGAACCCAACACCTGTGTTGAATTTCATGTTGATAATTGCCCAATGTTCCAGACTATCTAAATTTCTCTGTGAGGTTTCTGATCCCTCCAGGGACTCAGCAGCACCTCCTAGCTTACTGTCATCAGCAAATGCACTAAGGATGTGTTCAACTGCATTAAGCTCATTGATAAAAATCTTGAACAGAACCAGCTCTAGAGTTGAGCTCAGGGGAATGCCACTAGTGACTGGCCAGCAGCCAGGTGATGGGGCACAGAGTGCCCTCAGCAAATCTGCTGATGACACAGAATGGGAGAAGTGACTGAAACACCAGAGGGTTGCACTGCCATTCAGAAGGAATTTAACAGACTGGAGAAATAGGCTGATAGGAACTTCATGAGCAATCTGTGAATGTGCTGGGGGCCAAGTTGAACATGAGCCAGTACTTCGTCTTTGCTACGGAGGGCCGGCGGTGTCCTGGGCTGCATTAGGAGAAGTGTTGGCAGCAGTCTGAGAGAGGTGATCTACTTGGCACACAGGAAGCTTGGTCTGAACATCAGGAAATACTTTTTTACTGTGAGGGTGACTGAGCATTGCTTCTCTGAGGTTGCCCAGAGAGACTGGAATCTCCAACCTTGGAGAAAGTCAAATGCTGTCTGGACATGGTCCTGGGCAACCTGCTCTGGGTGTCCCTGCTTAAACAGGGAGGTTGCACCAGATGAACCCAGAGATCCCTTCCCATCTCCACCATTCTGAGTCTGAAGCTTGGGCCATTCCTCATTTGGCCATTTGGGTGAATGGAAGAATGCTGGAAATACCTGTTGCTCAAACCATAACCTGTTGCACTTAAGCCATAACATGACACTTCAAGTAATTTGTAGCAAAAGCTTTAAAAGTATATAATAAAGAAAACTAGCATTTGTTTGTAAAGAACCTGCAATGGTATGTATTTTAATAGCTGACTAAATTTGGAAGTAATGTCAAGGTCCAGGTGCTCGCAAATAGCTACCTTTTTATAATCTGATATACGCAAAGGGTTCTAGTTGTGGATTAAATTAATTCAGTCATGTTTTAATTACATATGCATTCTTCTTAACTTGTTAGACTGTCTTGCTTAAAAGAAATGTTAACTTAGTTAGTAAGCAAGTTTTCCTTCTTGCCAGTAAACTGAGGTGCCTTTAATGAGTACAGTGCATCCTGGCAGAAGGTTTTTCTGGCCAGTAGAAGTTAACTTATTAAGAAATGCCAATGACAGGATCTCCTTTCTGTAACTTACTCTTGTATAAGGGTATCATAAAAATCAGTGAATAAAGAATGATTGTCAATCAATAAGTAAGAATTTCAGAATTAAGCTCACTGGATAAAGCCAGTCTTGCTTTATTTCTCCACACTGTTTCTAATCTATACTATTCTAATAAAGTGTATGATTTTCCAGGTCAGCGTCAAGTAGAATGTCTGGTCTCTCTCTGTACTTAGCTTTAAGATACAACCATTTAACTTTCATGTGTTAAATAACGTTTGAGTTAAATGCAGACAAGCATACTAACGTTTAAAATGCTCTATTCAGGCAAACGTTTGGAAGTTAGGTTTTTTTTTGTTTTATATTGATGTAATAGGTACAGAGTATTTTAATGGTTCTACAGAGCGTAATGCGCAGCCAAAAGTAAATGCATTTGGAAGCAGAATACAATTTTGATCAGGTAGCAGCCAGGTCCTCAGAACTCTGTTTTTTCTCCCATTTAGTTTATACTCATTGGCATGCCAATCAAACAGCTTTTTTTCAGAAGTAATGTCAATGTCACTGGAAAAAAAATGGTGCTGTTGTAAATTCTGTATCTTTCCCCTTTATTTACTTATCTGCTATAAATGTCAGCCTTAGGAGAGATTTAAAATTTCATTGTGTGGGCAGTTACAGAGGTATGATAGTGTTGCTATTTATATTTGCTTTGTCCAAATTTCAGCAGCTGAGTTGTTCTGCTTGATCGATAATAAATCAATAGTCAGTTAATGACGGAATATATTTATGCTTTTCTGTATTTTTCCTCTCTGTAAGGGCCAAAATATTGTATTAATCTGTTTCGCTGGCAGCAAACTGAAGATCGATTGTTTGCTTGTACTGTACCACTCAGTGTATTTACTGTAAGGTGGTTTAGACTTTGCAAACCTGGGCCAATTTCCTGATATTTCTTTATTTATTTATGTCACTTCTGATATATCCCACCCCTGGCTGTGGTGACAATAACAACACGTCCTAGGGCTTTGTTGGGCCATTCCTGTGGCCTCCCCTCTCTATGAGAGAAGCAGCTGCAGGCTTTGCTGGCTTATGTGTGTCTAAATTTGTCTCGGCCAGATGAAGAGCTCAAGACCTTGCAGGGGTAGGAGGGCTCCTTCCTTCTTCCTCCGTTCCCTCTTTGCCTCCCACTGGAACGTGGCGACAGCTTCAGGCTTTGAGCCAGCCGGACACAGGAGGAGGTGTTGGGCTGTTTGGGCAGCATTTGCTCCTCAAGCAGCTGTTCCCTAGCTCCTCCAAGGAAAAGGTGGCAGGCCATATGGAGGCATCCTGTGGTCCAGATTCAGCCGATGGGTGCCAGTTGGACCGTGCTGGCCTAGATCAAAATGCAGGCACATCCTACGTGGTGTCTGTTATTTCTTAGCAGCCAGAATGTTTTAAAATTGGATGGGGACAAGACAGGATAAAATATATCCTTCAGTTTGGATGAGGATCTCATCTTTCTTTGGACATTTGTGGCTAAGATAAATCAGTAGGTTTTAATTTATTTTATATTCTGAATGGTTTGCATTCATTTATGATCTATATCATTTGCTAGCCTAAATGCCCTCTTTCCTCTAGAGAAACAGAGACGTACTTCAAAGTTTATATGCCAGCGCTAAGCAAAATGTGTTTCTGCACAGTTTAAACCGCATTTGGGAGGAATAATACATTTTCTTGTTAGTCTTGTGGTCTTTAAAGGCTTTTTTTATTTTTTGAAGATAGGGTTCTCAACCATCCTCATGGTTGAGAATGCAGATAAGCATCTGTTTTTACAGCCAATAGCAAGTAGAGCCTCTTTTGTTTGTCTGTTTGCTTTTCCATTATTTGCTTTTATTCCTATTTTTTAACCAAGTTGCACTTTCTGGGGCAGTTGAGTTTATCCCCAGAGATGCTGTCTGTGTCTTTGGTGGAAGCGAGTGCCTCAGTAGACACTGAAAGATCATCATGCACTTGCAAGAATACTTTCTCATATAAAGTTTGTACTTAATGTGCAGATTTAATATTTTTCCTGATATAACAGCAGTTACAAATGTTCCATAAATTTAAAATATGATAACAAGCTGATGTTTCTTAGAATGGAATACTCAAAGGATGTATTCTTTAAGCACTGCAAAATTATACAGGGGACTTATCTTTGTTAAAATTAGTAATTTAACTAAATTACAAAGTGGATTATCCTCTTCAGTCAGACTCAGTGCTAATACTCCACACAGTAGGAGATTGATATGTTGCTAAGTAAACCGAAGTTTATTTTCTTGTACTATCACTTGAATGTAAGTTGAAGAGGAAGTGATAAGTTTTTAGTTTTGTGTCTGTGCTATAGCCCCAGTACAACTGGCTCCAGGACTTAGCCTGTCCAATATGCAGTGTCCCTTGTGCAGTACAGTAGCTTAGTTATCATGGTCCGAGCTTCCACAAAAGTGGCAACTGGTAGGATTTACCTGTGAACTTGAGTAGCTGATTCACAGGTACCAGGGCATTGTCCATGCTGTATAATGTTAATGCTTGTTAGGAAACTCTTTTGGAAGAGGAGTGGTGGTGAATAGGAAGTATTGTCCCTGACTTCCTGAAGCAATTCACTTCGGGCTTTCCATCAAAGCATCTTATTTGTGGTTTGTGATTCATTGAATCAGTAATGGAGGTTTGTGATGAATTCGAGCATGAAGCGTCATTATCTTGCTCTACATAAAATGAACAAGGTAAACTTTGAACTTCAGGTGGAGTCTAAAGAGTAAATAAGTCCCCATATGCAGACATAATACAGTTTCCTCACAAAGGTCTGTAGCTGTCTTACTGTAACTGCATGAAGAACTACAGTCAGAATCTATCAATCTCAGGCTCAGCATGAACACAACACGTGTTTCGTGAGGCCATTTACCAAAGGAGGTATAGGCTTAGTGTGTCTGAGGGGTGACTGGGGGGCTGCCTCATTGTGAAACAAGCCAATTCTCAGCCTGTTTGCTCTCCTCTTCATTCTTTCAGCCCCTGGGGGTCTGCATTTAGCTCTGTGAGGGGACAGGAAGAGGTAGAGGAAACTTGGTCACTATTTTGTGTCATAACTAATTGGCTTCTTATTTGGGAAAAGATAAAGAAATATCCTGTATTTAATGAAGTGGATGTTAAAAAGTCAGTCACTGACTTGCCTCCAGTTAATAAAGTAGATGCAGGTTTGTAAGCAGGATACTGGTTTGCAGTTGTTTGAAGATGCTTACTGTGTCTTCTGTCAAACGATAGTGTCCATTTTGCATGTGGGGTGGGCTGTTGGTCCTGCAGACCCTCGAGTTAGTAGCTGATGTCATGGTTGAGCTGTCTGTTATGCCACTGCTTTCTCATCAACTAAACACAATTTTTTCAGGTAGAAGGTACAAAAAAATGGATGGTGCAGTTAAATTCCATTGCACCAGGAGGAGTCATTCTAGTCTGCTTCCGCTGCATGAATCCCATAATAGTGTGGAACAGTGCTTTCTTGTGTGTATATTGGCAGAAAGTAAATAAAAATTGCTGACATAAAGAATGAGCAAGACTGTTACTTAGATTTAATAAGTTTCAGTCCTGCGATACGTCTTTAATTTTAAGATTAGATTTTCTGGAGTAGGATTGTCTTTCTTCCATAAGAAAAATCATGTAACAGTGTACATTTGTATATCTAATTCCTAATGCTTAATGAATCAGGCTGTTTGAAAATTCCAAAGTATGCCTCCGTAGTTATAAAATATTATTACAAAGTAAAATAATCTTTGGCTTTTTCTCCTATCCTGTATGGTGAACTGGCTTTCCCTTGTTAGGTTAGGCGGTGTACGTCCAATGGAAAAAAAGAATTCTTGTTTCCCTGTAGATCACTAGGATCCTCCGTTCTGAATTCTTTATTTTACTTAGCTTTAGGGCAGTTAAAGCCTCAGCTGCTCCACAGAGAGGAGTTTCTCTTCAAGGCTGCTGCTTCAAAGGATTTCCAGAACTAGGAAAGGGACAGTAACCAGCAAATGCTGACAGATCCTGCTTCTGGCCCTGAAAGTATGTGTGGTGTGTGTGTGTGTTTTCATACACCTACACATTGGCCCGAAACCATCAAGTAGCATCCAACAAGGCTCATAACAAAATCTCCCCATGCTAATGAATACACTGGAAAGAGGGGAGAATCTGCAAAGAAGGGGAGGAAATAAATTGTTTGGTCAAAAGGAACAAACCCTTGGGCTTTTTGTTCAAAGGAATGAAAGTTAACAGGGTGGAAGCTTAAACTGTTTTTGGCTTTAACTTGGTTTCAAGTACTCTTAGTGTTTTGGGCTTAGGGTTGCAGGGGTGGGGAGTGATGGCCTCAATATAATCTCAGCACTTGGTATGATGCTTTCCCAAGATAGAAGTGAAGCTGTTTCTACTTTAGCAGTACACAAGAGGTTTTTGAGAATATTGAAATCTAATTTAGTAATATTGATACAGAGATTGTCCATTACTTTGCCTTGGACTTGTGAGTACTTGAAATATTCTTCACAGAAATCCAACCACCTCTGTATCACATGAAACTTATGCATGGGTCTGTCACTACTTGAAAGATGTGTACAGTGTTGAGTTAAAATGCAGAAAAGTGATTTAAACAAGGACTATTTTCTAGTTAGGTATGACAGTGGAGTAGTAGATGACTCAGATGGGCAGCTTATCTCAACTTAGAGGTGGTGTCTTCCAAAAAAACCAACAGAAAAAACCCACTCGCTTTGATTATATCCAGTGATTCAATTCATTTTTTCTTCTTCATGAGATAGGAGGGCTAATTGTACAAAGAAATATGCTGGCCAACATGCCTTTGCACATACATCAATTCTTTTCATGAAATGTAGTAGCATACATATAAATACAAATTTAACACTTTGTAAACTTACTCTAGTTCTGACTTTACCCAGAAGCTTTATTGCATGTTACAGTAGCAGGACTTGTACACAGCATCACTTGGTAAACAAGCAGATATTAAGCTCCTTTTGATGGCAGTGCCTTTGTTGAGATTGGGAGCTCTGATAAATGAGCTTTGGCATTTCATGATTGAATGGGGTAAGGGGTGTAGTCTCTAATAGTCTGCCCATTCTTGTACAGGAGGTTAATGCTTGTGTAGGCTGGATAGCAGGAGTGAGGTTGTGATGGCTTCTCAGCTGGAAAGGCACCCACCCTTTCTACATCTAATCCTTCATCCTGTCCAAATAAAAATAAGCCTCCTCAAAAGTGGAGGAGTCATCTAACGTCTAGGTTGAGATTTGAGAATCATTAATCTTCTAAAGCCCGTCCAAAAACATGATGAGGAAATTATTAGTGTGAAGGCCCCTCTGGGGGCATCAGGAGTTGTGCGTTCTCGTGCAACACTGAACATGAGATGTGAAGCCTTGGATATCACTGCTTTCCAGAGAGAAAAATATTTAGAAGCCTTTTTTCTTGTTGTTGGGGATTTTTTCCCCCCTTTATCCGGTTGCCATACTGTGTAACTGGCTTCTAGTCTGATAGTGTTTTAGGTGACTAGAATAACAGTCTGTCTCTTTCCACAGTGGCTGCAGACAATCTGGCAGCAATCACTGTTACTTTTTAATATTTTTGGTTATTTTGAGATATCCTCCAAATGTCTCAAAGAAGGCTTGGAACACTAAAGGGGAAGAAACGTTTTTTTGATTTTTTTTCTTTAGGAATAGCAGCATCAGGAGGAAAATGAAATTCAACATGCCTCTATTTGTTTTTGCAGTGGTCATCACCCTGATTGCCAGCTCTGACAATATTTTCACAGAGAGGGTAACTAAATAGATGGTATTTGTTCTTTATAATAACTCTTTCAGTAGAATGTCAGGACCTGCATCTAAATGAATATATTCACATTTCATGTTTCCATTTTTTATTTAAAGCTTTTCCCCTCCCAGCTTTATGAAACTACTTCATAACAGACTTGGGAAGTTAAAATCAGGATTCATGTGGTGGATACGTCATGCTTTATAGCTAATCTATAGAGACCTAGGTGTATAAACCGATAAAAGCTAGATCTGTTTTTTTTACGTATCAAGTGTTTGTTTAGCTTAAATACGTCTGTATCCTTTTGATCAGTCTAAGCAATTTGCATGCTATGCAGCAGACATCTTCTATACTTTATTAAATATCTGTCAATTATAAATATCAAGGTTTTACATTAATGTCAAGATAGTGCATCAAAAATTCATGGAATATGTGACTTTTTTTCAAGGGTATTTAATACTTAATGCATTTGTGTCATTTTTCTTTCTAGATATATTGACAGGTTTTATTAAGTGTTTGTTAGGGAGATTTCATTTTTACCAAGGGACCATAAAGAGAAGCTGCATACTAAATCAATTTTTTAATCAGAATATTGTTCTTTTTTGTGTGTCTTCAGATTCTTATAATCTGTAGGGTTTTTAAGTTACGTACTAACATAGTCCAGGTCAGAAAGCTAACGTGATCAAATGTGCTGACATTGGAGCATCTTAACTTTTAAATAGCTGCTAGTTTCTCGTGTCACAGAATGTTATAAATATGGTAATTGTGTACACCAGGGTTTGTATTCTTCCTTGTCTTTTATTAGAAGGCTATTGATTTTATACCTTACTGTAATTTACTAGTGTTTTTGTTTATATGAATGATGTCTCAGTGCAGAGTTGGGGGGAGTTACGAACGGGGATGGCTGCGGAGCACGTAGTGGAATCCAAAATTCAAGTTGGTTCATTACATTCGGACCGTTTCTGCCAAACGATGGACACGAACGTGACTCCGGACTAGCACTGGGAGCTGCTAGGGGGGCTTTCCTCGGAGGCTTTCATCTGCCCCGACCCGCTCCGTGCCCAGCCGGACGAGGCGCCGTTCCGCCTTGGGCCGGCAGGTGGCAGGGGCGGCCCTCCGCTGAGGCGCCGTGCGGCGCGGGGCACGGCCGGGCCGGCTCCTGCCTGCGGGCTTTCTCCGCTTAGTGCGTCGCATCCTGTCGCTGTAGAACCGATCGTTAATGCTAGCAATAAGACATTGACATGAAATTGTCGTGAAGGAATAACGTGGGAGACGGCGTTTTGCCTGTTTGTAAGAACAAACGCAGGCCAGGCGTCTCCCGAAGCGTGCTGCTCGGGGTGTCTCTTGGGTTTGCACGGAGCAGCTCTGTGAGAGGCGATAGTTCCGTAAAGTGCCGCTGCAGGGAAAGCCGAGACGTGCCGTGCCGTGCCCGGGTCACCGGTGTGATGGAAAATTGGCGGAAACGTGCTTTAAAACGAAACCAAAAAGCGAGGGGAAGGACGGCGGCGTCTAGCGCTAACTCACCCAAAGGGTTAACCGAGGGGCTGAGGAGAGGGGCACCTGGGACCGAACACCCAATTGGCAGTCTTTTGTAATATATAATTTGCCTAAAATTGCGCGCTGAGCGCAAGCTTTTGTTTTCTAATTGATTTACGGTTTGAGCCACTTTTACCTCATCCCCTACTGTCCTGCACACGGTGCCAGCAAGTACATTACGGAGAGCGATGATGAATTGCCGCGCACTTGTGATGCTAATGCATCAGGAGTAAGGCGCTGCATGGAGCTGCTGCCTCACCAGCGTCACTGGGACAGAGCTGGGCAGCATTCATCTGTATCTTTTGAAATAACGTTTGATCACTTGCTTCAATTTGTCTCCGAGACCTAATTGAACCTGAAGATTAGAATTTATGTTATTATGGCTTTCCATTTGCGAACTGGGGTGAAGTTCTGAGGTGTGCGAGTGTGGGCTGAAAACTACCTGTGTTTTTTGAAAGTTGAAACAAGTCAATTCATTAGGAAAGTAACAGGCATTAGGGCTACTTAAAGCCTTTCGTAAATCTATAGATTTTGCTTGTTAGCGACGACTACAATTTGCTTTCTCAAATGGGGTTACTTTGCTTTTAAAGCAGAGTATGTGTGGACAGTTGATGTAGGTATGGTCTCATCTGTTTGTGACCAAGGCTATGTAAATATTTTAATCTGTTTGATTTCTGAAGGGTAGTGCAGCTTTTACTGGAAAAAAAAAAACCCAACTTCTACAGGTATAGGGGAAGAAATGAAAAACGTGTATTCTTTTCCCTGGATGAGTGAAATGCTTTACTGCTAGTCCAGGAAAGAGGAAATGGGGAGAGCTGGTGAAACCTAATGTGTGCTTATTGTCTGATTTCTTTCTCCCACCCTGCAGAGCTGCGTTTTGTTTTACCTTTGCATACTCAGTCCACCTTAAATTTTTTTATTTTTGTATGATGTCTGTGGGTTCCAGTCCTGAAATATGAAGAAACAGATTTATGGCGGCTGCTGGGCACAACAAATTAAGTTGACAGTGATGTATGAGAGCATAATAGCATGATGATCCCTCCGTAGCGCGGCTGGACGCCTCCTGCTTCATTTGGCTCTTGTTAGGATCTGTTAGGCAGCTAAATAATGAAATTCTGCTGACTGATTTCTGTTTTCTTTCTCTTTCCACCTTTTCCTGAAACTCGTGTTTCCCAGACCCATCCTAATGCCAGCAAACTACCCTTAAAGGATTCTTTCACTTATGACGACTACAGGTTGGTCTATCTGTCTTAATTCTTTTTGTGTGTGCGTGTGTGTGTGTGAACTGAGAGGCCCTGGTAATGCTTCACTGATGGGAAAGCACAGTTGTTATTGAAATGTTAAACTTAGGGTTTGATACTAATATACTTAATGAGCAAAGTGAAAAAAATAGGCATATTTTTAATAGTTTCAAAGGAATAGCCATGAGTAGTAAATTTAGCCAACTGGCGCATGCAGTCTGAGCTTAGTAAGGTAATTTGTTATTTTTTAAGAAAATAATTCAGTTCACAGTTGCTGGAGTTTGTTTTGTTTTGGTTTTGTGGATTTTTTTAAATTTTATTTTTAAGAGGCTTTCCCAATACATAGTAGCAAAAACAGATATTTACAATGGATGTTGAACTGGAAAGCTGAAGAACTTAAGTTGTGCATACGAACGTGAATGTCACTTGGAGGTGCTATGGGGGTGACATAATTACAATAAAAATAAGAATAATTAAGATAATGAGCTAAATTCTGGTAAGTGATTAAAATAGCTTTAGTAAAAGGCATTCATGAGGTCTGAGAGGCTTCTGGGTAAGTCTACGAAACTGGCATATCCGAAGCATGCCTGCTTCACTTATAAGACTGCAGAGGAACATGCCGACTTGAAGGTGAAGTGGACTAAAATTTTTCAGATAAAAAAGTAAAATACTACTGTTATCTTTCAAATGATGTTTGTATGTTGTACATCAAAGCTATCCACAGTTTGATCTTGTTATTTCAGAAATTAAACTAATTAAAATTCAAGTTGACCATACCTTTGTAAGCAATCTGGAGCACTTCTGGAAAAAAAACAAACCTTCTGAAAGTCTAATCCTGTTACTACTAATGGAGTCTGGGGAGTTAAAATTCTTTTGACCTTCTTCTGGTGGTATTCCTTTTTTTAAGAAGAGCAATGATATATATACTAAGACCAGAGCATAGTGATACTTGAAGATTTCTTCTTTCTGGCATTAGATATTCATTTTTGTCTGAAATGTAATAAAATGGGATTTCAGAAATGTTTAGGAAATACTGGGATATTCAGCTTTTCTGAAGATTCCTGTATTTGAATACATAGCTGGAATTTCATTTACTTAACCTGACTTAGAAGGGTTTTGAATGATTCTTCTGTTACCTCTTGCTGTTGTTAAGATATTATTTAAAAAAATAAATTTGGATATTCCTTGTGTAAATGTCTGCTCCAGATTGTGTTACAGGCTACCCGTACATTGATGTACTGAACATGAACACCTAAAGCTCTTTATTTTTGTAGATGGGCAGTTTCCTCTGTTATGACACGGCAGAACCAGATTCCAACAGAAGATGGTTCCAGAGTTACATTGGCTCTAATTCCTCTATGGGACATGTGTAATCATACTAATGGACTGGTAAGGTTTACTTCAATGCTGCTGAAAGGCTTTAAGGCTTAAGTATTAAGCCTTTCAAATGCCAGCAAACAGTTTTAATAACTTTTCATTACACTTCCTAATACAGTTATTTTATCTTCCTGAATGACCCTAAAAAAACTTATAGCTGAAGGATTTATCAATTTCTTAAATGTCTTATATTAGCTTTTCAGTAGAGCTTTCTTCATTTAAACAAACATTTACAAATGATTGCATACAGTTGTGTCTTGTGTGTATAACATACCTTCAAGAGTTTCAGCTACATGATACCTCCTTTTTTTTTTCCAGCCATTTTTCTGACGTAGAGTTTTGTTTCTGACTAGTCTGACAAAGATTCACAATACTAGGTAGATTTGTACTGAGAATATGAAAGTAGACAATGATGGAGGTTACCTCTTGTAGCTACCAGTAGGGAAAGTGGTTGGAAATTTGCAGGTAAGAAATACTGCCTGCTGTCTTAACTGTGCCCAGAGAACCTTGTTATGGAGACAGCAACGACAAGAACAAAGCCCAGTTCAACAAAAACAGTGCATCTGTTAGTACATCAAAGAAACAAAATGCAAAAATACTACTTTAGGGCATATTAAACATTTAAAAGGTGACACGTATATAGAAAGTCAGATCTGCTGATGTTTTGTCTTACGTGAGCTGGTTTAGAGGAGAAGGTCTTGATTTCATTAACAGGCTGAAGTGAGGAAATGGAAAACTGTAAGAGGACGGTTTATCGGTGTTGTTTAGCCAGTGTCATGTAT
This sequence comes from Pavo muticus, assembly GCA_016647715.1. Lineage (NCBI taxonomy): Eukaryota > Metazoa > Chordata > Aves > Galliformes > Phasianidae > Pavo > Pavo muticus. The sequence goes on from JACDJE010000305.1 coordinate 697,447, forward strand.
GCTTCAAAATTTACATTCTAAAATTTTATTTCCAGTAGATAGTATTATTTAAGTAGTAAATATGACCATTCTATTTCAAGCGATCTAGTCCTTTTGTAGGAGAGTTGACCCAAGTGTTAGGACAACAGCACGTGTTACTATTGCTGGTGTAAGAAAAGCTTACTTTACATGAACAAAATGTAAAAACGAGTTGTTTCTCACTTGATACTTTATTTATTTTTACCATGATTGTTCCAATTACAGGACCAAAAGGCAGGCTACAAAGTTGCATGTTTGGCTATTGTATTTTTTTTCTCTTGTGTTTTAGTATAGATCCTTGCCTTTCACTATTTTGCAATCTCGCAACTTTGATTTCTCTTGTATGAGAATCTCTGATATCAAGAAAATTGCTTTGAATTCACAAATGTGTATTTTTGTAATGTAAGTCGTAGCTGCATGCATCAGTACTTCTTGTACCCTTCTGCTGGGCTTCTCTTTATGATACTTTTGCAGGGACTTCCTTGTATTCGTTAGACAGCTCTTAATGAATGCCTTCAAAGTTGGGATTAAAGGGAAAGGGGAAGAGAATTAAGGTTCTGGGAGGAAAAAAAATAAGTAGCCCATATTAAAAGAGCAGTTAGGTATTTTGTTTTAGTCATTCAAACTTATATTTAAATTGATAAAGTAATTCTTTATCTTTATTATGTTCCTTCATATTGGGTTTGATATGGAGCCAGTGTCTGGAGCCAAACCTGCTAGTGCAGTAGTATATCAGGGCTCTAAGCAATTTTTTATGCTTAAGTGTATCCTAAAAAAGAGAAGAGGGGAAGGGAGGAATCTTAAATAATTTGAATTTCTATACAGGCTTTACTCATTTGTTTCATATTTCCGCACAAGCTACTTTGAAATAGCTATAGGCTTAGAAAGGATAGACAACTAGAACACTGACAATAAGAAAAGCTACTCAACCTTTTTCATTCTGTGTATTGTATATTAGAAATTGAGAAGGAAAAAAAAAAGCTGCTAAGGTAACTGTAAGCTGTCTGTGTTGTAGTTTATATTGTTGTAGAGTGGGATGAGGGTGGATTCTGCCGTAGATATAGCACATGAAATAAACAGTTTGTTGTATGAAAATAAGACGTGAGAGATGGTATTGTATGTACCACTGTCTAGTCTATTCCAAACATACTGAAATGCTTCCTGAGTCAGTGACGTACTACATATTCCTGTTCTTGCTGTATTCTACAGGGCCCCATTGCCCAAGCTGGATAATAAAATGCTCTTTGGGTTTTAACTGAAGCCAGGTCCATCCTGCTTTTTCGTGCTTCTGACAGTATTAATTAGATCAACCTTCCTCTAAGAACTATATCAAAATGGTTGTCTTCATGCATTTCTCATTGTTATTCTTTAGTGGGATTGTATTTTGACAGTCAGAGGTTGATTACCAGTTCTGCCAGAGCTTTAAATAAGCTACACTCTGCCTATTGGGCTGGGCCCATCCATAATCACTGACCAAGCAGAGCACGGTACGCTTTAAGCAAAACTTGAAATTCATATATTGGTCTGCTTCAGAAATAAAACTGGAGGGATGCAATTTGTCAACCATGATGTGGGAAGAGAAGTAATCACCCTGTTAATTCTGTTACATGACTGTTATTAAAAGAAAGAGGAAGTAACTCTAGCACTCCATTATGCTTTTCAGAAAAACCTTTTAGATGTGCTGCTGTTTAAAACAAAGGAAAGAAAACAACACCACTCAACCCATAAAAAAAAAAGAGAAAAAACAGCCTCAAAACACTAGCGGTAGTCTAGTGAAGCGTGCTTAAACTGACCAAATCCTTCCCTTAGCCTACTGGAATTCTTCCAATTCTTGAAATTCTCCTGTTACACAGTCCTTTGGAGAGCCTGGAAAGGAGTGTTCATATATTTCATTGAGTTTATACTTGAAAAAAAAAAAATTCAGGACAGGTCAAATGCTGTCAAGAGCTTTCTCTTTTTTTGAACGCTCTTGGCAGTTTTTGAGAAGGTAACTGTATGACCATATTTCAACTCAGAGGATACCTTGCAATAGTGAGGGCAAATCCTCTTCACTTGCAACTATCAGTTCAAGGTTGAATAACTTTGTAAACGGTGGATCTTAATTAGAAATTGTTCAATCCGGCATAATGAACACACAGGAACTTGTGTGTTGAAACACTGCAGTCTGTCTTTTGCAGTAGCCTGTATTGCATGACTCTAATGTTCTGTTCTGATCTCAACATACCACAAATCCTTTTAATAGATCTTAAGTGGTGACATCTGTGTGCAGCGCAGTTACGCAAGTGTCCCACAGGGCCAGGCTGCCCTCGCTTGTGGCTGCCATTTTGGATGTGCTGCATCTGAGACAAGTTCCCTGTGGTCACTTTGAAAGCATTGTTTTGGCTTACAAATGCACCTTTGATTATGCAAGCAGTGTAAAGCTATTAATATGTAAACCGTTGACCAGGCTTTCAAAATAACCCATGGAGTTCTGTCTTTGGATAAGTTTCATCCATCCCATCCAGATGGGAATTACAGTATAGCTAAACTTGATTGTAAGTCAGCTTATGAAGAAACATGTTTTCATTTACAAAGACTGATAGAGAAACTTCAGCTTCCTCTTAAGTTTTCTTGTAGAGCATATTTTTCAGTAAGTTAGCTTTTTAAAGACTAAATTCAGAATGCCTGCCATAATAGTTGTTTTCTTATTGTGCAGCAGATTTTGTTTCAGTCTGTGTTTGCATCTGTGTCTGTATGTTTATAATAATATTCAAAAGTAATGTCAAAGTATTACATTTTTAGAATAGCCTTACTTGGTGGTGTGAACACTTGATCGTTCTGGAGGAGTACAGGTTGGTTAAGAAACCTGCCCTCTTCCATTGTCTACTAAAAGAAAAATCCTGTTAGCATGTTAAGGATATTACCTAACTTTAGATAAGGAGATTATTTGCATGTAAATTATAATTTTTCTGAAGATTATATCCCCTAAAGATCCACAGTTATCTAATCCATTTTCACTGGGAGATCAAAAACATGCTAGTAGTTGAAGGATAAAACACAGAATGTAGAACTGTCGGAGGCTCCTGCAGGCCTCGTGGGAGTGACTGAAAGCTCAAGAACTTTATAAGAAGCAGCTGGCTTTAGCATGGATCAGGTAGGGAAGACAGTCGGTGACAAGTGGTATCCCCCAAGAGTCTGTCTTTGAACCTGTGCTCTTCAACATCTTTACCAGCTGTGGCCATCAGAGTGAGGAAAGTGATTATCCCCCTCTACTCCGCCCTCGTGAGGTCCCATCTGGAATATTGTGTCCACATCAGGGGCTCCCACCACAAGAAAGATGTGGAACTGTTGGAGCAGGTCCAGAGGAGGCCATGGAGATGATCAGAGGGCTGGAGCACCTCTTTTATGAAGAAAGGTCAAGGGAGCTGTGCTTGTTCAGTCTGAAGAAGAAAAGGCTCCAAGGAGACCTCATTGTAGCCTTTCAGTACAAAAGGGAGCTTATAGACAGGAGGGAGACAAACTTTTTACACAGTCTAATTGTGATGGAACAAGGGGTAATGGTTTCAAACTAAAAGAGGAGAGATTTACATTAAATTATTAGGAGGAAATTATTTACTCAGAGGATGCTGAGGCACTGGAACAGGTTGCCCAGAGAAACTGTGAATGCCCCATCACTGGAGTTCTTCAAAACCAGGTTGGATGGAGCGCTGGGCAGCCTGATCTGGTGGGTGGCAACCCCCCATGGCAGGGAGGTTGGAACCCTAACAGGTTCCAAGCCAAGCAATTTTATGATTCTATGATTCTCTGATTCTATCATACTTTGTCTCACAGTCTTGCATTCACTTCAGTTATTTCCTTTCTTAGATTTCTGCAATTTAGAGAGAATTTTAAAGAGAGATTGATTAGAAATCATAAAACATTTATTACTATCCGTATTATATTGGGTAGAGAAGTAAATATATGCAATTGCTACTGTCAGTATGTATTTCCAATTGGACGATGCTTTGTCAATGCCAGGGGAGACGGATTAAAAAAAAATGCTAAAGGTCCTTTTGTTGCTGTTTCCTTGGATAGATCACTACAGGCTACAATTTAGAAGATGACCGGTGTGAATGTGTAGCACTTCAAGATTTCAAGGCTGGAGAACAGGTAATGTAAACAGTTGTCTACGTAATAGTTCTATGAAGTTTTGTGCAGAAATGTACTGGAAAGTGAAGGATACTCTGATAAAGGTAGTCTGTAGCAATGCTTGTATGGTAGATAGCTGATCTCAGAGATTTTAATTAGCTGCAACAGTTTTGCTAATCTACTAGTAAAATTTGCACAAAAAATGACACTTGAAAGCTCCCTATAAAATTATAATAGAAGAGTGGTTTAGAAGAGTGGTTTGGATTAAGCCCTGCTACAATTGAATTTTATTATTATTAGCTAATTCAGTGTGAAAACACTACCGAGCTAATTAAGTACACGATTTGCAAAATGAAAGATTTTCCATCACCTAGCACACCCCAATTTTAAGAGGGCATTGATTCCTCTTATTTTTGAGAACTACTTGAAATATTTATTCACTGCTGAACGCACAGACACTGACTTCAGTATCCTAGCTAAGATTAGTAAAAGACTCATATCCAGAGGACCAAGGACAAATATATTTTAGATTTGGAACCTGACTTTATCTGCACTGGCAGGTTGTAGACTCTGAATATGTAGTTGTTTTACTTTTCTTGTTAGTTTCTGAGAGGAGATTAAATGCAGTATACTTGTCAATCATTTTACCCATGTTTCCATTATCATGCGTAGTGAAAATGAGAAGGAACCTAAAGATAGATTCCCTTCCTTTCCCGCTCACATGCCTGCATGTATACACATCTTCATCCTTAAACAGCAAGTAACAGAAATGAGTCTGGTAAAATGCACAGAACAGTTCAGATACCAGTATTCTGTTCAGAACTGCTAAGAAACAAAAAATGAATGTTCAAACTAAGTCTGTCAAGTGATGCATTGAAGATGGTGGTTCGGGACTGTAGGAAATTTCTGATGGGAGTGTTCTTGTGCTGTGTCAGCAGCCAGCATAAACACTCGGTGCTGCTGCACTCCATTTTTCCTACTGCTTGTGTGATAGCAGTCTGCATGGACAAAAAAAAGAGACTTTTTCCTTTGAAACATTCTAAAATGTTTTCTAACTCAATATCTGAGTTACTACCTTTAAGTGTATTATTTTGCTAGTCTTACGCTTTACAGTATTTTGATTTTCATTTTCCTTATGTATTGTTACCTTCTTTTTGAACAGAGATATGTATGAATTTTTTTAAGTATGGCTTTCCAGAGGTATATTTATCCTCATTGCTATGCTGTGGTTCACAGTGATTGTATATTTTTTTGTGTTGATCTTAAGATTTGTTATGGTAGTCAAATATTTGCTGTTTTTCCTATACCAGTGTGATGAGTTAAAAGGGGTCCACAGTTTTTTCCAGAAGTGATCCAATTTATAATTTTCCACAGCTGGCAATAGATGTGTTGCATAGCTTTCTGGCTGCTCTCTCAATTTCAATTATAGAGGCTTTCTCTCTTTTTATTTTATTTCAGTGGTTTCACTTTGCTGTTTATTTATTTATTTTTAATCTGTGCAAATTTAAACTGCTATCAGTGTCATTAAAGTGTTTTAATTATGTAATGGTTTAGTCTTTTGATATAGTGTGAAGATGTTATTCCTTACAGTTTTAGTGGGAAGAGTGCACAGTCCCTGCTTTTGCTGCTAAAAAGCAAGGCAGAAGTCCACAGAGTCTATCAAACACTGGCCTTGAATTCAGGAGCTTCTCATATGGCCTAATTTGCCTTCTTGTGTAAGAGAATACTGTATAATGTATGCATGACTGTGACAGTTTAATATGAGATATAGCGCAGTAGTTTTCAAACTGGACTCCTGAACTAATTGAGCCAGAGTTTCTTCTGATTGAGCAACATTTCCTGTAATGAAGTGGAGATTTGCACTGGCATTTCATTTCCCGTGGTTTTCCTAAGCACTTTTTGAAAGGGCCTTCTTGGAGGAGGGGGTTGCTGACCTGACTTAGCCCTTGCATACATAGGCAGGTCATTCATTCATTATATGCCTGCCTTATTGTATAATGTCTACTATAATTAAATATAACATTCAAGCATTTAGTGCTTAGGGCAAATACTTCCAATCTAAAATTGAAAACTAAGAAAGTAAATGGCATTGCTAGTGTTGTCGAGCCCTTAAGAGAACATCATGCCTTTTTCTGTCAACTAGCCAGGAGTGCAGACTTTCAGATATCCAGAGCATTGCCCTACCCTAAAGTTAAGCAGGTTGTTCTGTAACTGTTGAAACTTTATTATTTGATTGATAATTCCATTGTCAAGGAAAATGGAAAAATATCCTCTTGATGCAGGAGACTGCTACTACTCAGACCTCTTGTCCCATAGGCTTCATACAGCTTAGCCCTGTGAGTTTGTAATGTTGTGGATTACTCTAATAGGTTTTAAATGTCTTTTAAACAAATTTATCTGTGTGGTGGCTATCAAAGATTATTAACTACCTGTAAGTATTTCAGGAAAGTCAGTTACTGGGTATAGGAAACAGATCTCAGTTGGACGCTGTTCCACCACAGGTAACAAACAAAAAGAAAACTTAATTGAATTTTGCCCTTTATAGGCACCAAAATTAATGAGCTACAAAAGCACCTGTAAGAAAAGAGACTTTGCTTGTTCTGCTTTTTGCAGAACTGCCTTTCTTTTATCCACTTTTGGTTAAACTTTTTGCAGGTTAAATTTAGGAACAGATCTTTGTGTATGAATTAAAGTAATGTATTTGCTTTAGATAAAGGGTTTGGAGTGTAGCTCAAGAAGAAGTATTGGCTTAGCATGGAACTGATCTCTCTGTATGATTTACTTTGGTGTACCTGTGTCTTTAGGTAACATTAAAACCAAACCAAAGTTGATCCTTCCATTACTCTGTTGTGTTGAGCATATGGGGAAAAAATGACCCCAGAAGCATCAATATTTTTAATGAGTTGTCCTTATCTCAGAATGTTCTTTGGCCCATGATGGTGTAGAATCTTTGAAAGCTTATTTCTAAATACCAGTGTTTTATGAGATTGTAAGAAGCAAAGCAGTTTTTTTTTTTAAGATAAGAATCTTTTCTCTCCTTTCAGTTTCTTAGTTACATGTGTATGTTCTACCTCTAGACTTTATGAAGTTTATATGTGATGTACAGCATTTGAATCAATACCATCAAACAAAGCATGTTTCTTCATATGACCAAGTATAACTTGTACTGTGAATAGTAACTTTTCCAAGAAATAACTTTCAAATTATGTCAGATTTGTGAGCTAATCTTAAGCTTTTTTCCTGTCCCTTCACTTCTCTTTTCATCCTTCTAGATTTACATTTTTTATGGCACTCGGTCAAATGCTGAATTTGTGATCCACAGTGGTTTTTTCTTTGATAATAATTCACATGACAGAGTGAAAATAAAGCTTGGCGTGAGTAAAAGTGACAGGCTGTATGCTATGAAGGCAGAGGTCTTAGCTCGTGCTGGTATCCCAACGTAAGTAAAACGCACTGTAGTGTTGTTTTTTCTAAAAAAACCCCCACATTTCTAATGTATATAATGTCCATTAGAGCATACATAAAGCTGTTCTGTGATCGTTTTCTTGTGTCTAATATTTCTCATGTTTGTATAGTAAACTAAAGTTGTTACAATAATATTTACAGAAGTTCTCTAAGCTATATTACCATCTAATTTGGACCATATATAAGGAAAAAAAGTCTTTGCTTTAATAACTACTTGAACAAAAACAGAGGGAGGATTAATTTGAAGTAATCTGTGGTTTTTCTTTCTGTCCTATCCCTTGCAGACGTACTACAATGCTTAGTATGTGAACCACAGTATTTTCCTTTTGTCTTTTTAGTCCAGAGGGTACTGTTAGGAGCAGCAGACATGAAACATTGCATTTCATGCATTTATTATGAAAACCACGTAAAAATCATTGTAAGTGTAAAATTGCAGAGAGAATTGTTCTTTTCAGATACAGGTTAGAAATGACTTTCTTCAGTTTAAACTAAGGTTACTTTTGTAACACTTCGTTTATTATATTCTTAAAGGTCTTTTAAAGTAAGTTCAAAAGTATAACACCAGAACTTGCATTTTCTCTTGTTTGATTGCTTCTTTTGTTAGTTCTAGTGTTTTTGCCTTGCACTCCATTGAACCTCCTATCTCTGCCCAGCTTCTGGCTTTCCTTCGAGTGTTTTGTATGAATGAAGGTAAGCTAAAACACTCTTAACTCGTGTTTACGGTTTTGATTTGTTTTGTTTGTTTTTATTATGCAGGAAAGTGGTAGACATTTATATAAAACATTAAGATAGAAGGTCAGAAAAAGTTGTTGGAATTGATGTTACAAGCACATCTGTAAGCCAGTGAGAAACCCAATCTTTGGCAGTGTTGTCTGAAGGGATATTGTAGTAGCATAGACTTTCAGAACTCCCAAAGAGGTGATCCAATTGATATTTAATCTTCCAGGCTGTTGTTGAGTGAATGGAGCTTGATCTCTACTTCTTAGTTTTAAAAACAGCTCACAAAGCAAGATCACATGAGACTTAGAGTGTTACTACACTCTTAAAATCATAGCAGATTAGTCTTTACTACCTGAATCATTCATGTACAGAATTGGAATATTCTGTATTGTATGACAAGTATGGAAGAGGGATTTCAAAGTTGAGTGTTTAAAGTATTTTGACAATTTATAATCTAAATTCAAATTATGTATTTAGTAATTTTTGTAGTGTTTCTCCTATGTTGGAAGGATTCTCTTATGTTGGAAGGGGAAAACAGGTACAACTTTTACATGACAGTGAGAGAATTGCCTTGCAGTCAGATATGCTGTACAAATGACATGGAATTGATATCAGTAGGAGTATTGGTGCTGTTAAGTTTTTTGCATGTGCTCTGTTTTCTTTTGTAAACACTTGCCCTCTTTAGTGTCATGACTTCGCTGCATCCTGTTGTCCATCTTTTAGAACTTTTTAAGAAATTCAAGTAAAGAGTCTTACAGGGGGGTTAATTTTGCCTTGGAAAAGGAAATATAATGAGTGGACATCTTAATTGCACTTCTCAGATATGATTGTGCTTTGATTACTCATGTGTCCTTAGTACTTCCTGATAAAACTGGTAAGTTTATTGGGAAACTACATGCAAGGAGTTATTCCGTTAGGAGAAAGATACTGACTTTGGTAATCCGCTTGTAAACAGGTGGAAATTTAAGTACATAGCAATTTATATTGTAGGTGTCGGTCATCATTCTGCTGTTTGCAATGCGTTTTACTTGAAGTTTGTGGTAGCTGCTTTGCAGGAGTGAAATTTGGTAATTAAAGATTGACAGAATTCACGTAATGTCAGCGAGCTGATTAAACATTTTCTACTCTCTATAAGGGATTCTGATGGGTGTCTCTTTGGACCAGCCATAGGTAGTTTCTGCTGCTGAAATAGATTTCTAAAACATTAGGAAAAATAATCCATTATTGTTTGCGATTTTCTCTGCCCTGTCCCTTTTATTATCAAAAAGTTCACCAAACTCAAAGAATTATTCCTTTCAGTTTAGTTTATCAGTTATAATACAAAACATCCTATCTCACTGTCAGAATTACATTGTGTATGAGATACTAAAATAAACAGATCTTACTTTGGAGCGGAGAAGGTCCTTCTTCTCACCACAAGACTTCCTGTTGCCTCTTTGAGAAGAATCCTGGAATTAATCAGCATATTTGATAATTCTCGTTTGAAGGTATTTTTTTGCTTAGCTGCTCAAAGCTATGCTCTTGAAGATAAACTTTTCTGCAGTCTGTCAGCTAACAAAGTGAATGACAAGATTGTTTCTAACAGATTGGTTTTGTACTTATTGCAGAAGAGCTGAAGGAACACTTGATAGGCGAGCATGCCATTGATAAGATCTTCACTCTGGGGAACTCTGAGTTTCCCATTAGCTGGGACAATGAAGTTAAACTTTGGACATTCCTAGAAGCCAGAGCATCCCTTCTTTTGAAAACCTATAAAACAACAGTGGAGGTAAAATTATCATTATATGTAACTTGAACATCTGAAATAGTTTGTATTATGATCGTAAGAAGAGATATTTTGTCCCCCATCTTCTCCTTCCAGACTTTCATCTGAACAGTAGTACATAATTCATTTTGCGCTTTCTAAAGTGTGGAAAGAGATTTGCATTATCTAAGGAAAATCAAATAAGATTGCAAGAAAGAAAGTTTTGTTAATGTAATTTTTCTTTGATTCACCAAATAAAGGCTACTTGCTTTTTCTCTGCAAGTAAAATTGGGTATCCGTTTCAACTTGTTGTCTGTTAGTTGTATTCCCCAAACTGCAAAGAAACATACTACTACTGCAGGCATATTTTAATTGAGAGTATATGTTTCATATGTTTGTGAAGTCTTCTGTCTTTGCTTGTTATGCAGGCTGACCTATGTGGAGAAATTTTTGGCTTCTTTATGGATATGTGACAATTTTCACTGGAACTTTATGCAGGCCCCCTCATTCCTGTATGTCTATTTGCATCAGCATGAAGAAGCTACTGTCACTTACTGTTAAAGCATAGAGAGAAAAATTAAGGGATTTCTTCTGTTGTTGGTTGTTGATAGCAAAAATTTGCTTCTTCTTTTCTACCAGGATGATAAGTCGTTCTTGGAGACCCATGACCTTACTTCACATGCGACAATGGCTATCAAGCTGCGATTAGGTGAAAAAGAGATCTTGGAGAAGGCAGTAAAGAGTGCCGCTGCTAGCCGAGAGTACTATACCAAACAAATGGCGGATGGAGCTCCACTTCCTAAATATGAAGAGAGCAATATTGCCTTGTTGGAGAACACTGTGGCAGACTCTAGACTCCCTATTGTCTTGAGAAACCTGGACGATGTGGAAGAGCAAGGGGACTTAAAGATTGATGAAGCTATGGATGCAGAAGTCACAGAAAATGGGTTTGTAAACGGTGAAAACTCTCTATTTAATGGGACCAAATCAGAAAGTGAGAATTTGAATAAAGAGGAAAGCAACAGAGAGACTGAAGATGCCAAAGAATCTTCTTCAGAAAGTACTGATGAGGTTAAAGAATAGTCCTAAAATTTGACTTTCTTGTGAAATTAAATTAGCTGAAGTTTATGAACAGTGCATTTATGTTGGTGTGTTTCTTTGTTAACATTTCTCTTTCTGCAGAGAAAAATGTTTTTGCTGCTTTATATAAAATTGAATTTTTAAGTTATTAAAAAGGTTTAGCACCCCCTTTCAATTAAGATTGCCATCTTGCTTTCAGGCAAAAACTGGGGATAGAGGTGCCTTTGGAAGATTTTGCAGCCCTTTGTTGAACCAAATGTATTTTCTTCCTGGGGAAGAATTAAGCTCTTCTATCTGCTGTGCTTTTGTTGTTATGTCACTCTGACTACCGAAATTAAAAGCTTGCTCTGCCTCCTGCCAAGAAAGGCAGAAGGCAGGACTGACTCGGTATTCAGCATGAAGGTGGGAGAGCAGTACAGCAGAAAACTGGATAAGAGGATCAGAAACTTGGGAGACTTGATGAAAACCTGTTTAAAATCAGGTATGCCAGTCCAGGAAAAGGTAAGGTGGCAACCTTATGATTGGTAGTTTTAAATGTTGATGAGGATCCAAATTGTATACACTTAAAGTGATCTCTGAAAATTTCAGTTAACTTTGTCTTTGTTTACTGTATAAAAATATCTCATCTTTCTTCTTCAGTCAGAGCTAGGCTGCTACAGTACTACATTCACCAACTTTTAAAGGCTGACTTTTTATTTCCAGGTGGTACCTGTTGTTATTTACAAGGTTGGCAGTGCTACTGGAGAGTTTGAAAGCAGATAGGCCAAGCCACAGCTTTAAAATGTACTGTTCAAAGTGAGGTTGCTTCCCAGCTTCTACAGGTTTTCACAATTAGCTAGAGATTTTCAAAGCTCCACTTTTGACTAAACCATTATTAAAAGGAAAATATGATTAATACTCCTGTCTGCTACTCCTTCATTTCTTTGTTGCTGGATGTAACACTGAATGTGACATGGTTACCTGATCCTATTCAACTTCGTCTTTTGCTTAAGATGCTCATTGACACTGTTTTCTTGTAGGAAATGGCAGGTAGGCTAATGTATTTGTGGCTCAAGTGCAAACCAAAGCCTAGTCTGCGGTATACTTTGCCATTTATAGCGTGTCTTTCTGATGCACGTTTCTCTGGATACCTCCACAGGTTAACCAAGTTTACTGTCTCCAGCAATTTTGGTCACCGTCGTACAATTTTTCAACTTACAGCTGAAAACAATACAGTTCTACCATAGTGCAATGTCAGGACAAGGGTAGTTTCAAGGTCTGACTTTGAAATGAGCTGTTTGTTGGAAGGAGAAGAGGGTGGGATATTTTTATTTTATGAGTGAACGGAGAGGTACATAAAGTGATTTAATTCTCCTCTCAGTGTTAAGGACTTCGTCTTTTACCCATGTTTCCTTAAAATCAGGATATTGGAAAGAGTGGAGAAGCTTGGGCAGCAGTTGAAAGTTCAATAAATGTTGCAAGCTGTTCATCCAAGATCAGTTGCAGTTAAGTGTCTTTTGGCATATAGATAGTTTTATTACATTTTGCTTCTTTCGTACTACAACTTGGAAAATGTGTGTTTGCATAAATCTTTGGTGCAATGCACATAAGTAGTGACTTTCAGGTTGTCGTAGCAGTTTTGGTGTTCAGCTAGTATCAGTGTGGGGAAAATGAAAATAAAATAGTTTTTTAAAAGATATTTCACTAAGAATGGCACGTTGCCATTGCACCTTGGGTATTGCTTCACCACTAACGAGATGCTGGACCAGTATTTTTGTAACTATATGCTGCCTTTGGTAGAATGTCATGAATTGTTGTCTTGACAGTTTAAATGCCATCCAGAAGTAGTTACTGATCACTTTTTATTAGGACCAATATTCCGTTTCTGTTTCTGCCAGCTACATTGCACAACATTGTAGTAGATACTATGATGAAATCCTGAATCTACCCTTCCTGAAAATTATAACTGTAATCCAGAATTTACATGCTTTGATTCAATCTGACGCACTGTATTTTGTTCCAGTATTTGCTGATAACTATGGCTTAGCAAAGCCTGTGGTCACCACAGGACAGGATGTGTGGGTTTTCTTGAATAAAATATAGTTCTACAATATCTTCCCTAGTGAGTGTATTATACGAACAGAATCTGTGCCTGCTGCTGACTGCTGTATCTTGGGAATGGGAAGAGGAGTAACTGTCCAAGTATGCAGGTGAAGGTTAAAGGAGAAATATCTGACAATTAAAAGGGGGATTCTAGTACACAGAAACTGATCTATTAAGCACACAGCCAAATTCTTACTCTTCAGATGTTAGTGTCATTTAGCAAAATATCGCACACAATAAAAGTAGTGAGTAATCTAATCTTGTAATTTGCATTTTTCCTTTACACGTGTAGCGGTTTCTCAGAACTAACCTAAAACTTCAGCTTTTGAAAACTGAGGTGGAAACAAAAAAAATTGGCGCTGATGAGCCCTTATTACCATCTGTCACGAAAACAGACCTTTCAAAGCATTTTAAAGTTAACTTTCTTCATAATGTTTGGTTAAGAGGCTGTTCGCACTAATCTCAGGCTAAATGCCAAATCTTGCTTCTGTTTAGCTGTCTATGTGAAGTACTCAAACAAGGAAGCCATCGCTTGGATTTCTCAGACTGTTCTCCAAAAACAAACCGGGAGGGGAAAATAAACCTTTTGAATTTTGCATGAACCTACCTACTGATGAATCGTTTCCCTAACAACCTGCAACTTCTTCGGCTGTGTACTGCAGGGCTGTATGCTTCCAGCCCTGTTGTTGAAGTCAAAACACATGAAACAGAGCTATAAGTGTTGTCGTGAGTGTGCGAGCTGAGAGCCTTTTGGCCAGAGGTAGGATGGAGGCTGGACGTTTGTCTCGCTCCAATTTATAGGAGGGAGAAGAGGTTCTTTTTGATATATGTATACCCGATGGCAAGATTAAGACACAACGGGTCAAATGTTAGCCCAGCCAGTTTATTACAAATCCTAGTTGCTTAGGGATATGGGGAAGGGAAGATGGGCGATAGAAAAGAGATAGGAAATAAGCAAGGAGTCTTTGTAGAAAGCAAGAGAGAGATAGTCACCACCGTGGGTCCAGTGAGGTTCGTAGCAGGTCCGTTGTTATCAGGAACTCATCTGGTCACCATGCGGGATGGGAGGAAGCCAGGAAGCTTCGCAGCAAGCAGGCCAAGGGGGGGAGGGGGGGGGGTTCTTCCAAAGAGGGTTTTCCCCTCAGGGAATTCTCCGTCAAATTTTCTTTGGGAGTTCTCCAAAATCCTTAGTTTAGTGAGGGCTATTTTATCCCCCATTTCTCTGGGTTTTTTTCTTCTTTCTGTTAGCGTGACATACCTGGTCCAACAGATAAGCCAGCAAGGAGTGGTGCCCTCGTTGCCATGCACAAGCATTATCACTTTTTGCAGTGGTCAGCTCCTTCAAGCCACACCCCTGAAAAAGACTGTTTGTCCCGCTTCTGCTTATCTTTACAATCATGAGCAGAGGTACTGTGGCACGGTGACACCTAGCACTCGCCCCCCCCTAGATAATTTGCAATTGTCAGTTAGAGTCTTATCACCAGAAAGGCCTCATGAAGCAAGCTTTGAGACAAAAGAGAAAAACAGTTTTGTCTTTCACAATGTTGTTAAAAGGCCATATGTGTAGAAGATCTGTGCAGCTCACCAGTAGCTGTATACCTGAAGCTGATTTGCCTGTACAGAGGGATGAGCATCATAGCCATGAAACTTGGGTATATCAAAGGTATGCTGAAAGGTTTAAGTTACACATTCTGCTTTTCTCCAATTTGTATGTTTAGAAACTATGTAATACCTGTGGCTGCCAGTTCTTACCTTATAAAAAGATGTGAAGCAATGACAAAACATTGCAATTGGAAGCGTTTCAATCTGATGCATTGAAGGTGCTCCCCAAATCCACTGCTCTTTCTTGGTTCTATGAATTGAAAGTGAGTTTTTGGTGTTCCTCATACTCTGTGCCAAACAGGAACAATTAGACAAAACACTGCTCTACCAAACACTCAAACAAAGCAGTATCCGATCCTTTTCTCAAGAAGACTTTTAATCCATGTTGAAGTCAGATGTGATCATATGACTATAACATAATTACCACCCGCTTCCTTCTTCAGGTGTCTTGCTGCACCAAATGCAGAATGGAAATTGGTGACTCACTGTTTTGAAGAGCTTCCTTAGCATTTCTCTGGTGTCCACATCTATTTCCTAATAAGTGCAGCAGGCTTGGAAATTGTGCAAGATTTATGTTTAAAATAAGATAAAAATATCAGTTGTACTAATGAGGAAAAGACAAAACATAAAAGGACATGGATTCTTCTGGGTTTTGTCTCTCCTTAAATTCACTCAAATATTCGGCATATCTCACAACTGAAAGGATAGCAGCTGTGAAGTTAGTGTAAAATGGCACAAACTTGAGCTTTAGTGATAAAAGTAAAATCTATTTCTGTGAATTCATTTAGTGAAAAACACAACAACATTCACATTCTCCTAAGTACCGTATTGCCTGTCCTGTGGTACCAAGCAGAAACCAAAACATCTATTTTTGAATATAAGTGCTCTAGTATTCATTCTCCTGGACTATCTGTAACAGAACAGGCTTGAAAGTATGACTGAATAAGCTGTTTTGTGTAGCAGCATATATTGGTTGTGCCCTTTGACTGCTGCAGGAGAGCTGCTTGGTGCTGGGGCTACAGAGGGGCTTTGTGAGTCGCTTCTGGGAGCGTTGCTCAGAGCCACAGGAAGCAACATTGAAATCCATGGCAGAGCTGTGTTCAGGACAGTCACCTGGACGATGATATGCCTGAACTTAGAGAGCTTAGTCCTACTTATATCATATTTTTGCATATAGGACTGTTTTGTTGCATGAAGGTGATTGAGCACAGCTTTGAACCTGAGCGTTCGGTGTTCCAGGTCAACTCTTGTGTTCACTGTGCTCAGAACTCATTTCTTTTTTGTTTCTATTTTTCAAAGATCTGAGGTCTGTCCCACACAAAATACAGTTTTGTTCTGTTCTGTTTTTTTGGAACTTTGCAATTTTGGACAAACACAGTCATTTTCTCATTCCGCTCAGAAAAATAAGGACTGCTGACCACTACAACTGGTGCCTTCAAGCAGTTTAACTTGAATTTGAGTAGAACAGATCTGCAGCCCGTTGAGACTTTCCTTTGCTTCCTCAGAAAGTTGTTTAAAATCTGCATGAGGACAGGGAATAAAATCCTACTTGTGTTTCCCAGCTGAATTGCCATTATTTATGCACAGATCGGGACACCAGCAGACTCAGATAACTGAACTTAAACACTTAGCATTCTGTTTAATATTAAGCTTATATCATTCTTGAAAAATGGGCCAGCTTGAAGCCCTGAACATGACTCATTTGTCCCCCAAACAGGGACGAAGTGGGGTTGCCCATCCCATCCCGCTCTGGTTTCTTTGTACTCCAGCTGACAGTAGCTGGGTTCCTGCACCATGCCCTGTTGCACGTACAGCTGTTATGTGTTTTTTTCTGCTGCTTTGCACCAGGCTGGAATCACCTTTCTGTTCTGTAGAGGCACTGCTGTCCAGAGGAGAAATATTGGCTGTCCCCACCAACCCATCCCTGTACGAGCCCATAGCTTTTGTGTTGTGCTGTTGTTTAACGTGGATCTGTGCAGAGTATTTTTTTTTAACTTTCTTTTTGTGGTTACTGTTTGATTTAATCATTCTGCAATTTGTTGTCACTTTTACAAAAAATGACTCTGTTTCTTCTCTGTAAGATAAAATTGGGAGCTATGTAGGTGTCCTGTATCAGGCAAATTCATTTCCCTTTGCTTTATTCTTCCTTGGTTCACCACATTCAGCACTGCTGGCAATTCAGCCAAGGCCTAATTTTAGCACTAAGGAGTGGTGTTATATACAGATTTGTGGTCCAAAGGTAGGAATAACGTGCTTTGAAACTGAATCCCTGTACAGAAGCAAGCATTCACAAACAGCCTCATATGAACTGCAAAGGAATTTTTAGACTAACTTGAATATCTGTAAGAGAGCCCTACTGCCTTGCAGCAATTAATTCAAGTGATTGGATGCTAGGAATGGTTTATTATAATTGCACACAGGTAGTAATTTATTAGGGTGGCTGTTTCTTTTGGCATATGTCAAGAAGGTCAGAGTTTAGACTTTTTTGGACATTAACCTAGTCTTCTGAAACTCTGAAGTTCCACTTTTTGGTCATTAATTTCATACATGCTGAGATTGTGACAATTAACCCACTTAATAAAGGTCAAGCTTCAATTTTTTCCAATTTCTGGAACACTTAACTTTATTCCTTCTTGAAAATGGGCAGATACAGAATGATAAATAGTTATTAAATGAGAAGGAAGATGTAGTTCTGCTGTCAAGATACCATTGAAAGGCTAGTAACAAAAGGACCAGAACCACTGTGTGTTTGAAGTAGAAGGAATAGCCTAAGACTACAGGAGAATGAAATAGGAAAGTATAGATCACAGCAAGCTGTTTAAAACGTTTCCTCTAGCATCCCCGTTAACTTGCTCTACCTTAGCTTCCAATTATGCAAATACGTAATTTGTCCCTTTAAGTTTTTTCATGTATACATATGAGGTTTCCTACAGCTGTAAAGCAGCATCTAACCACAGCTGAAAGGCATAAACCAGCAAAGTGAGTAAGAAAACAGGGTTGGTGTTTTCAGCTGACCAAAGCCTTGTTATACTGCACTTCATTAATACCTGGATTTCAGAGAGCTGCAAGATTATGCAGGAATAAATGCTTGGTTCTGTGTTGTGGCATCATTTCTTAAAGGACACATTGGTTTGTTGTTTTCTTAAGCAAGCTATCACTTGGAAATCAGTACTGACATACATTGTAATTTCTGACTCCTCTGCAAAGTAGTCATTTTGTAAGTTAACACAATCAGTGCATCTTTAGGATTAGGTCAGTGCCGAGTGATTTTTGGAAACCTATTTTTCACATACGTGTTCACTTGCTTTTAAGGTATTGAATAATACCTCTGGAGTACTCCCACCGTGGTTTTGTGGGTTGATGCTGAACAGTTTAATACAGGTACAGCCAGCAAATCTCTTGGAGAATAATAAGCTCTGTGTTGAAAATAGTCTGTTTCCTCTATAATTGTTTTTCTTGAAGAAGTCCTATTGCCCAAACCTAATAAGTGGAGATGTTGTTCTCCTCAATTCTCAGTCTGTCTGTAGAAAAATAAAGCGTGGAGGTACACAGTAGCCAGCATGTGTACCAATGTGAGTGCACAACATTTGTATTCTAATATCATCATTAGAAGAAATTGTTTTCCCTCTGAAAAAAAAAAAAAAAAAAGTGGCTCATGATTTTAAAATACTCTCATGCATTTTGACACTGCTGTGGCTTACTTTCCATGTGAGAGGTCTGGTTGTTGCTTTAAAAACTTGTGTTGTCCCCAGTGGCCTCTATAGACACCGACCCATGTGCTTTACATACTCTGCCCTTCTCCCGCTAAGAGCAGTTATCAGCCTATGCTAATGCTGCTAAATGCTCACTGGTTAGTAGTAGCAATAAGTGTGGGACAGATGATTTATAGCCACTTGATTCGAAGGATTTTCAGCTAAAGCCAAGTATTTCAAATGATCAAACATCACCTGCCATGAGAAGCAAATTTACAGCACAATTGTAGTTTTCGAGCTTACTCTTAGCAAAGTATATTAATCTTTTCTTCAGATTTTCCTTTTGTGTTTAAAAAGCACTTTTTAAAGAAGTGGGGACCAACAGGAAGAACTTCAGCCCCAGAATGATGTGCACTCCTGAGGTGAGCCTTTGGATTTTGCATCACAAGATCTTGCGTTTTCCTCTTCTTTCTCTTTTTTAAGACAGCTATTTTCATTGTCCATATTGGGCCACTAAATAAAAATAGGCTGGTTTTGTATCTTGTCAGGATGAAATGAAAAGTATATATATATTTTTTTATTATTTCCTATATCAAAACAAGGCAAGTTTATCTGGGAACCAGAATTTTATTGCTTAACGTATATTTGCACCACGCAGTGAAAGGCATTCACTTTCATGGCACGTTTTCTTCCAGTGATTTCCAAATGCCTCGCAGCTCTCACAAAGCTGAATTTTTGCAGTACTTTTCTGAGATGAAGGAGCATTATGATGTTTTCTGACATGAAGAAGGAGCTGCAATAGGATGCCAGAGCCTGAATCTGTGGTTCTGGTGACGAGATGCCTTTGTTAAATGCTTTCAGGATCATGAGAAATGGTACTGTGAACAAACTACGAGACTATTTCTAGAAATGTATGTGCCTGCTACCTGTTTGTAACAAATATTTGCTATAATCAGCAGTTCATCCTTAGAAATAGATCATTAAATATTGATTTTCTCCACTGTCATGGGTGAGGGGAAGAAAGTAATGCTGTAAAAACAGTGCTTAGCCAGTCCCTGTGTCAGGGCGGCATTTGTGACTGTAAATGCACTTGTCCTGACTGAGATTTTCTCTCTAGGTTCAGTGACAGCAAATGCAAATAGAATATTAGCACTCAAAACACTGAAGAGGACATGGCGGCTTGGTCATCCTATTTCTTAGAGATACAGAGAGTCAGTGTAGGCAACAAAGTCAAGATGGAGCTTCTGTATGAATGAGCCTCAAAGGCTTTTTCAGTTGTGACACAGATCCATGAAGTAGTGGAATGCGCTGTAGGGAAGGACAGCTGACTGATGTTGTCACAAAATATTCTGCTGGGAAGGTGTCGGTCTAAACTGCACCTATCTGCAGGAGAGGTGAGTTTCAGCATACCTTCCTTATGTAGAAAACTCCTGAAAACACCGGATCTGCCAAAGCACCTCTATTTTGACGTTTCAAGGCTGATTTATTAATGAAACAAAACTTGGGCAGTTGCACGATCCTTTCACATTCCCCTGCACAACATGCACATGACTTGAGTGTTCCTTGGGTGACTTAAGAATTTCGTTGCTTTGCTTCAAATGATGGAAGTCTCTGAGACTGCTTTCACTGCACTGCATGAAGGAATTTCATGAAAATCACCACTCAGTTAGTACCCTGCTTTAGTGGCAGTCCTGCCTTGCAAATTTTCACGTTATTAGCCTATAGAAAGTCCACGTGGAGAAGCTCCTACTGCAGTCCATTATCAACCAAGAGACCAGAAGACCATGCCTCTTTGTTTACAAAAATATCCTTTTAAATTTGAAACAAGAAACTGCCCTCTGATTTTGGTTTGAGACTCAGAGTGCAAACTAACAAGATTTTAATACATTTCAACGTATTTTTTGGAATGTTGAAACAAAGTTCCCAGTGGTCCATACCTTAATATTAGAGGGTTTTGTTCATTCGTTTGTTTTCCAATGGTGCAAATGGTCAAGAAAGAATTTTGTTGCAATTTGAAGAACAAATTTGGATTGGGATGGAAATATTGTCTTTTTGGGGGGCCCAGCCCCAGACTCATTTCCTTTTCTCTAAATAGAAGGGCAAAGGCCATCTCTTATAACCTAGAAGACAGGAAACCTTGAACTGACACTGCGCGCTATAAAACAAGAAGCACAAAACAAGAAGCCCACTACTCAGGAGGAGTCTGCAAAGGCAAAACATTGATCTTATTATCTCAGATTGCTGTTAAAGGAAATAAATATACAAAATCAAGAAGATAATTAGCCCTCAGCCCAAGGACTACAAGCAGATTCAAATTGAGAGGGGGAGGTACAAACTTATCCCAGGGCAGGTAATTACACAGTTGTCTAAGGAAATAGGTTTTTGCATTGCTTTTGATGCTTTTTCTATGCATGATAGAATGGAAGTTCAGTGGTCTGAGCTGGATTTCCTGCATTCCTCATAAGACCAGTCAGACTGAGTCTTTGATAACAGTCTCATCAGTTTGGCAATATGGAGCTTGAGGAAGTGTGCATAAGTTTCTCTTCTATTTTGTTTTTTTTTGACAAACTTTTTTTTTGAAGATCAGAGCATACTTACAATTTTTATAGGACTCCTAAATCATTAAACTTATTGCATATGGTTATAAATGACTTGTGTAGTCTGCTTCAGTTTTTTCATATGTTGGGTTTATATCAGGTAAACTGGAATAAATGCAGGCTTACGTCTCCTGTCCAATCCTTGATATCCCCATGAACGCTTCCTGGAAAACTGAGTTCTCTCTACCACTTGAAATAGCCAGTGAATGAGGTCCATATACTTTTCACCTTTCTAAACTTCTTGGTCTAGTTACAAATCAAACTAGAGCACTTGGGTGGCATACCGGCCCCAGAGAGTTTGATGCAGCTGTCCATCATCTTCAGCCTTCATGGACTCCTAGGGAGTCTGGCTGCTTTGGTCAGTTGACTTTGGCTGTAAGACCTTACTAGTTACTAACAAGGAGGAAAACGTGCGTAGAGCAGGTGCCACTGGGTTGTCTTGGTAGTAATGAGTCAGTTGAAAACATGACTTCGAACACAGAAATGTTAATCCTAATATGTCTAAGAATCTGAAGTGTGTCAATTTTACTATATGTTTAGGTGTGCTGTTTCTTATTTTTAACATCTTTCATATTTTCAAGATATCTAAAGATACCTGTGCCCTTTCTGATAAGGGCTTAAATACAGTGCTTACTGGAACGAGATCTCATTTTGCTCCATTCCAAAACAAGTACGTGTGCTTTAGGGATCACAAGAAGTTTGTAAAGGCATCTACCCAAGCTAACAAACCAGCCACAGAACAGAGAGAGAGTACCATAGTTGGCAGTCAGTGGTTACTGAAGTACAATGTGTTGGCATTCTGAGTGCCTTTTTTCTTTGTCATGCACAGTGGAATAGTCTGGATCAATGGTCTCTACCTTTGCTGTCCCTCTTTCTACTTTCATCAGCATGCAGAGAGAACATCCAGAGTAGGCAGCAAAGATGAATGAATGGAGGGAGAGGAGCATATGAAGTTTGAGGCAAATTTTAAATGAAAGGCACCTGAGGTAGGGTCAGATGCCTTTAAGAGCTTGGATGGAACTCCTGTTTGAAGTCCACCTTGGGTGTGTACTCGGAGGGAAAGCAGGTGAGTGCCTCTGGATAAGATCCACCTTTTTAAAAGTCCAGAAAGTGTCTGCTGCACTATAAATGCAGCTAATAGCAAATGAGTGACATTGCAAGGATTACAAAGCTCAGCTGAGTACTCGCTGCTGCTGGCTACAGAATGAACAGTCCTTGTTGCATTGTTCTCCAGAACCGTAGGCAGAGTTTCAGACATTGTACTGACTGTTCTGGTTCAGACGGGTCGTAAGAGAAGTTCATTTCATTAGTAGGCCTAAGAACTGAATCTCAGGTCAGAATCTCAGATGCAGACACCAGATTATCAGTTCAGCCCACAGCAGAGAACAAGTACCTCTTCTTCTGAAGTGCCCAACCTCAGACACAACCAAGCCATGATCCCAGGGCAGGTGCATCCCTGCTTTTAACACAAGTAGAACCTTTTTCCAAAGTACCGTTTCCCCAGAAATAATAACAATAAAAGGATCTGACTGTATCCTGTGCCCTTTGATGTGCTGAAAAATAAAACAGTTCTGGTTCACAAGCTGTTCTGTTGCTTTTCTTACTGCATCTCAACAGCCAGTGGCTGGTGCCACCGTCAGTGCACTGTTTCTTAATTCTCTTTCTTTCACTTCATGCTTATCTCACTTTAGAGAGTGTGAAATTTTTCAGTTCATTATGTTCTGAACCATTATTTAATTGAAGCCCCTAATGTTCAGTCAGTACACATTGCGCACAGTCATTTAAAATATTCCAGCAGTGCACATTTTTTATAAGTGGCTCAATTGGAAGTGATCAAGGTTTGAAACTATAAACCCTCTGCTGTGGAAATGTGAAGTGCTGCTCTCAATAATTTCAAATTGCTTCCCAAGCAGGCCCTGTATTCTGCCTGTCTTAAGCTGTAGCATAATTTCTCAGTACACTGTATGCCCAGAACCTCCACTTAATGTCTCGCACAGAAAGGAGGAAGTTGCAGGATTGTCGGTGCCCACTTGCTGAGGACTCTGGTTTGAATCCCTCCTCTCTGAACAAAGATGCTGGATGGGAGATTTTTGTTTCGCTCACCACATCTTGTCCAGAAGTACTGGAATAGTGATTGCCCTTTCCTCTGCATGGTGTCTGCCATGGTTGCAGCTTTGTCCTCAGTTCCATGAGATCATGTACATGCCTGAGGTAAGTGCGCAGCCTCTAAATGGATTTGTGCCAGTAAAAGCATGCTGAGATTGCAGCTGTAAGGTACCCTAGAAGAAATAAGGTGAACCGTGAGATCAAGGCCTTTGGCATCAGATCCCAACCAACTGCAGCTTTGCTGCCCAGCTGAAAGTGATGATGAAGAGGTGGTCCTGCCAAGGGGTTAGGTGCAGCAGTGCCACTACTTAAAGCTCGGTCTGCCTGTGTTTTGAACATGACTGCATCTTGTGATAGCATAGGCTGTAAGCTTACTTTTCTTCAACTTCCCACAGATTGAATGTTAATGATTAAAGGAATGGTGTTGTCACTTTTCCCAAGGCAGATTCTACCCAGCAAAAGAAAGGCTGTACTTGGGAAGGAGAAAATGAAGCTCACCACCTCCTTTCTCCTGCTGCTCAGAGTAAAACAATCCTCAGAGACTGCTAGCTGTCTGCAGTGGTGGGGCAGGCTAGTGGCAGTGGTGGACAGCACTGTGGACCATTCACAGAAGAGTTGCCATCACTTTTCAGTGATTAAATTTAACACTGAAGATGAGTCAGAGATTCAGTTTTATTGAAAATGCTCGGTAATCTCTAGTAATGACCTAGTCCAACTAAAGAACAAGCACTCGTTAAAGGTCATTTATCTGAGCAGAGAAGAGTGTTCATTTTCCAAGCGCTGTCATCTTCTACTTTAATTAATATCAGCTGTGTATGCCTTTGGCAGTGGCTTCAATATTGTAGCATGGGAGGACTGGACTTCCAGTGACATTTTTAATGAAAAAATGTAAATCATCTCTCACAAGTGCTGTAATTGAGCTGTTCATTAGCTAACCCTGGATCACAGAGGAACACCTACAGAAATAAGCTGAACTCTGTGAATCCTGGATAATTTTGTGGGACTGAGAGGCCTTACAGACACAGCCCAGTAAGTTGCTGTCATCAAGGGATATGTTCAGGAAGCCATTTTGGCTCCTCCCTGTGGTCCAGGTAACCAAAAAGATTCTAAAAAAAGACAGATGAAGCACAGGAAGATGGCATCTACATTCCTGATGCTTAATGGAGATACAAGACAAGTAGCTCAGGAACCTGAAGATTTGGGAGGACAGCTTTCATGAAGATCCTCATCTTGATCCTTTAAAGAGATTGATGAAAGCCCTGAAGCACAAGGCAGAAGATTTTATCTTCTTTCTAGAATGCATTAGGAATAAAAATTCCAACACTAGATTTATATCCTGAGGCTGGAAGGGACCACTAGTTGACTGACCCTTATCTCCTGTGTGTTACAATCCACTAAATTGCATTAAGTTACTTGATATTTATGAATAATGTGCGTTTGGAAAAAGAAAGGCATCCAGTGTTGATGAAAAGACAGGAAGAGATGGTGATTCCTTTAGTATTCTTGGCAACTTTTCTCAATGTTTGATCATTCTCATTTTCAAAATAATATTTGCCTAATACTTCAAGTCATAGTGGTTGATTCTGTAGTACTTTGTTTTGCTGGATGCAAAAGATCCTTCTAGTCACTGGAAATTTCCCTCTGTGCATACAATAGCTTGTATGCAATGATAGTTTACCTCCCAGGATTCTTCCTTTGATGAGGCAAGCCTCACATTGTAAGCTGTTTCCTCCAACTTGAGAATCATTTTGGGGTGTCACCTCTTTGTTCTACTAATTTTTTAACACTCTTCAAAGATTCCTCCACTGGAATATATGGTAGCTTATAGTGGTAGTTATGTTTTAATTATCATTTTGTCTGGTCAAACCTCAAAGTTTTTTGATAGTCCTCTTTGTCTTGGTGCTTCTCTCCTACTGAGTTCCTTGCTCACCATTTGAATCATTATTAACAGTGATACTATTTCCCCAGTCCATAGGTGGAACTTGTATTCTGGTTTCTAGAAATCTGGCTTTGAATTCAGTTGAGTTAAATAGTTCTTAGTCTTCATGATCTCATTTAGCAATTGGTCCACTGAGAGAGAGCACCACAATTATCTTCGTTTGTCATGCCTGGTGTTATTATTTCTTCTTAAATTCTTCTTCTGATTGATTTTCTTATTTCTGTAAGTCCAGTGTTGGTTGCTTGGTTGGTGGTGGTGATTTTGGGATTTTTTTTTTTTTTTTTAATCTAAGTTTGTGTATTGCATGCCATGCTCCGACAAGAAGCTTTATAGTCAAGTTTAATGTCTTGTGGAATATTTTTACTACCATAGATAAAAATAGGGACGTTCTCCAGTACATTTTTTTGGAAGAGATATTGCTAAACTCCACACTTTTCAAATGTAGACATAATTTTAGAAAATTGTAGAAAAACAACAGTGCAGAACCACTTGAAATGTTTGTGAAGTTCAGCTCCGAATTCAATTCTCTTGATCATAGCTTGAATCAAAACTTGTCTCTCTAAGTACCTTCACTTTTCACAGAGGACACGAACTGCACAGCACTGGAGTTTATAGCTTTCGTTAAATATGTTCGTGCTCAGCAGCTAGTTTGTACATCATTCCCTAAGGAAGAACATGAATTGTCTGTATAGGCAATTCCTGATAGAGGTATGTCCTGGAAGTGGTCTAAAATAAATGCCTTTGCTAAGTCAGCCTGTGTCATCACAGAGACGTTTGTAAGCTGTGTCAGAGCTATGGAGTATCATGTCCACCACCAGGAACTTGCGGAAGGGCGGTAGGAGCGCGTCACCTTAAATTGCTTCTGGAAGTGAAGGACTGAAATTGCATTGCGTAAGCAGTCCCTGTGGGTGGGAAATGGGTGGACAGCAGGAAGAGGAGAATGGGAAGGCTCTGCTGAGTGAGGAAAATTTGGAAATTCTGTTTTCTGTCAGTGTTATAGAACATTTGGATGAATTTTAAACAAATCTTTTCATTTTTTCCTGAAAATAACTTAGTCTGGATTATTATCCATGTTCCCTTAGCTATGCATTTCCTGTGCTTTCTGATGGATTGTGAAGTGACACAAAAAGTGGGGCTAGGCCCTGACCACCTACACTGAAGTCATGTCCATCTCATCCCATCCACATGCAATTTCTCATTAGCCCAGTGGAGAACCCCGGTCTAACTACCTGACTCACTCTATTGAATCTTGCCTTCAGAGAAGACCAAGGCCCTGATTGACCTAAAGTCAAACATGAGTGGAATCTGTTCTGAGTGTGGTGTTGTCACACCATGAAAGCAGGAAGCAGAGGCAGAGTCCTGCCACCCCTCTCCATCCTGAGCCATGGTTTTCATCTCCTCTGTTGTTCAGGCAAATTTTTTTTCAATCCCTCCTGCATTTTCTTCCAGCCACCCGATTGTGTACATGCTGTCACCGATGCAATAGCCTGTGTCCTTCATACATGTCCCACACATAATCCAAACACAAGAAGAAGAACCAAGGTGATTTAAAAATGTGAAGTATCTCCTGTTTTTACATCTACGTGATGCATGTTTTGATGTGCACATGTGGATCTCAGCTCATAACAGCTTCTTGTGCCACTGAGAATGTGTTAGTTTTGCAAATATCCAGGATTTTTTTTTTTTTAAGTAGAAAGCAAATTATTTGTATTGTGGTAATGCTGGAGGCCACGGGTAGATTGATGTTCCATCACACTAGGAAAAATCCAAGGAGCCCATTGCCTGCCATTATTTTGTATGAACATTACTTTCCATTGTTCCCAATTCTAATACCATGTTAGCTATTGAGATGTGTAAGTCTGGAAGAGAAGGTGTTTAACTGAAAAATAACCACTCTTTTCAGTGTATTTGTATCCCCAAACCCTGGCTGAAGTATGAACAAAATGAGCTTATAATCTTCAGTTTGCCATGAGGAGATATTTGTGCTCAGAAACTTGCAGTAAAGATCTCAATGAGAGCTATATATGGTGTGCAAAAAACTGTCTTGGAAGAAGCTTGAACCTCATTTGTTTAGGATCAAGCAAAGTCGTTACCAGCACTCTGAGATGAAAATTGCTCCCTGCTTTCCTGCAAAGCTTAAACCAAATTAACCAAGTAGATGGGCGGAATGCTTACTGTACCAAAGACGGGCAGAAACCTCTGTGCTAGTAAGTCTGGTTCCCTGAAGCTATTGGTTTTCATGTTTATCTATAATCCCATTCATAAACTCATAAAGTTGCAGTTTAAAACCTGTTATGTCTCTTGATCCCACTGCCTGTACTTAGAAGTTGCTTCCCGAAGCCCTGTTTATGTGGATGTGATGAATCGGTTTCTTCTGCTGTTGAAAATGAGGTTCTTCTCCAAAACGCTAGGAATGGTTCAGGAGATATGGCTGTATACATGCAAATCATTAAGGAGGAAGCTGTTTGTATAGGAAGAAGGGGAAAATGTGGCCAAAATGCAATGAGTTAAAGCATTGCACAAGCACACTGTAGTTGCAGATACAACGAAAGAAGAAACACTAACAAGCTCTGTGAACTGTGACATTCCTGCACAGCCTTCAATTAAACCACTATTCTTTTTGCTATCACACAGCTCTGAACAACACCACTTGAGCTGATTTGTGCAGAGAAGGATGCACTAAAATACACATTTTTATACAGAGTGACAATTTTGTGTACTTCTCCCTAGCAGAGACATGTAAAATCCATTTGGAAACTCTACAGTGTGGACATCTCTGATTTTATAAAAGTGCAGATTTCAGTAAAGCCTACTAGCAATAAAGTCTTGAGAAGTTTTAAAGTCTATAATTGCTTGAGTAGTCTAGGAAACAAATTACTCCGGGCTGTTGGGTAAAATACAAAAGACGCTGTGCGGTGGCTCAGCTGATGAAATGACTGCTGTTCAGGAAGGAGTGCTGCCCAGGAGTAGGATGCAGACCTGACAGCCATGTGTCTGAGCTCTTCTACTGCCCTGTGCAATGATCTTGAGATTGGTGCTCTCTTTTTCTCATCTATATTAAAGATATAAAGCATTTTAAGCTTCTGTGCTTTGAGATTAATAGATACTGCCCAGAGGTTCCCTAGGAGAACTATGCTCATTTGGTATCTGGGGTGCAGCAAGTTCAAGCCCTGCTTGGTGATATGGTGCTAACATGGGGAAAGAAACACCCTTCAAACTTCTACAGTTTCTTCTCCTTGCGACTGGCGAGTTTAAGCTTAAGGCTACAGTGATGTTTCACAAAATGAGTAAGAAATGAGTCTGTTGAGCTATGGCCTAAACTCCCACATTCAAATGGGCAGCAACATTTGTAGCCAAGAGTGAATCATGATCCAATGTACCACGACAAATCGTGTCATTGCTGGCAAAACACCAGCGTGGCACTTTGCGCACAGACGGCACTGTGGACCCCCATCTTGGGAATGCTGTCCACTTGCACCTCCAGCCTAGTCCTGAAGAGCTGCACCTAATTTGAGCCCTTTGTTTAAATTCAGAGGTGGAAACATTGGGAACAGTGACTGTGGGCAGGGCTGCTCCTCCAGCACCAGCAATACCCAGCTGTGAGGACACGAACAAAAGTGGTGCTTCCAGTCACAGCACTTGCATTTATCTGAAAAGAATTAGCTGAAGGGAAAATAAAATGCCTTCTCTACTTGCAAAGCTGGGAGGAAAGGGAACTGCAGCCAAGATTGCCGCAAATGAAACAGCAAGGCTCAGAGGAACTGGAGACCTCTGCTTGTGTGCTGCATTCCTCACTCCCGAGACAAGTTTATGAAGGA
The DNA here is from genome assembly GCA_016647715.1 of Pavo muticus. NCBI lineage: Eukaryota > Metazoa > Chordata > Aves > Galliformes > Phasianidae > Pavo > Pavo muticus. The sequence goes on from JACDJE010000305.1 coordinate 726,417, forward strand.
ATGGAGTGTCTTTAATCATTTAATTTGGTTAATTTAAAACTACATATGCATAATTTATTTACAGAGAGGTAAAAACCTCTAATTCTTGCATTTATTATTGTAATGCACAGTATTAGAGTGATTTTTTTTTTTACTATTGCAATCTGCACTCTGTCTGAGAGTGTTAGTGTTCTACACATCACGGTTGAGTGAGTGTGTTCAAGGGGTTTGAGACTCCAGTTCACATACACCATCCTCCATAAATTATGTACATAACTTCCATTTATATACAAAGGTGTTGTAGAAATTACAATACAAATTAATTTACAGGGCTTTCATTCCCAGCTATTGTTTTGTGCCCCTTGTGTTAAAGGGAAAAAGAAGTCTTCAATTTCCCACTCCATATTGTAAGGGGGATTAATTGTTTTAGGTGATACAGCAGTAGTGCCTTGTGCTGAAGGAGCATTTAGCTCATCACAGCAAAATCCAGGGAACTCGCCTTGCTGAAACTATCTCCAAATACAATTTATTCAATCTATTCATATAAGTGGCATAAGTGGGATGCCTTTTCTAATTCCAGCTAATAAGAATCTAATTGCCAGACTTGAGTCTTTGTCAGGATATCTATCACTTTTCAAGGACTTCATAGATGAATAAAGAATTCAGTAAGGTTCAGATCTTTTAAAAGGCCTACCAACTGGTTCTGACCTTCTTGATGTCTGAAAGGTGAGCCCTGGAAGATCTGGTTGAGGCAAAGAGAGAATCGATTCCAGAGCTGCCTCATTCCCAGGTAGCTTTGCATTATGTTCCAGTCTGACCCAGAAGGTTACTCCAGCATAAGTACCAGCCCTTTAACAAGCTGAATTTTCCCTCATTCTCTTTCTGACCTGCGCTACACTTTAAGCAGCCAGCTTCACTAAAGGCATTGTGTGTCCACCATAATGCCTTGCATAACTAATTCACAGTCCCTTGGCATGTATGAAAGCTTAAATTATTTCCTGCAGTGTGCATTAACTTGCACACGTCTATGCGGAATTTCATCTTCCATCATGCTGTCTGGTCAAGTCTTGCTGGAACACGTTGTAGTTCCCCATGGTCTCGAGTAACCTAAAAAATTCTGTGTCATCCGGACATTTTGCTAATTCACTATTTACATACCTACTCCCAGGTCACTAAGAAACATCTCTTACTACCAACTTTGGGTTGGCAGGCATAAATTCTTAATGTGTATTGAAGCTGTGAGCCAATCTAGGGCTATTTTTCAGTTTGATTTATTTGAAGTAGCTTTTAATGCCTTATCAGTAACTGTCGAAGGCAATGAACTCTGTGATGATGTTTCAGGTTTTGTTTCCTTGAGCTGTGATGGCCACTGGTGACAACGGGGCTCACATTTAGCTTGCCTGGACTAGAAGATAGCTCTCTCCTAAGCCCTTGTGGGAGATGAGCTTCTTCTCTCCATCACATTTTTCCTGTGCAGGGAGGATAACAACTCCCAAGGCAGAAGAAGCTAGTCGTGGTGCAGAAGGAAAATGGAACAAGTATATGCCTCTATGCCAGAAAGCTGGGTTGGCCTATTCCCCTGCCTGCTCGGAGGTGGCTGGCCCAACAGGAGGGAAACAGGAGCTGACAGGCAGTCGGAAACATGCACAGGGACAGGGAGAAGAGCTGCTGGGCAGAGCAGGCTGTCCTCATCTCCCATCACACTTACCTGCCCCACTTGTGTGGAAGGGCAGTTGTCAGTTCACTCCTCAGCATGGCTCTCTTTCTGCTCTCTCTGAAAATGCTGAAGACAACTTGGAAATGTGGCAACAATGAGGTCCTTAGGACTGATGGGATATCTTGAGTATATCAGGATGTACCTGCTACATGATGAAAGTGAAGGGATTCATTTAACCCACTTAGTACCTCCTTGTAGAAAAGTTATATTTAGCTTTGTAAATGTTCTCTGTTTCTCCCAAAGCTATGCTGTCAATGCCTGTTCTGACACAGGGAAGCTGCTGGGTACTACTGGTCAGCTTGGGCAGAGAAGGGGGGATCTGGACAACTTAGTTGATGCAGGAATTGCCACCACTAGCAATGAAGCTTCATTGACAGGAATATGATGGTATGTATTTCTGAGAGACATTTGTTATTCCAGAATATATGCAGGCTGGAAGATATGAGACCAATTGAGATTATGGTCAGAGCACTTCGGAGATTATCTTTGCCATCAGAAGAACAAGGAAGCAGAGAAAGGATCTGATTCCAACTTATCAGCGTTACCATAAGGAGTAACACTTGTGCAACCTTCTTCCTTTTGTGTCAAGCCTTTTGCACATGGGTTGTGTTGATGCAGAGAGATTTTGCAGCAAGCTAATGAGCTTGGTTACCTCTGGGTGGGGGCCATGCCACAGGTGCTGTGAAGGTATCTGCTTTCCTCAGATCATGTTCAGTCACCTGGTTCCCAGCCTGGAGGCTCCGGACAGCTCCGAATTGGATTACATCTCCCACGTCATCCTGCAACTCATCACCCTCTCCTTGCTCCTCCCTATCCTCCAGCCCTTCCTCTCTCCTCCTTCTCTCAGCCTCCCTCCTGCTGCCTTGCTGCCCCTCCGGCCATCTTAACTCCCTGTCTGCATTCCTCCCTGTCTGCCCTATTTGCCTCAAACCACAACGCCCAATAGACCCCACAACTGTGCAAATGGACTGGGGCCATCACCCACAGCTCCCCATCCCCATCTCTTGTGGGTAGGAGGGCTCATTTCACTCCCACTGGGTTTGGGCTGGCTTGTAACCCCCCAGGAAGCTATACCTTGTCTGCTGGATTTCAGCAGTGTGTACCCCCAAAAGGTTTTTTTTGGCATTGGGGAGATAGAGTAGACAGGTTGGGGGCTGCCTTGTTAAAACATGGGAGGCTTCAGGTCTGCAGCTGAGGCGACGAGCCAGTGGGAAGGAGAGCAGGAGGCAGAAGCCATGATGAGCAGGGTGAGCTTGAGGCATTTGAAACCAGGTGGTTTTGGAGCTGATTTCAGGTGCGAGTTCAGCCAACCAAAGCAAACCGCTCCCAGCACTGCCCTGCCGGGGAATGGAAATAGGGCCAGCCCCTGCCCAAGGCAACAAGCCCAAAAAGTCCCCCAGCTTCCCATGGCTCCCTGCCCCTAATGCTTCGCCAAGGGCTGCCTGCCCTGCAGGAGCCCCACCGCTGTGGGTGGTGGTGTGGGGCCCAGACCCAGCTGCCAGTGGGTGTCTGCCCCGGAGCTGGGCTTCACAGAGCTTGGGGTTTGTTACAGGAGGAGGCGTTTCTCCCTTGACATTTTCACAGCTCTGGAAGAAACAGGAGGGATTGATGACTATGAGCAGAGCCAAGACAAAGAGGTGATCTTGCCCTACTGGGTTTTGATAAACCTAGGCAACCAACCATCACGTGTTCTTACAATCCCTTACTCCCACATATGCACAAGAAACACTGGTATGGGGCTTTTTCAACATTAATGCATGCTTATTAACTGAAGTGCCTTTGTTTTTTATCAAAAATTTTGTTTCTAAACCTCTCTTTAAAATTCACTGTATAGACACACACACGTACTTATTTTTCTGTCAAAGACATCAGATCCGTAACAGTTGAAGGGGAAACAAAAGTACCATTTTAAACTTTTTTTTCCTTTTCATAATTTTCCTTTACCAAATTGCTCTATAGCTATTAATTTCACAGACATTGTGCTCAGTTTCAGCAGCCTGAGGAGATCTGAAATGCAGGAGTAGAGTCAGATTGGGGAAGCCTTTTGCTGGCAAAGTACTCTATTTTTTTCTCAAAAGCACAGCATTTGTACCTTGCAAACCTGACACTAGTACTGAGGCATAGATTTATAGAGGTATTTTGGCATCTCTACCCTAGCAAGTTGGGTTCAGAGATTTGGCTTTTGTAATGAGATAGTTTGCTCTTTTATTGGCTGAATTTTCCTCCTGTTGGAAGAATGGCATATCTGAATTGACAAAATCACTGAGCACAAAGAAAAATCCTTTACAAATATTGGCTAATTAGCTCTTGCAAATGCCCATCAGGAAAAGTGGGTACTTCAACCCCATCTCTGATTATGAGAACCCTATGGCTACTTGGTCAGATGCAGTAACAAGCAAATAAATTGAATAAAATATGTCAGAACAGCTTGCTAGCAGCGCTGTGCTGCACCCAAAGCTGTGGCGCTTATTCAACACTAACTCAGTAACTACACATCATGGACGGACTATCCATCACTTCTGCATTTCAAAATAATCAGATGGTTGATATCTAGAAAGTTCAAGCTCCCTGTCCTCTATTCACACTATTACATGACACTACAGCGCCATTTAGGCCTTAATAAAATTTCTGGTATTTGACACTATCCTACCCAGAGGGCATCTAAGAAACAGACCTCATGGTGCTAATATCTGGATGAATGCATGATGAGAGTCCTGGTAATGATGAATCCATGGTATAAATTGAAAAAGAGACCCAGAGAGAGCTGGGACGCAGTGAGGATGAACAATGCGCAAGCTGCGAGTATTGGGATGGTGGGGATGTCATCTCTGAAGCATTCTGCTCCTTTTTGAAGCCAACTTAGGATCATAGAATCATTAAGGTTGGAAAAGATCTCTAAGATCATCTAGTCCAACCCCAACCCATCCCCACCACGTGCACTGACCATGTCCCTCAGTGCCACATCTTCATGGTTCTTAAATACCTCCAGGGACGGTGACTCCACCATCTCCCTTGGCAGCCTTTTTCCAATGCATTAGCACTCTTTTGGAGAAGAAGTTTTTTCTAATATCCAACCTGAACCTCCTCTGGTGCAACTTAAGGCCATTACCTCTTGCCCTATCACTGTTACCTGGGAGAAGAAGCTGACCCCCACCTTACTACAGTCTCCTTTCAGGTCGTTGTAGACGCGGCTGAATGGCTGGCACGGGTTGGGAATCTGTTGGATGCCCAAACTAACATGACCACCATGAGGTGGAGCTCAGCACCTGCATGTGCTATGAGAACATCAGGTGCAGGGGGCTCTGCTAGCCTTGCCCTGCAGCTGAACTGCAGCATTACTGCCAAGCACCTCAGTGGGAAAACTCGAGGCATTGAAACTCCCACATTTTTCTTCAAACACCCACCAAATCCCAGCAAACTGCTGAAATGCAGTTGAAATGGCAGAATTCTGATGTGGGCAATTGGCCCCTTCTTATCTCAAACCCTGTTATCTTGGTACCACTAAAATAAGGGTAGTAGTGCTTGATTGTCAGCAAAGCTGGGGACAAAAACAGAGATACGGTATGGTCTCTCCTGAATTATTTATTGAGTGTTGTGATCGGAGCTGGGTTTAGCCAGGTCATCGTAAGTATACATCCTATGCCCTCACTCGGAGCATTAAACAGCCATGCCAAAGACAGGATCTTTGCATGACTGCCTCCAGATCCCAGCACATACCCATGTAGCCCCTATAATGGACAAGGATATGTATTATTAAGCAGCTGAAAGCACTTGTACAAGGCTGACGGCACACATGACTTATTTACACTGACCTAAAATAGCAGCACTTTAAGTGATACAAACACAGAAGACTTTAAAGTGCTCCATGGAGATTTGTGAATACAGGAGAACCCTTTGGCTAATCCTGAAACATTGTTTTCTTAAAAAGTCAGCTCATTCTCTTTTATGCACCTGCCATTACTTTCCTTACCTTGAAGTGACTTCCTTCATTTTTCCCTATATATTGGATTATTAGCAGCCCCATTAATAACAATCCTCCCACTTTTGCTGGCAGATGCAGCCTTTCAGAGCTGATAGCTCCTAAGGGCTTGGGAATATTCTCCTGCAGGCTTGCAGGGTGGAGAATTAGTGGGGTTTTCCCTTCTTTTAGCAGGGTTTCCTGATGGAAAGTGGCCTTAAAAGGCGCTGCTCCAGCTCTTCCCACTGGACAGGCTTGGCACGGGTTGTCCCATTGTCATCGGGTGCTTGCTTGGAGACAGGGGCTGGGTGTCCCGCATCCCTCAGGAAATTTGTGCCCAGGGAAGAGTGAGGTCACGGCCAGGTGGTGGGGAGGGCTTCTGGGGGTGTGCCAGGAACGTGGGGTGAGAGGTGAGAACCAATGAAGCATTAAAATGAATGTGTGCAAGTGAAGGGGGGAGCGGGGGGAGACCTTAAAGATTATTTAACTAAAAAAAAAAACAAACCAACAACTCAAAGTCTGACTTATATGAAATTTAATTTAATTTATTTTTACACCAGCAGCTGTCAGTTCAAAGAACAAAAACAAAGTAGCCATCTGTGCTTAATTTCATAAATCTACTGTAGATTGTCACATGATAGTGGAACTTGGACAGAAACGTGTCATGTGACTGGGTCCAGTCCCTTTAAAGTCATGCTTTCACACAGCCCTATTGCGTTGCAGCTACCGGCATGGGGCCCGAAGAGCAGGCAGCAACCTGCCAGGGGTGAGCGGGGTCAGGCTGATGGAGATCTTGATCTCTGTGCCTTATTGTGCCCTCTCCTCTTTTTGTGGCAAAAGTCGAGTTTTGTTTTGGCTTGAATTATGTTTCCAGTGCTCAGGCAATGTTATCATCCTCTCCATGCCCATAACGTGGGCAACTCCTCATCCATGGGAGCAGACCCATGGGCAAAGCAGGGGGCTTGGTGGTGCTGCTGCCATTGGGTGCACATGAGGCTGAGCCTGCCCGCAGGGCTCATCCTTCATCAGAGGTCCTTCCTTGGCTCCTGAACCCAGAGAAAAGCTCACATGAAACACCGCAGTTCACAGGTGAACTAAAGAACGGTAAAGAAATTGCATTTTTTAACCATTGGAGAGGCAGGGCCAGTAGGGAAAGTCAGAGTATGTTTACTCTCCAAATTCATTTTACTAAGAAAGTGCAAGGGAGAGAGATCAGAGGGGGTGTAATTAAAATACAGATCAAAAAGTCGCATTTTTCAATTTGCCATGTGAAAAAAAAATAACAATCAGCTTGTCATATCCTCATTAAATACCAGATGGTTGAGCATGAGTAATAGATCTCTGGCTGACAGAAATCTGCAAACTCTTTTCTTTGGAGAGTTTTTAACTTAAGCAATCCGACCATATCGAATAGTCAATAATGCTCTCAAGGTGGATGTATTTGTTTAGCATTTGCGTGCGTGGATTTTTGTGTGCAGGAGCGTACGTGCGTGTGGGGTGGAAACAGCAGCAGAGCCTCAGAGAAAGTCAAATTAATGCTTAACAGGTAATTCCATCTGCCGAGCGCTTAGACTTTCTCTCACACTCACACACACACAAGCATTTTCTGAGGTTTTAATGCTTTCCACCTTCTCCAGGATAATTAAGTGATGACCACACCTATGCTGAGAGGGAAAGGCCGCAGCTCGTTTGCGCCAGGCAGTGACACAACCATAAATCAGGCTGTCTGCCCAGCCCCGCAGATCAATAGCTTTCTTGCATCACCGTCGTCCCCCTCCAGCAGGACAAAGCCACTGAAAGGCCTCCAGTAAAATCTGTCATGAGCGCTGCGCTGTTTCTCTGCTTTCTTGTTACTAGTGCTACCCAATAGACTTCAGCCACTTGGGCTGACATTGGCATGGCCAATGACTGGGAGCCCTGCAAGGCCGATGCAATAGAGGAAACATTTAAGCCTGGCAGCAACACTTGGGATTTCAAAGAAATCCGGCTGTGTGTGGAGGCAGCTGCCATCTTCCTGCTGCCTGCTCCAGCCTGTCACAGAGGCAAACACGCACTGATCTCTCTTGGAGACCTTGCACTTTCTTTCTTTCTTTCTATTTTTTTTTTTTTTTTTAATTTTTAATTTTTCCTCCTCTCTTCTTTCTTGCTGTTGTTTTCCCTTAATCTAAAAGAAGTCATTTTGAATGAAAGTAGATGATCCGGTCCTTGTGTATGGAAAAACTTCAATTACTGGCACAGAGCAACAGTCTTTGTGGTAAGAGTGTGGTAGCTTTATTCTCCTACAAGTTTGGGCTGGACTGCTACTTAGAGTAATAGATATTAACACCAGGAAAGAGCTTGTGAGTTTTTCTGGCGTACTGTTTTTGCCAATGCGGGATTTTTCCCTACGGGATATTGTAACCGAGCTTTAATTAAAAAAATTAGAAGGCATTAAAGCAGCACAAAGTAATAGCCTCCTTCGGTGTACCTCACATTACTAACCAACCTGTTAGACTCAGACCTTCCTCATTCAATCTTCTGTGTTCTTGGCTGATGCAGATCTCACAACACTGTGTTGTTCAGGGATACCTGGAAGTGATTTAGCTGCATTAGCACAATAAATTAGCATGGTTAGAACACCATGCTAATAAGTCTGGATTGCTTCTCCTCCTCGAGCTAGCTCTTTTTGAGCTAACTCAGTGCTATAATGTGCAGTGCAGATGTACCCACGTGCTATCCTAGTCTTCGGGAATGACTGGTATCATGGGGAAACCAGAATATCCATGGGCAGTGAGAACAATAAAAAAAGTTGAAAATCTTGGGCTTTCCCTGCTCAAGATTTTGCTTTGCTCAGAATCTTGATGTGTTCTTTCCCTCCAATAAGGCTCCAGGGATGAAGTCTTGACATCACTGAAATCAGTAAAGTTTTGCCACCAACGGCGGCAGGTCTAAAACTTGATCCCCTGCTTATTTTTCCAGTCAGAGTAAACGTGTTTTTTTCTGGTGATAATAGGCTGTTATCTCAAAACTGTTGATTTCTTCCTACATTCAATAAGGTTTGCCAGTTTCACAACATTTTCCTTATGCGCTTTTCATGTTTTTTAGCTAATACTAGCATATATTACTGCTTGCATCACCTTTTTTGGGAATTGCCATCTTATCACACCAGTCTCACTTTTCAGCTGTTACATTTTCAACAGTTCATCTCCTGTCTCCTCTTTTTCTCGTGGCTTGACAAGGCTGTCAGAGGCACATGCAATCACTTGCTTTCTTGATCCTGGGCTTTAATGATTAGCTTAAGGAGTCTCATATGCTCCTGTCATGCCTATTGCTACCTCTGTCAACTTTCTGTTCAATGCAGCAGACTTCGATCACACCTAGAGACAAGGTGTGCAGCACCTGCTCTTGGAGGAAAGGGGAAGACGAATCCTCTGCTCATGTAGATAGTAATGGAGCCATGGTTAACTGATCCACCTGGAGTGTTCATATAGATCTCGAGCCTATGCTTCCCTAATTTGATAGGATTTACTAAGATAAGGTATCTGAATCCTCAATTGTGGAAGTCAGTCGTGATTTCTGGTGGCTTACAGACTTCTCATTTTGAGATCTGTGCACTTTCTTTCTAGTGGACCATGATGTAGCCTGTCTACAGGTAATGTAGTTTTGGGCGGCTGACGAGGAGCCACTTCCAGCAGTTTGCCCATGCTGCTTTCATTAGGACAACATGTCCCACCAATACTCTAATGCATACCTAAGGTGGCACAAGATGAAGTTCCATAGGCATTTAACACATCTGTCAGCTGTTTCATATCTCAGGACCTTGGGACCAAGGTCAGAGGCTTGGGCAGAGTTGGTATTTGCAGTGCCTGTCACTAGAACAAAGGAAATATTTAAGCTGGTTTTACCACCTTATCAAACCTCTGTGGGTGAGGCAGGAGAGAACAAACTAGTTTTCAGAACCACAGAGGTATCCAAATCTGAGGGTAAGCAGATATACATACAGATGTCTGACTCGTCTGATATACCTGATTAGTGAGAAAGGGCGCTTTTGAGGTTAAGGCCCTGGACAGGATTCAGGAAATCTGGATTCAGTTCCCAGCCCCACCATAGATTGCCTGTGGCATCTTCAGTAGGTCTGTTTGCTTGCTTCTACTTCAGTTCTCTGTGTGTAAAAAGGGACCACAAAGCTTTCTTGCTCCTAGCTTTGCTCTGCCTTCCAGACAGACAGAGCATGTGCACCATGCCCCATAGCCCATGTGGGCCCTCGTCTTGCTGGGGATCTCCTGATACCATCAGTGAAATCACATGTGCATGCGAATCACAGTGCTCCAAGGGAAGAAAATGATGCATACTTAATACACATATGTACAGCAACGAACAGTTCCAGAAATATCAGTGAACTATCAGAAGCTGACCACTTTGGGAACAGTAATAGTCTTACTAGCATCTGTCTCTGGCAATCTCAAACTGTTAACCAAAATTTGGATTAAACCAGGGATGAGTATTTTATTTCATGTTTCACTGGAAAGCCGAGTATTTAAACATCTAAATTTTCCTTCTCTTGTGCCAGTAATGCATTTCCATGTCCTCACTGTTAGAGTAATAGAACTAACATAAAAGTAGAGTAAGACAAAACTCCCTGGACAAAAGGAAAGTAGTGGGCAGAAATCCTATTTCTATTTTCCATTGTTCATATTAATCATATTTATTACATGAATCACGGTCTTATCAGTCATATGAGTCACAAAATATACCATGCTAGATGGGCCTAAGGAGATGGTACTAAACACCAGAGAAGGTTGGTGTGATAATTTGCCCATCATTCTGCTAGATCCAAATTCTCCTTTTCATAGAATGATAGAATCACAGAATGGCCTGAGTTGAAAAGAACCTCAAAAATCATCTAGTTTCAAACCCCCTGCCATGGGCAGGGTTGCCAACCACTAGACCAGGCTGCCCAGAGCCACATCCAGCCTGGTCTTGAATGCACCCAGGGATGGGGCATCCACAACCTCCTTGGGCAACCTGTTCCAGTGTGTCACCACCCTCTAAGTGCTTGCTGAATTTCAAATACAGCCAGCCCCAGTCACTGGCGTCTCTATATTCTATGGTAAAAAAAAAAAGTAAACAGTATTTTATTTGCAATAACAGTAATATTAATGAATGAGGATCTCCAGAGATTCCCCATTGTGTTCTTTCTTGCTTTATCCAGTGGTCTTGCTATCATTTCAATCCCTTCTAGGATATCAGTCAGAGATCCTGCTTTGGGGTTCCAGTTTGCAGTGTCTCATTTTAAGGCTGTTGAAAGGCACTCTCTAGAGAGTCTCTTTTCTTGGCAAAGTCTTGTAGCAGCAGGCTTTGTAGGCAGGCTTCATTATGTAACCTTTTCCTCTTGATAGGGCATCTGTAGCACCGGAGGGAGGAGGATGCCTGATACAGACAGGTTTCATCCTCCCACCCTATTTTCACGTCCATGCATTTTCTTCTCTTTAAGAGGACTCTAATATTTCCCCTTGTTACTGAAAGTAGGTGGAAGAACAGCCAGTCTTTCCCATACTTGGCAAAATGTTTCTCCGTTACTTACTGTGCAGCAATGAGCATAAGCTCCCTTATTATTGCAGTGCTCCAGGAGGAGGAGCAATGCTCCAGCTAGATTTCCTGATGGGCACTGACCTATCAGACAGTCATTAAAAGCACCAATAGGTAACAGCCAGCTCTGAAAACAGGGGGCTGCCTTGGGCTAGTCCAAGTATAAGGCATTTATGCCCAACATTTGGATGTCACTGAGACTGCCTTGCTCAAACCTGCTCCAGAGAAAGCACTGAGGTTCTGAGAACCAATGACAAGAACACCTGCAAGGGATGCTCCAGGTGCAGCTGATTCCGAGGTGATCACTTCTGAGCATGCTTAGCACAGTGGGCAGTGCCTCAAGGTCTTCTAGGAACCAGTCCCTTCAATATTTGCAGCTGTCTGAGCTCATCTCTAGGCCAGCAGAGATTTAAGCTTGGATCTCTTGCATCCTGGGGGAATATCTTTATCCTTTGACCCTACAGAAAGACTAGTGGGAGAGTCAGGTTTGGCTTATAATTGAATTTAGGTATTTAATTATCTATGCCAAAGGAGAACAGATTCAGTAGAAGGTATTAAGAAAGTCCTGCTCCCAGATAGTTGACAGGGTGGGGGTGAGGCCATTTTCCTCAATGGGAGACCAAGGTTCAGATCTCTGCTTTCTAATCAGGTGTGTGGGCGGGGAGAGAGGAAGAAGACTTGAAAGCAGATTTCTGTTGTGGTTTAACCCAGCAGGTGGCTGAGCACCACACAATCATTTGCTTACTCCCCCCATTCCCAGTGTGATGGGGGAAAGAATTGGAAAAAAAAAGTAGAACTTGTGGGTTGAGATAAAACTATTTACTAAGATACAGAAAAGGATAACAATTATGACTATATATATATATATATATNGATAAAACTATTTGCTAAGATAGAGAAAAGGAAAATAGTTCTAACTATTTACATATATGGATGTATATAGCAAGTAATGCACAAGCAACTGCTCACTGCTCCCTGATTGATGCCCAGCTAGCCTCCCAAGCAGTGGAAGATAGATGAATTCCCACTCCCCTCAAAACTCTTCTTCTGCATGATGTCATATGGTACAGAATATCCCTTTGGCCAGGTTAAGTCAGCTGTCCTGATTCTGTTCTATCCCATCTCCTTGAATCAACCCAGCCCCTTGCTGGCAGCTGAGAAAACTGGAAAGACCTTGGCTCTGTACAATTTTTTTTTGCTTAGCAAAATCTATAAACATCGGTGTGCTATCAACGCCAAAAGACATAGAGGCCTCCTTCTTTTCCAGTGGTAGCTATTTAACTGCCACTGCTTAATTGCCTCACCGCTAAATGTATCACACCACAGGCCTCCTGTAGGTATATCTTACTGCTCAGCTTGAGTAGCTTTTCTCCTCTCCAGTTTCTCTAATCCTATCCTGAAATATCAGATTTCCCCAGGAGGCATACTCTATGTCTGACCTGCCAACATGGGACATTTGTGTCTAACACAGGGCCGAGGATTCCACCATGCATCAGGGCATGTGCAAGCTAGATATTGAAGCAGAGTGTTTTTCCTCTTTTGGTGTGAGATTCCCTCTTACAGCAACTATGAGCATGTTGAATACAGAGGAAATCAGTACTTCTGGGCTGAACATGCATGTAATTAATCAAGACGTGTGATCTTATGACACAGAGGTCTTTGTCTCAGGTTTTCTGTAAGGATTTCACTTTGGCTAAACTTGCACGCTGAAGGTCTTCGGGTTATTCAATTGAGCCTACTTATACGTTCTGCCACGTGCATGAAACGTCGGGAAGCAATGCCAGTGCTCCTACTGGTACATGACTCTGGTTTTACAGATCAAAACATTTTTCAATTAGCCATAGTTATAGCTGGTTGGGGAATAATAAATATATTTCTTGAAGGTTCTTCTTCAAGTTGGTTGAACAAGTTGGTTTTGTATGGGATGTTTCTCAAATTTTTTGCTTTGCCATGGAAATTTTTATTCTCTTCTTTTACACTGAAGTTACATCTACTTCAGTGCTAAATACCCCAGCTCCCACACATTTTAGCATCCACTCTTGTTCCTTTGAGGGAAAGTAGAAGAGAGGAGCAGTAAAAATGACAGGGTTGGCTTGTTCTTAGGTCTGGAACTCTCTAACATCTGATACCCAAGAAATTGAATTATTCACATTTTATATGACTTTTTTTCACTGTTTCCATAACTCTTCCTCTACCCTGGGCATTTCAGTCAGAAGAATGGTTTGTCACCTTCTTGTTGCTGTGGCACCATTTCTGCAGTGTCCAGCTGCAGCTGTACATCACAGAATGCCCTGGGTTGAAAAGGACCACAATGATCATCTAGTTTCAAACCCCATACACTAGCCAACCTTTCAAATGATGTATTTCTGCACTCTATCCTGGATCCAGCAGCATCATTTATTGGGTTCCCTTTCTGCAGGTCTTCAGGTCAACCCTTCTAGCTTTAATTAAAAGAAATGATGTCAACAAGAATCACTTGGTAGGTTTTCCCAGTGCTGACTGTAACCTTTATTGTTGGTTAATTGATAAAAGTGCTAAAAGTCTGTTTCAGAATTTCTATTTCATAAAAATGTCTCCTTTGTTGAAGTATCAATTAACAGTCTTGATTCAAATTTTATTTCTCTTGCATGCAGCCATTTATTCTGTAGTAATTGTCTAGATTCTGACATTAAATACTGTAATTTCTCCTGCTATGTTTAAAACCACTTCCAAAGGCTTCTAAGTTTTATTTCCTTCCCATTTTCTACAGAAATAGCCAGAGTTAGTTCATGCTTAGGAAAGATAATAAAGTTATGGAGTAGACTGTGAAATTCACCCCAAACCAAAACACAATGAGTTCTTTTCCAAGACCTCCTGCAGGCTCCATTTCTTTAATTAATATATGCCAAGGCTCCTCTCTGTGAAGTAAATATATAAAACTGCATATTTGAGTGCAATTATAAGCGAGTATATTTTGACACTTCTTCACTGCATATCTTTTAAGCTTTATTAAGGGAATTCTGGTTGAATGGATTTCTAGTTAAGATATATATAGGAGAAAAAAAAAAAAGCTTAATCCCTATGTGAAATTATGGACAAAATAAAAGAAGTCATAAGAAGTATGAGTAAATGAAACCTGATTTTGGCACTACCATCTCTTTTTCTTTTGGGACCAAGGCTGTGAGTGGGATGGCTCTGATGGATGGCCCTGCGCGATCTTTTCTCAAAGCTGCTCTGGATGTCAGGGATGAGGGATAGGAAACTTTGCTGTGTTAGCTGCAGGAGGGAGGCAGCAAAGGGTTAAAGCAGAGGTGGGTTTTTCATCCTGCAGTGGATAGCTGTGAGATGCAAATGTTGCCTGCGGCAGTGGGAGCTGCTGCAGCCACTGCTGCAGAAGCTGGCATGTAGGTACAGTAATGTGGGAAACCCCTGCGATATGGGAAACGTCCTGGCAAATGCACCGCGCTATCTGCTCCAGCCAGGAGCCAGCAGTGTGCCCAGGGCTTGGCTGTCGCTCCAAGCCAGCCCAGCAGTTTTGGGAAGCTGCTGGATTCTGGGTGATCTTTGCAAACTCTCTACGTGGTTCTACTTTGGGTATAACCTTGAACTTTACTTAAACTGGGGTTCTGCCCTGGAAGCACAGACCAGCACATGCTGCACTACATGCACTAATATAGCCAAGCCTGTTCAAACCTGCTCCCTTGACAGCAGGATACTAGATGAAAGCAGGATTGGTTCACTTATCATCCAGAAATAGAGAGCTCCAGAAGATTTTTCTTACGCAGCGTAGAAGTTTCCAAATTTTTTTTTTAATGGTAATCATCCTGCCATGGGAACGAAAGACAGCAGGATAAAACTTGAACTTGCCATTCTTAGCTGGTCAAAACAGAAGTTCTGCCTGCATAATTCCAACTTTCCCTTCAAATACATGTGTTGAAACTTTGCCATGGATATTCTTCTGCCTTCTAAGAAAAACCATTAAGTGATCCATATATAAGAGGATCTCTGACATCAATTGGTAATGGATACTGCACACTAAAAAGACCCTGTCTGAACAGCTCCTGCCCTGCACAAACCTCAGCCCACATGGCCTGACCTTCTGTGGCTTTTCTTGCCTGCAGAATAACTTATGAAATTTTTAGCATTCCTACAATTGTAACATCTCGGCCTTATTGTTCTACACCTAGGGAAAAAAGGAGGGCAATGACAAACACACTTTGCATTCGTATACTCTTTCACCTGTTTTTCTACATGTTTTGAATCAAAATGCTCAAGCGTAAATTTCTGCTTGTTTGTGGCTTCCCTTCTGATGAGAAGCCTGGAAGCACAGGGAGCAGAGCCCAGCACAGGGATTTTGTGCATACCATGCTGGGACACTGCTGTGTGTTGGGCAGATATATGTAATAGTAGTTCATTCAAAATATGCTGAATGATTTTTGGCCCTCTATTAAAAGTGCCAAACTAGCACTGGTATCCGAGCTGTGTTTTCATTAGTCCTTTTCACAGATGCATGAGAGTTTCTCTCTTGCACTGAACTGTGAGTAAAGCACGCCAAGAGGCCTTGGGTTCTTTTTGAAGAAAGCCATCTTCCTGTGCTAGTCACAAAGAAAAACTCCGCAGTTTAAAAATAATCTTAAAATCAGGTCCATTGTATTTTACCCTTTTCCAATCACTTGCTTCCACATCAGCTGCTGACTTTACCATGTTAAACAATGTTTTGGAAATGTTGTAGATAACTTGCAAAGCTTCAAAGGTTGGGGGCATATTATCAATTTGAATGGACAAAAGCATCAGAGGAGCAATGTGTGTGGATAGGGGCTGGGAAGGGTGAGACTGAAAGGTGCACTCATAGACTCATTAACTTAAGGAGTACAGTGTTGCTTTGTTGTTATAATTCAGTAAAGTGCTTGGAAACAAGCAAAATATCAGTTTGTGTTTGGGAAGGAATAATTCAGCCTCATGTGAATGCCTTTTATTTTTAGAGAAATGTGTCTCCCTCAGACCCTTGTGAAAATAAATTGTGTGGAGCAGAGGGACATTGCCTGCATGCAGAATCAACTATTTGCCAAATGTTTTCTTTGTTTAAAATATGCACTTGCTAGACTGAAGCCCAAACTGCAAAGTTCAAACCAACACTCAAATTCTAAACAGCGCAGACTTTAAAGTCACTGAAGTCCAACTGGGAATTACGGCTCTACAAGCAGTCACGGAGTTAAATTTCCACACCAGCCTTTGCTTACAAAATATCAGAAGAGGTGCAAGTGCTACCACCTGTTTCCTTCTGCACCACTCCCAGTTTTTCCAACAGCTCCATGGTTGGTGCTCTCCGCCAGGATGGGGATGACCCACGTGTAGTTTCCCAAGCAGTGGAAAAGCATTTGATCTCCAAAATTTCAGAGTATCCTCAGGAAGGACTCCTTCAGTCTGTCCTGTGAAAGCTGCCTGAATTGTTTTGTAGAATAATCGTCAGATGCTAGAGGAAAAAATATAATAATAGTAATAATAAAAATTGGCACACCTACATACTTGCTGAGTGCTGTGTCCCTGTCTCTGCAGGGTCAGTACTGATCAAGCAGATGGGGTGATGGAGCAGAAAGGGGACCTCTCCATTAGTACTGGGGGAGCAGCTCCATCGTGTCCTGGGCTAAGCCTAGAAGGGAGGGGAGATGTAATGCCCTGATATTCTCTACCCATCCAGCTTTGTAGGCATATGTGAGGTCACTTACTAGACAATCCCATTGGCGGTCCATAATCAAGGAAACGCTCTGGGGAAACTTTGGATTGCCAGATACATGTTTTTAATTTATTTGGTTTAATAATCTATGAAGGTCTTTGCAAACAAGCAGCTATTTGTTGGAGTCAAGGGTTTCTTTCAATCTAAGTTTTGCTGTGAATGAAGCACAACACAGGACAAGTGATAGCAGTGCTAGTATCTGAAATGAGGAGCTTTGTCACTTCTTGTAGTGCAGGGCCTGAGTGTCCAGACTGGCACAAAGATCACTTTCTTACTGATTTTAAGGTGATATTAGTGAGATTTGGGCAACCAAATGCACCCAGATCTTTGGCCCAAAGCAACTGGACTGTCTCATGACCCACATTCAGAGCTTTCAGCAGAGAAATGTCCCCTAAAAGACCCATGCTTCCACTGTTATCTTTGGTAATCTTTCCCTAAAACAAAAATCTGCATCACTGTGTCTTGATTTAAATATGGAAGTGGAGTTTGACTTCTTCCATCATTTTGTAATTGATGCATAATGTTACCCATATCTCGGGCACAGTGTGTAATTCCAGGACTCAGGGGGACCAGAGCTGGGGTTCTCTCCTGCCACCAGAGTGGAAAGTAATGGGAGAAAAAGCTGAGCTGAAGGCACGCTGCTGTGCTCCAGGATGAAGTGACCCCAATGGAAGGGCCTGACGTGCCCAGCTGGAGCGGCAGCCACCAAGTGACCCCGGTGGACATCCTCAGGGAAGGAGCTCCACAGATGGAGCCCCACTGAGAAGGTTCAAACAGCAAACTGGAGCGCAGCAAAACTGTACAGTTTAAAAAAATGAAAGAAAAAAAGATGGTTTTCATGTTCCATAAGGCTATGATTATGTGATATACATATTTTTATTCAAGATCAAAGCGCTGTTTTTAATAGTTAAATATTCACAGATGTAAATGAACTTCGATTTGCATAAAGCGATAATTATGTTATTCATTAGGACTTGGTAAATGTTGTGCTCAAATTCCATGATCATTTTGCTTTAGGGTTACGGAGAAACAAGTTTATGAGTTTGAGGGGAAACCTATTGTGAAAGTAAATGGCGGAGCTGATTTTCACCAAGCAGCCAGGTTGATTTCCCTACCTCCTACGTTCTCAGCGTGGCATGTCCAGTCTAGCCCATCATATCAGCTCATGTCTGTGGGGAGGCCCAGGGCTGCTGTCCCTGCAAGGTCATCTGTCACTGCCAGACGGGGAGGGGGAGCTGTCACTCTCCCCTTGTAATTGTGCCTTCCCAGCTGCACTGCACACCCGCCCGGGCCCCTGCTCCCGGTGCTGTGGGAGAGACCCATCTTCCCTCCCCACACACACACACACACCTTCCCTTGGGTCACCGGGAACAATGGAGCAGGGAGGACAGGGCAAGCTCGCTCCGAGCTGCAGACACTTGATAAATGGGTGGGCAGGCGGCGAGTGACAATATGCAGACAAGTGATATCATTTGCAAATGGATTCAGCAAGGGAAGCAAGAATACAGAGCGGGGGGAAGAAAAAGTCAGGGGCATGGAAAACGTTTCTCATTAACCCTTTCAGGAGGGTAGGAAATATGATAGCTTGGCTCTCTGGGAAAAAAGTGTTGGGAATACTGCTTTTTGGTTCTTCACCCACAGTCTCTGGGTGAGTGAAACATCCCACAAGGAAGTCACATGGCAATAATTGCCTTCTTAAAAACCACATTTTTAATATCTGTACTGAGGGCCTTCTCTCCAGATGCATAGATATGGGCATCTTTGGGTTGACCTGAGATTTACCTTACTTAGCTCCTTCTTTGGAGAGATTCCCACCTCCTTCTTCAGACACTGAGATGGGTTCCTCAGAGCAAGACCAGGTGCTGGGGCTGTGGTGACCATGCTCTTCACGCACCCTATTGGTGGTGTCATGGCCCCATGTGGTGATGATGCAGTCCCATTGCCTTGGTGAGCCATGAGCCAGCGTCCTCAGAGGACGCCGTGTCCCCCCGTCAGGCCAGCAGACATGCTGTTGTGTTGGGCAGACCTGCAACAGGCGTGAAGGGCTCTGTGGGAGGAGGTCACCAAGCCAGCTGGCAAACAGAAGATGGAGGTGTTGCGCACATTTTACATATTTGTGTATGTAAATACTTTGTAACGGTCATGAGAAAAAATCACCTTCTCTCCCTCATACCCTTTCAAAACTGTGGTATGTGAAACACTGCAGCAGTTGTCATCCTGTAGATTGAATTCCAAAGGGAACTAGACAACCTACTAAACTGTAGGATCGTTCTTTCTTTTTGTTACAGATCTATTTCTCTCTTTCTCTCTGCTTGTATTCGCTCTGGTCCCACTCACACAGCACCCTGGACAAGTGTTACATCCAGTGGCTTCACACTGTTTTCTTTCCTGTCTCTCAGCCCCAGCTGTGCCAGTGGAGCTAATGCTGCGCTGCTAAGCTCAGGTTATCACGGTGGATGCCAAGAGGGCATCCATCTGCTTGGAGACCATGGGACTTCGGGGCTGTGGAGTTATTATCTGCTACTTGGGTGATGACATCATCACCTCTGCAAATTTCTAGGACCATCAAGCAGCACGAATTTTGTATATACTGAAGGAGCATGGACTGTTTTATCTACAGTCACAGGCTGTGTATGCAGGCTGTGCAATGCTATGACCAAGCTTTGGGGCTTTGGTTTTTCTTTGTATCAAAGAGCTGGTACCAGCTGGACAGACCTGCAGGATGCTCCTTAGCTGTCACAAATTGTTCTCCACTAAAAACTAAACCATCATGATGTGGGTCTGAGGGTATACCAGGGATAGACTCCAAAACTCACCTAAGCTCCAGCTGTCCTTTATGTGATTTAGCCTCTCCTCTGTGCTTATTGCCTTTCTTCAGCATAGTCTGAACTTTGAAGTATTGCTTCCGGCACCTTTGCCTTCAAAGAAATGTCATCTCTCTCTCTCTCTCTCTCTCTTAACTTGGTGGGTATTAGCTATATTTACCATATTACAGTTATTCTATTTAAAAGCACTAAAACTACAGATCAAATAGCCAGATCATCCATTAACAGCCTCATTATCCTATTGAATGAAGACACATTCTGACTTTTACTGTAGACATGGTCAGGATATATTAGAACTTGGCTGTCATTAATAACTTCACACACACAAGCACAAATCTAAATGGTCAATTAATGGCCACATCTGCTTTAATGTTACTTATTAACTTATATTATCTATAACATCTACTAATGCCTTTGAAACTTATTTCACTTAATTCCTGCCTTTTCTTCTGTTCTTTGGCCTCACATTAATACTGTATTTCTTTCAGAGTCTCTCTCACTGTAAGGAAGATGGACAAGATGACCTGATAGCCTTTCCCATCTCTAATTTCTATATGTACACTTCCTTCATTATGAAACTCCTGCACAACAGAAGACAGATGATCAGGATCAGCATCTGAAAAAAAGTTTTTTCACTTAACATCTTGCTGTGCTGTTGGCCTTGATCTAGCTGCCTAGCTGTGCATCTGTTGCCTTCAGGACACCGAGAGCCCAAAGGTGGGAGAAGGTCAGTAAGGATCATACAGACTCCATCAGTAGAAACAAAATCACACATCTCCTTTCTTATCTGTTGCTGGCCTTTTCTTTTTTTTTTTTTTTTTTT